>OX376373.1:108571369-108626862 GCA_947369275.1 Nemotelus nigrinus
ACGAAGAGTAGCGCATATACCAACTAGCAGAACCCCTGTAATCACGGCTCTTTTCACCGCTTTGATGATATTCGGAATCGGGTCACACGCTACTGTAAACGTGACGCAGTTACCAGCAGGCTTGTATACCGAACACGCAGGCCTAGCCAACATTGAACGTGGATCACTGCATCTCCATATTAGATTGCCTTGGAAACAAATAAATAAAGATCAAACCACACTAACACAGGTATCCAACCGTGTAACAGATATGTGTAAAAAAGGCTTAAGTATATCAAAGGAGATCAATTGCGAAAGTTTAGTATCACATATACATGAACTGAACGAAGACATTCAGCAAAAAATTAATAAACTGCGATTCATGAAGACTCGTACTAAAAGAGGATTATTAGGACGTATGCTCACTGCCGTGTTTGGAGTCAATGATGAAATAATAGCAGATGTGAACAATCTCGAAGAAAATCAAAATACAATGAAAAAGGCACTGTCTCATGAAGGGAAAACTATTCTGCAAGCAACAAGAGTCTCAAACATAACATCTGCTTGAGTCGATGTACAACTACAGAGATATACAGATCAGCTCAACCAAGGATTAAATCGTATTAACGACTATTCGCGTTGGTTTAAAATAACAGATCACAACAAAATAAACTTACATTTTTGGAGTACTTACCAAGGCGCGCTTAACTATATTCAAGAATTATTTAACAGATATTCAACAATTTCAAACTCAGTGTATACAAAAACTGGCCTTTGGGAGTTTATAAAAATAGCTGAACTAGAAGCCACTATTAATAAGACTCAATCAGCTTTACCACCTCATCTGTCCGTCTTACATACAACAACAGATCATCTCCTAATTATCCCTGGTGAACAATATTTGGATATCAACGGGAAACTACCTATCATCGACACCCGTGACTACGAGCTCTCAAAAATTACCGCTGTTCCTGCATGTCATAGGAACAACACCTGCACAGCTATCGACATCGAATCCTCTATACTAGGTGTCAACTACAACAATCAACTGTACTTCAAAACAAATGAGCAGACAGTACTGAAGTCTAAGAAAATCATCTCCGGCCGGTACATACTACCAGTGTCCATACTATTTAACCTGAGGAAACATCCAAACTGTATTATAACCCAATTGTATAATTCGCATTCGACGGAAACCTGTACAACTCATGCATTTCATCTCCAGAGTCTCATTTGGAAACAGCTTCTCAATCGGAACACGTGGATGTTTATTTCCCCGAATCCAACAGGTGTCCAGACATTATGTAATGGATCAAGATCTGACATGTTACTTAACGGGACAGGTGTAATACTATTATCACAAGACTGCACGCTCTTCAGCAAGGAATTCATCTTAGTACCAGACCATACTCACACCAATGATCAATTTCTTAGTTACATGAAACCGAAGGAAATAACTATCAACTCGGCATTAGCAACAACAGACCTCCTGCCCATAAACACAACAAAATTCATCAAATCTACAGAAACATTTGCTTCTGTAGCATCACATCAAGAAATGTTCATGTCAACTCTCGAGACGATCAAATGGAAACAGATCAAACACCATGCTTGGATAACTGGAATTTCAATACCACCAATTCTGCTTCTCATCAGCATTTTTCTCTACATACAGCGCAAGTTTAAGCATCGTCACCGGCCAGAAGAAAACCGTGCAACCACCGTTTCAACGCCTACTTGGTATGATATTCATCAATTATAAGATCCGGATGTCTCTTGGGGGCCGGAAATGTTTGATACTTGACCAAAGTACAACAAACTCACGAAAAACCAATCGAATATTCTTTCGCACTAAGCAAATTAAGCAATTCAATCATAATTGTAAATTAACCTTTGTTCATATATTAAGTCAGCAAATGTACAAATTGTATTGCAATTATTAACATGTAAGCAAACTAAAAATCGTATAAAAGACAAAGCATATGTACAATAAATGTCAGTTATCGTTCAGAATATTGGGAATATAAGCCTTTTATTTTCGACTGTTCTTGGTGAGGCTGCCAGAACTTCCCGAACTATTCTTACAAGCTACCAAAGACTTCGAAGAAGATTCCGCATACTTCAGAGTAGCAGCCAAATTACCCATACAAGTAATTAAAATCTTCAAAGTTTTTCAGATCACTCTAACAAAGTTTCATCGCACACCTGAACAATAGCAATTGTTTCAAATGTATTTTTCGGTGTGTCAGTTATTGTTTGCTTTTCTTTTATATGTTTTGTTTATTTATTTTTTGTACAAATTTGACAGTTTTTAATAAATGTCTTTACCATCTTGTTCATATCTTTCCATATAAATTTTTGTTTTAGTTTAAGTAATGTCTCTCTTACACCCAAGTTTCCTCCTATTGGTGTTGTGTGGTAATTATTTATTAGTTTGAATTGTATTATTTTATCAGTTATACGTTTTGGTGATTTGTATAATATTATTTTTAGGGGCTCTTTATTATTTGTTAGGATACTATTCTCTAGTTGGTTAAATTTGTTTTTAAATTCTTCTTTATTTATCATGTTTGTAACGCCAGCAAATATCGTTTTGAAAAGGAAAAGAAAATGTACAGAAATATTTGAAGTGTAGAATTTGGAGCAGTAGAATTTAAGCTTAGTACGGTTAGAATTAAAAAAAAAACTCTAGCGCACCTGAACCGCTAGAAACACTAATGTTCGAAGAACAGTAGAAGAATCGTGCAGGTTTTGAGTGCATATTCCACCACATGTGCTGCTTATTACGGCCAAACTGTTTCAAATGCCACGTTTTACTTTTGTCTCAAGAATGCATTATAACTCATATGGTGGAAGGTTTCAGATATTACCACTGGCATGAATTTCAACGTTTATGAGAGCAAAACAGGGTTTAATTATATTCGTTATCAGTTGCTTATTTCACATAATTTTGAAAGCAGCATCTCATATAACTTCAATGAAGAAAATGCTCAGTGACTGCAGCACTGTAACTCAAGTTGGTGTTTGGGGCTGCGATCCAAAAAATTTGCAGAACTTTGGGCATTGAAACATTGGTTATTTATTTTCATTGCAGTCGACAATCAGTCGTGAATTCGTGCAGTTGTGCAATCGCATGTGATAGCGTGTCGATCGTATTAGTGAACTCAGAATACAAGTGAAGTTTTAAACAGTGTCAGTTCAAATCAACAGATTCCTTTCAAAAATCGTCAAGTGCTCCCTGTTGCTTTAAAATAAAACAATAAATAGTGAAGGAAACTAGGAAAAGAAGCCGGGACGAATCCCTGGCGAGGCCCTTTTTGAGGGATCTTTTCAAAATGCCACGGACGGACAAAAATGAATACGCTAACCGGTATCAGCCGTTGGCAAATCACATCGACGAACATGAAGGTTCGTCTAGCAATGCCAACCAGGCGCCAAAAGTGGTAAAAGCCCCACCAATAACTTTTACAGACTTGCCACGAGAATCTATCGTTGCTACGATGGATCACCTACACATCAAAAAATTTGACATTAAATTTTTATCAATTGGGAAAAGATTATTCCTCAATTCGATCGAGGATTTTGAAACTGTTCAAAAGTATCTCACTGAAAAGAAAATCAACTTTTTCACCCACCAAAGGGCGGACCGTCGCCCGGTGAAGATAGTTTTATCGGGTTTACATGAAATGCCTACAGAATCATTAAAAACCCTACTCCAAAAAGAGTACAGTATCAATTGTTACGACCTGAAAAAATTTTCGTCATCGTCTCATGTGCGTGATGACTTTTATTATCTGTTGTACTTGGAGAAAGGCACAAAACTGAGCGAGCTTCGGAACATAAAGTCAATCATGCACACTTTGGTAAAATGGAACTATCACTCAAACAAACGAAAGACAGTTCGCAATGCAGAAACTGCCAAATGTTTGGACACGGTTCCACTCATTGCCATCTACCTACTCGTTGTATGATCTGCAGTGGCGATCATTCAGTCTCCGACTGCCCGTTGACTGAAGCCGACAAAGATAAAATTAAAGGCACATTATGCAACGAACCGCACTGTGCACGAGACCCGGCCTGCAGCAAGCGCAAACAATACCTGGAAATTAAAACAAAACTATCTGTCAAAAATCAAAAACGTGATGAGCATAAAATACCAACGAACTCCCAAATTGAATTCCCCAAGTTGCCGAGAGGGCAAATTCATGAAATGCAACCTCCAGTTAGAAAGCTTTCGTACAGTGCTGTAACCAGGCAAAGCTTACCTCATGCCTCCACGAGCTCACATCTGCTACAAGCCTTCACAAGCTTGTATACACCGAAAGCTCCCGTGTATATGCCCCAGCCAGAAGCTTTCACTAGCATCCAAACTAGGAATCCACAAGAAGAAGAACTTTTTCCGGCAAACACAATGATTTTATTAGCACAGGATCTTATTCAAAGCTTATCTCGTTGCAAGAACAGGCATGAACAATTTAATACTCTAGTTGAACTAGCTTGTAAATTTTTATATGCACGTTAAGCTCAATATTATTATATGGAATGCGCAAAGTCTTAGAAATAAATGGTTGGAGACTTTTGATTTTGCTGCTAATCAAAAAGCAGATATTTTAGTTATTACTGAGACGTGGTTAGCAGCAAAAGACAAAATATCACATCCAAATTATCACATCCACAGGAAAGATAGGACTGACAGAATAGGAGGTGGTGTTGCAATTGCAGTGCACAAATCTATCTCGCACAAGCTGCATCTAGCACCAAGTACTTCGATTATAGAATCTCTCTGCATAGAACTTAAGGATAGTACGAAAATCTTTGCTGTTTACTTTCCGGGAAATAAACTGAACGATGTTAAATTAAAAGCATTCGAAAAAGACATAAGACTCCTTACCAATCAAAACCAAAGGTACTTATTATGTGGCGATCTGAATGCTCGACATAGGCTCTGGAACTGCACTACATCTAATAAGTGTGGACGTATATTGTTTAATCTTGTACAAGATAAAAATCTCGTCATACATTCCCCTCCTGATCTCACATTCTACTCGCCTAGAGGAGCTGGGTCCAGCCTTGACTTTGCTATAAGCGACGGTCGGCTACCTGTCTCTACTCCCTTTACGTTTCAAGCACTCTCTTCACCTCATTTACCCATCTATTTAACCATAGGTACAGACGCAAACTGCAAAGACACGCCTGTCTGCAGTAAATATTGTTTCAATGCCTGCAACTGGAATAAGTTCTGCAATTATCTCAACGCGAACATTTCGCTTGGTGAACTCAGTTTAAGTGACATAAGCAACAATGAGCATATTGACGATCTAATAATACGGTATACCAGTGCAATTAGCAATGGAATTGAGGTAAGCACACCAAAGAGAAGTATAAAATGTAATACATTCGAGATCGATACGGAAACAAAACGTCTCATCCGTCAGCGGAACACGATTCGACGCAGCTGGTAAAGAAGCAGAGACCATAATTTGAGGTGTATAGTTACTTCTCTTACGCGCGAGATCCGGGACCGGATTTTCATCCTGAAGAACAGACGGTGGAACAATATGTTGAGCAACCTCGAACATGGGTCCCGTCAAGTTTGGAGACTCAATAAATTGTTTAGGAAGAACTCTTGCAATCAAATACCGGTTCTACGTGACGGAGAAAACAAACAAGCTTTTTCTGACGGTGAAAAGGCGGATTTGATAGCAAGTACTTTCGAACTATTCCACGGCGTTACAACTAATATGGGAAACCATATTGTTAAGACAATGGCCCAGCGGTCTGTAAATATGCTTTCCGAAAACACCACATTTCCAGATGGAGCACTATGTAAGCCAGCAGAAATAAGAGCGATCCTACGTAAATTAAAGGATAATAAGGCTCCGGGCTCGGATGGCATACCAAACAAAGCCCTAAAAAAGTTACCTAGGAAAGCAGTGGTCCAGCTAAATTTTATATTTAACGCCTGTCTGAAATTATCCTACTTCCCGACTGCATGGAAGCAAGCCACTGTCATCCCAATTCCAAAACCTGGAAAGAATCCTAGTTTAACTGAAAGCTACAGGCCTATAAGTTTATTGTGCTCGCTTGGGAAAATGTTCGAAAAGGTGGTGCTGAGCCGTATCAACCAATTCACACATGCCAAAAACATCCTTCCTGAATTTCAATTTGGTTTCCGAGAGGGGTACTCAACAAATCACCAGCTATTCAGAGTAACAAGAGACATTGAAAAAGCATTTGCATTGAAAGAATCAGTTGGAATGATCACACTAGACGTTGAAAAGGCGTTTGATAACGTCTGGCACGAAGGGCTTCTCTACAAACTTATACAGCATTCATTTCCACTTTATTTGGTGAAGATAATACAGTCGTTCTTAAGCAATCGCAAATTTGCTGTCAAGATAAAAAGTAGTCTTTCTTCGCAGCGACAAATTCCTGCTGGCCTTCCGCAGGGGTCCTGTCTCAGCCCTATCCTTTTTAACATTTACACAGCAGACATCCCCACGAGCCCCAACTGTAAACTCGCTTTTTTAGCAGATGATACTTGTATTTACTCTGCCGCTAAAGATCCAGAGCTGGTGATTTCCCACCTAGAAGAACATTTCTCAAAGCTCTATCAATACTTTTTCAGGTGGAAAATCAAAATTAACGCCGCCAAGACAAAGGCTATATTTTTTACTAAGAAACGGAAAAGGTCGAACATGCCCACTAGGAATCTCAACACTCTGGGCCAAAGTATAGAATGGTATGACGAGATCACGTACTTAGGAATTACCCTCGACAGAAAGCTTACTTATCATAAACAAATCAATAGCGTTTGCGTAAAACTTTCAAAATGCTTACATGCACTCTATCCACTTCTTAACCGTAAGTCAAAGATGTCACTTAGTAACAAAATATTAATCTATAAGCAGATAATGCAGCCAGTTATTCTGTATGGAGCCCCGATTTGGGGCACATGTGCAGAGTGTCATAAAAGCAGACTACAGATCGCACAGAATAAATGCCTAAAAATGATTGGTAACAAATCTTTCTACTACTCGACTCGCAGGTTACATATTCTTACGGGTGTTAAAATGATTGAACAAATCGTGAAGAAACAGCGAAGAAATTTCTTACTTAAATCCTGTACTTGCAACAATCCTCTAATTTTATCACACCTACAGGAAATGTAGCAAGCTAAACCTAAGCACACTAAGCTCAGTATTAGCATATATATATGTACGATAAGTTCAGTTATAAGTAGGAGTAAGTTAAAATAAGTTAAAATAAGTTAGGGCTAATGTTATATTTAAAAATTCATATACAAGGTTTTTGTTCGCTTTTCCTTGTGCTTACAAGCTAACTATCATATATCAATAGTCAGTGTTAAGTTCAATATATGTATCAAAGTTGTAGAGACGATAATTGTCTAAAACTCTGAATTACCCATCTCCAATAGTGTAACTGTAATAATGTGCGAAATAAATTGAATTGAATTGAATTGAATTGAAAATATTTTCATTGTAAATGTTTCCGGTATGAATACTAACTGTAAGCATTTATTGGTACAAAAGTAGCACAAATGGCTCGTGCTGGCAACCTTCTTCCAGTATCAAAGCCAAGAATATATCACATCTGCTTCACGTTGTTATATTACATTCGAAGTTATAGGAGTATAAAGAAATTAAGGGTTACTTGCAGCGAGTTTTTTTCAAATAATCGAAAACTTAATATTTGCTATTTATTGTCACTAAAATATCATTACCAATTGAAAATTCTACGATAAAACCGCTTAATAAAGATATTGCAAACAAACACAAAACCAACAATAGCTGGCAGCCCTATCATGGCTTTTCAACCAAATTTGGCCTGAATAATGTTTATGATAGGTTTCATTAATTTTATGAAATTCGTATTGATTTCATGACTGCACTGGAAGCTATAGGGCAAAAAGTTTTATTTTCCTGAGAGAATTTTCAATTCCAAAGACACAAAAATTACCATAGCTGGCAGCACCAATCGAATTTTTCAACCAAATATCTATCAAACAGAGTTTAGAGTAAGGTGCAGCTACTGTGTCAATTTCATGAAAATCTGATTACTAATTTACATTTCATAGGGCAAAAAGCAGTTTTTTTTTCTTTGTAAGTTTTCAAGATGGCACCACTGGCACAGAGTTGCCTACAATTCAAAATCGCTTCTTTCAGATCTGGTCCTACTTAGGTCCAATGCATTCTGTAAATTTCAGCTGTATGTGATTATTGGTTCTTGAGTTCCCGTGAACAGAAGTTTTTGATGCTAAAAATATAGGTTAACTGGGAGAGGGTTACCGTTCTTGTACGACATGAAATTTCCAAATTTTTACTTTGAACGTGTAGATAAAACATAAGATTTGTATACAGATTGGTTTTATTGTAAGAAACGGACATATTTTTGAATATTCGATGGTTTGAATGTTTTCACTTCCAATTTTTATTTTTTCAAATTTAAGACAGCAAAATTATCATAGCTGGCAGCTCCATACGAATTTTTCGACCAAATTTCCACCAAACGTGGTTTGGAGTAGGGTCCAGCTACTGTGTAAATTTCGTCAAAATCAAACGATTCAATCAGAATTTATAGGGCTAAAAGCATTTATCTTTTTTAGTGATTTTTCAAGATGGCACCACTGGCACAGAATCGCCTGCATTTCAAAATTACTTCTATCAGACCTGGTTCTATTTAAGACCAATACATTCTGCAAATTTCAATTAATTCTGCTCATCGGATCGTGAGTTTCCGTGAGCAGAAATTTTTGATGCTAAAAATATAGGTAAATTGGGCAAGGGTTACCAGACGTGCCCGTTATACCATATCAAATTTTATTTTTTGTCTATGTAAATAAAGCACAAGATTAACATATGAAGGGATTTTTTTTTGAAGGAGCGGCATTTTTTCAAGAGAGACGATGATTTGGAGGTTTTCACTTTCAGTGCCTGCCATAGCTACAGGGTTGCCAGCACGCTCATTAAAAGCTACACAAATCTACAACTAAATAATATTAATATGTCCTAAAAATTTCGTAATGATTGAATAGCTCTGTCAAAAGTTATCTCAATTTAAACATTTTCAAATTTTCCCGTTCTCTTTTTAGGCACCCAGCGCACTCATGGGGTTAACAAATTCCAAAACATTATCCGATTCACATGTAAAACACGTTCGAAATTTATTTCGTCAACTTTATTTTTGCGATAATTATTTGTGTATGAAATAATAGGTATATTAAAAATATCACTTAAATGACCGCCCGCGCCAAAAGGTTAACAATAACTGACATTTAGTAAGACGTGGACCTATTCTGCATATACACCAATGTATCCTGAAAGTTTCAGCTCAATCGGATGGCGCGTTCCCGAGATTATCTCACTGAAAATTTTTGATGATGATATATATATATATATATATATATATATATATATATATATATATATATATATATATATATATATATATATATATATATATATATATATATATATATATATATATATATATATATATATATATATATATATATATATATATATATATATATATATATATATATATATATATATATATATATATATATGGAAATATGAATTTTTGGCCGAATCGATTTTAATACTAATGTTCTTCGAATATTAGTAAAAAGTAAAGTAAAGTAGATTGTATTATTATTGTATTATATTGCCAGCAAATATCGGTTTAAAAAGGAAAAGAAAATGTACATAAATATTTGAATTGTAGAATTTGGAGCAGTAGAATTTAAGCTTAGTACGGTTAGAATCCTAAAAAAGTAAAGTAGAATTGTAAAAAGTAGAATTTTAGGCAAAAGTAGAATTGTAAAAAGTAGAATTGTAGACAAAAGTAGAATTGTAAAAAGTAGATGGAAGGAAATTTGGGAAAATGCATGAACGCGGACACTCCGGCGAGCTCTGAGTTTGTCTTCTATCAGGTCGCACCATTGCCGGCGATTCAAATAAGACGAGCGGCGACGGCTCGACCCAATAAACAACAAACCATTTTCTATGAATTCAACCACTAAGCTGGAACGAATTATTGCTGGAACCACCAAACTAATCCGACGCGGTTATGGCCTTCGGCAAACGAGCACCACATAAGCACAACACTAATCAAGAGATCCCTGACTTTCTGATGAATTCATGTTGACATTGAACAGGGCTGCTTGTTGGAAATTCAAGTGATTGTTGCCTGCAAGGAAGCAAGCAAATCGAAACGAAACTTACCTATAAAGCAATTACTGCGAGAAGATTCCAAAAAGTACGATGTGGCCGTGGATAATGTGCGGAAAATGACGACAGCCAAAAATACCATTCGGTTCAACGTTAATACACTAGACAAGGTGACAGGGAAAACAAGGAAAATATACCAACTGACAGTTGGGATGGCAACATGGTGGCTGGCCGCGACGGAGCCGCCACCACGTTGCAAAAAGGCAGAAAGGGGTGCGTTCCGCTAGCCATCGTTACTACTGCGGGAAAATGCACTTTCGAATGCGCGTGCAAGGGGCCAATGCACCCGCCAACATGATAAATTGGAGGTGGCGGCAACGGCAGTTGGAATACCGCAGAAGCGGTTGAAAATCCCTCTAGGAAAGGTTTCGTGGCGAGTTGACAGGGCTAGGGAACTCTCTTCTTTTGGCAACCAGGGTGAGGCTCGCACGCGTTGGCGCAAGCTCCTTTTTGTTAACAATTTTTCTTTTTTTCTGATTTAAAACCTGACTGGACGGGACGAGGAACGTGAATTTATCTAGAGCAATTGGTCGACAGCCGAGTGGTGTGGAAAACCAAGGAGTATCGAGGAAGGAATCTAGCTGCGAAAATTCGACGAATAGTCAAGTGGTGAGGAACGATTAAACGAATACGACTCATAGCAAGTGAGCGACGGCGTGAACCATCAACTTAAGCCGCAGCGAAGATCGTTGGGCCAACAATGACGGCAGTATTTCGTCAAAGCGGGGAAGCACACGATAAGTGGCAGGAGGAGCTGAGACAGTCGAGCGCCGGTGAAGTGAACTCGGCGCACGTAAGATCGATGATCAACGTTCAAACCACAGCAGCAGTGGAGCAACGCTTCGGGGAAGCACCGGTTTTGTTGAAATTGAACGAGCAAGTGTTGGCAGCGTATTGGTGCAAAGAAGGTCCAAGGTAGGCTTAGTTTTCTTTGCTGTTATTGAAATAAGTGAAAGTAGATTTAGTAACGCGGTGCCGTCGATAGGTGTAGAATTGAATTAATTTCGAGCAATAAAATGTTTGTAATGTTGTAAATTGCTGGTGTCACCTTTGTGCCCTTCTGGCAGGACGGTTAAGAGATTATCGAGTACCTATAGTGAAGTTTTGAAATCGCAAAAGTCAGTACGCCGCCGTCGATTTCTCGCTTATGGACGGTGGTTTCAGAGACGGTTCCGGTTGCGAATTTTTAAAGCGAGTGGCACCTGTAAACGACCCACCCCCGTTTCCATGAGAGTTAGCCGACCGGAACTGTCCCCTTTGCTCTCAATCGGGAGGTGGAGGCTACGCAGGTTACGAAAGTAAGAGACGTAATATGTTATATATCTCATTTCTTTCTTCTACATATATATTTGTAATATTTCTTCTTGTTTCTTGTGATGTCAGTTTTTGCAATATTGGAGCTAATTCCGATGGATTTTCGCTGCATCGAACGAAGATCTGATTGTCTTCAAACATAATTTTTGGAATGCTCCCTATTGCTGATTTTTTTATGCTAGATTTTTTATATCAGCTGTCCCATATCTAGATTTCATTAGCCATTAGGTTATGTTTTAGTTTGCTTACTTTTCTTGTTTGCACTTTTTTAGTGTTTTCTAAGTTTTTTACCATATTTCTTGTTAGGGGTAATACTTTCATTTTTTCGGTAATATTTCTCTGTTTTGGTATCATATCTTTTAACGTATCTGAATTTAATTTGATGCGTGATAATGCATCTGCATTAACATTCATTTTGCCCTTTCAATATATTATATCGAAGTCGTAATCGCATAAATTTAGTCTTATGCGTGTCATCTTTGATGATGGGTTTTTATGTGTAAACAATGATATTAGTCGTCTGTGGTCTGTAATGATAGTAATTTTGTTTCCAAATAGATAAGGTCTAAAAAAATTTATCGCCCAATGGATTGCTAATAATACTTTTTCGATGATCGGTTTGTTTATTTCATGTTTTACTAGGGTTCTACTTGCGTAGGAAATGGGTAAGTCATGTCCTATTTGGCCTTGTGAGAGTACTGCGCCTAACGCGTAGTCTGATGCATCGGTTGTGACAATAAATGGTTTATTGAAATCTGGGTATTGTAATATTGGTGCATTCATCAGTTTATTTTTCAGTATTTCAAATGTTGATTGACATTTTTCCGTCCATAAGAATTTCGTATTCTTTTTTAACAAATCATTCAGGCATTTTGTGGTTTTGGCGAAGTCTGGGATAAATCGGCGGTAGTATTTCGCGAATGCAACAAATCTTCGGACTTCATCTGCGTTTAAGGGTACTGGATAGTTTCTAATTGTATTAAATTTTGCAGGATCTGTACAGACTCCGTCTTTTGTGATTAAGTGTCCCAAATACACTACTTCACTTCTTAAAAAGTTGCATTTTTCAGGGTTGAGTTTGAGGTTGTATTTTGAGGTTGTATTTTGTTGCTATTATGGTGTGCGAGGCTGCAACCAAAGACAATTATGTCATCAACATATAAAAATGCTGCTGAATCTAATCCACTCAGAGCTATTGTTAGCATGCGTTGGAAGCTATTGGATGAAATAGTTAGACCGAAAGGTAATCGTCTGAATCGATAATGTCCTTTGTTTGTCGAAAAGGCTGTTAATGGTCTTGTTTCTTTTGTCATTTCGATTTGGAGAAAGGAACTTGTCATGTCAAGAGTGGAGAAGTATCTCGCTCTCCCTAGCCTATCTAAGACATCTTCTTATCTAGTTATTGGAAACTTATCATTAACAATTTTTTTGTTGAGTGCCCTGAAATCCACTACAAGTCTCCATTTTGTTGGGCCTGACTCACTTTTCTTTGGTGTCAAAAGTAATGGTGAGTTGTATGGGCTCGTGGAGTTTTCCATAATGTTATCATTTAGTAATTGATTTACTTGTTTATTTATTTCATCAATGTGTGTATGGGGCAATCTATAGTTCTTGATATATGTTGGAGTGTTATCCGTGACGTTTATTTCTTGTTCATAAAAATTATTTGCTGTAAGAGGGTCGTGTTCTAGCTGAAAGATATGCTGATAATGTTGAATTATTTCTAGTATCTATTTTTGGTCTTCTGAGTTCAAGTAGTTTATGTTGATATGTTTTGGTAAATGTTTAAATCTCTGCTTATCTCTGATGTCTTTATTTACTGAAGTATTGTTTTTATGTGTTTTGTATTGTTACCGTTTTTCAATCTCTCGCGCGTCTACGCACCCCTTCTAGCACAAAAAGTCGAAGGGGGTTAGTTTCGGGAGCCTGAACTCACCGGAGATGGGGTGGGTGGCCGCCACTCACAATCCCGAAACTAACTATCGTCCGTCGCCCGGAAGCGAGAAGTGTTGCGACGGCTTCGCGCACCAATGGAAAGAAAATAGCCCGAAAGGACACACCAGCGTTCACAATTTTTTACAACAATTTTATTTCCTCGGATAATTCGTTAACCTAGCTCTGTTCACAAAATACGAAACGGCGCCGCGTTTTAAACTGATCTAACTACTCGTTTGAACTTGTTATTAACTTAAATTTGCCCTACGTACAATTCAAATCTTAGCCTACTTACTCAGGACTTTACTTCTTGCGTCGATCGAAACTCAAGCGCTCGAACATCCACTTCCGGACCAGATTTTTCGTACAGATTCTTCAGCCTACTTGCACCGCAGCCAATACCTTCGTCAATATCTTCGTCACGACCTTTCGCCAAATTCACTTCTTCTGCCTTCGCCGTTTCGCTGCACTATTCACTCCGTCAGTACGTTAAACACCGTTCCTATTACCAGATAACGCTGTAACCCCTTTTGTCTCAGCCGATTCGATCTCGCCAGCTCGATTTCGCCAACAATTTTCTTCAAATTTCGCCAACGATTTCGCCTCCCGCTCGTCTCAAATCTTCACATCCATCAGCCAAAAGATTCCGACCTTCACCCCTTTTTCCTCTTCGAGCCCGCCAGATAGGTGTGTATGAAATCCAAAATTTTTCGGTTATAATTTTAGCTCGAGAGCCAGATTGCATCTGATCCTTACCACGTCCAGAAAATAAGAGAGCGATCCATGCCATGATCGCCTCGCAGGCGACCTCGGCTCCGTTTTCTGATCCCGTTTAGACGGGATCCTCGATTATTCGTTTGGCAAAATGCATATCTTAATGTACTTCAAATGCATTTCGGCCGTTGCACTCAGTCCCCGGTCATTGCACTTTCTCTCATCAGAAGTGAGGCCTGGCAATGCCGCATGTCGATTTGGCGATGTTCCACATCCCGTCATTCCGCACTTCTGATTCTGCGCAGGTTGACCATTCGACCTGTCAGACTCGTGTCATTCTAACAAATGTCAGATGTTTGTTTACTTTTACTTTGTCGATTGTGCGAGTTTTTAAACGCGGAGTTTGGATTCTTTTGAGGCCGCCGTCGTGTGAGACTGAGTCAAGGGCCTGCAGGATTTCAGCCTCCGGTAAGTAATCTTCTACTCTGCTTGTTCCGACACTGTTTCGGGTTCGCTACTTCGCTGGACACCAAGAGTCTTGAAATGGTGGCCGGCTCGAGTTTGTTTTGGGGTATGGTTTGGCGTAGGTACCCCTTCGCTATCCAAATCCGAAAACTATTGATAAACGCTGTCTACCATCAACAGCAGGCAGAATGCATTTCATTTATTGGATTATATGCGTGAAGATTTTCTATTGAACTAACAACAATAGTAGCAGGAACGTTCCGACGAATCTTAGCTTTCGACCTTTCCACTTACAAGTGTACCTTCAATCGTAGCCTCAGTACGTGAAATTGACTCATTTGATGAAACACCATTTTTCTTGCAGCATAATTACTTCCTGTCTCGTACGATATAGTCCATGTCTGACTCAGAAGTGCCTGTGTCGGTTGTGGCGGTGAATCAGATCAGATGCGGCGGTGAACGTATGGGATCTGACTGTATCTACTTGCGTCGACATTATTCTTTTGTGTGACCTTTGTGGAAATACATCGTCTGTCCGCGATCGCGCTGCCAAGCCATTACCGCGAATTCGGTTCGCATCGGGGCGGCGAGTTTGAGTGTATGCAGAAGTGCACAGATGCAAATGGCTGTAGCGGGGAGGTTGGGGATATTATGTCTGCCATGGCACGGACTCCGACATGGTGAGTGACCTGATTGCAGTTGAGGCCATCCTGAAATGAGTTACAGTCGGTTTTCGATTCGCCCGGCCTTGGTTTTCCACTAACAATATCGACGAACGACACGCCATGGGCTGGAAGATCCTGGCAGATGCCATCGGCTCGTTGTTTCACGTCGTCGTGAATTGATACATGAATCGGTGCTTACCCATCTCGGGACATTTACGGATCGCGGGGTGCGGTAAGGTCCAAACTGCAGATCCAAGACAACAGGATCACTACGATGTATATTTTACGCCATATTCCCTTGCCTAACTCGTACAACCTATAACATTTTGACTACCTGCCACTAATTCTTAACTCTAACCTCGTGTAACATTAACCTGCTACATTGGTGTGACCTCTTCTGACGCGCCAATTGCTAGCCATTAGATCCCAAAATATCGATAAACCGTGACACCCCCCTCGCTTCAGAGAATTTCGTAGAAATTCTCGAATTTACTTCTTTACCGGATTTAACGCCGTCCTAAGTTTCGATCCCTATACGATCCCCCCACCTTTGTATCTCGGATTCTCGAACGGCTTACTTCTTATTTGAATTCTGGTTTGTTCTACAACTCAATTAACTGCAAGACAAACGTCGTCACTCATACGCCACTCATCCACGCGATCACTATGGTTCGTTGCTTACTTTCCAAACAAAAACAAAAATGATAACTATACTCCTTCCCAATGCATGATTGTATGTGACGTCTAGTAGCTAGTATGGTGTTGGTGTCTCTGTACCTATCCTATGAGAAACTAATGCATATTGAACTCGTTTTTAGGACACTATGGTTAGTTCGAATAAGGAACGAGGGAAGGGAAGAGAAATAACTACTGACTACAAATAGTGCGAATGAACAAAAAGACAAAAAGAAAAAGAAAAGGAAAGGAAAAAAAAAGAGAAAAACTAAAAACCCAAACGGAAACACCAACAAGCTATCGGTAATTCTTTCATTTTTTATTTAAAATAATCTATCATTCTATTGAAAACTAATTCTATCTATATGTATTTCTCTATCATATTCTAAAGCCAAACAATCTGTTTCTTTTAGGATGTCTACTTCCGCCCCGTCCCCGAAACAACCAGACAACCGAAAAAAAAGGCGAAA
Organism: Nemotelus nigrinus; assembly: GCA_947369275.1. Taxonomy (NCBI): domain Eukaryota; kingdom Metazoa; phylum Arthropoda; class Insecta; order Diptera; family Stratiomyidae; genus Nemotelus; species Nemotelus nigrinus. The sequence continues at coordinate 108,587,840 of OX376373.1, forward strand.
AAAACTAAAAGAAAGGAAAAAGGAAGGAAAAAAAATATGAGCAGATACAAACCCACCACCAAATGAAGCTATAATTAATTCCTGTTTGCCGATAGCGATAAAAAATCTCTTTATACCTATATATCTAACCCCCAATACGCATTTATTATAAATCTACTACTAATCATTAAATATTCCAACAACTGCACCTCCTATCAGGACCGCTTTTCCTTCGCTCTTCTACCATAGCTTCACTATCTGAATCGCCACCCCCCCCCCCCCCCCCCGGCGCATTTATCTGCCATTATATGCATCCTAACTCTTTGGCTAGCTACTTGCTAGATACTATATCCCCCACCAGAAAGACTTTTGAACCTTAGCCATTATTAGTTACGCTACCCTCCACCAACTACACTATGTTTCGCTTACCTAACTATTCAAAGTCCCACCACCAACATAACCCTCTTATCTGTTATTACCACCACCAAGAAACCTCGCTACCAATTAATTTAGCCACCACCACCCAATTATCCTAACGATTTATTATCTTGTTCTTAACTAAAATCTATCTTGAGCCTATCCGTTAAGTGACAATAAAGTCCATATGTCACACGTCGCGATCTGGTCCTTGGGTTAGCACCTATTCAAGGCCCCTAACTCCATTATCCTACTGCTATTAAAAGTAACCCATCCAAACAACATATGGTAAAAAAAAACAGCACTTGGCCGCCGGTCTCCGCTGTCGCTGACTTCTAGTTATATTCAAGTTCGGAATTGCCTTCCACATACCGTTTAAGGTCTTTCGCATGCCAGTTTCCTGCAGACTTCCCCCTCTCATCAACTAACTCATAGGTCCATGCCGAAATCTTTTTCCTTATTTTATAAGGACCAACGAACGCAGGAGCAAGTTTGGCGGAAAAATGTTTGCTGGCATCTGACAATACATAGTTCCTTCTCCATACGCTATCACCTATCTGGAAATCTACCATCCTCCGCCGGAGGTCATAGCGTTTTTTACTTGATGAAGCCACCAGCCCCATCCTCTGGATCACTTCTCGTCGAACTTCATCTAGTGCTCTCGCGTTCCGTTGAGGGCTAAAACTCCGATCCCCGCTTTCGGGCAGTTCTGTTTCCTCTCGAAACGTAACCATCTCCCGGCCAAAATTTAGGAAATATGGAGAGTACCCGGTGACCTCGTGTTTATAGGTTCTCAGAGCGCATGCAATCTTTGCCAAGTACTCGTCCCACGTGCGCTGATTATCCGAGGCATAGCAGCGCAACATGCACTTCACATCTTGGTTGCGCCTTTCGGCCGGGTTGGCCTGGGGGTGGTACAGCGCAGTATACCTAATCTGTACCCCATAACCCTCCACCGGACCCTTAAATTGCTTCCCCCGAAATTACACGCCATTGTGACATACCAAAACCCTTGGTACACCATACACCAGGAATACGTTTTCTTCCAATAGGCGGAAAACATTTGAAGCTGTCGCTGTTCGCATTGGTAGCAAGATCGAAAACTTGGTGACGTACTCCAATATTGTCAAAATATAAACGTGGCCACGCTTTGACCTAGGCAGCGGTCCCACCAGATCTACACAGATCATTTCCCAGGGGTCTTTAGCCTCGCCGGCCCTGGTGGTCATCAACCCAATCGGTGCCCTCCTCTCGACTTTGCATGCCTGGCAAATTTTACATTTCTACACGTATCGGCGAATGTCCGCCCGCATCCCTGGCCAGTAGTAGGTTTGCGCAACTCGGGATAATGTCCGGTCAGTTCCCATGTGTCCTGCTGTAGGATCATCATGGCACCGGTTGAGAACGACTCCCCTCTCAGCTCTCGGCACAACTCTTTTCCAGCCGGTTTTGTTTCCCGCCTCTAACCTAGACCCCTCTGCCTGTTTCCACAGGGTGTTATCCACAGCTCTCCAGTTTGAGTATTTCTCTGGATCTCCTCGCACGTTGTCCAACATCTTCTCGTACCACGCCTCCAATTTCAGTGAGGTGTCTATAAATGTTTATAAAGCGAGCAGATTCTTTTATCTGCCCGCAGGTAGCCGAATACAAATCCGTCTACTTTAAAAATATACTGGCCGAATACAAATCCGTCCAAGTAGTTAATTGCTCTTCGGTACAATACCGATGGGCAAGCTCTAAGAAATGAAATCCAAACTAATCTTGTTAGCAATCTAAAAAAAAAGAGTGTTTATTCACTATAATCAATATCTTATAATGCTCGTATAGTGTATAATGCTAAATTAACGAAATGCAAAATTTCACATAAAAAAAAAGTACAATAATTGTCAACGACAGTCGATCAGATGAATGCGTAGGTCAATGACGTGGGTCAGCAATTTCTCATTATTTCCATTATTTAGTAACAGTTGCTGACACTTGTATCATTGACCTATGCATGCAGCTTTACAAAACATATGCTCGTGCTGTTTTTGATATTAAAGAAATAAAAAAATATGTTTTGATATTAAAGCATATACATACGAACATGCAAAGTATCAGATAGCAAAAATAACTACATTACTTGAGTCTAAACGTATCAAAGCAAAAATGATGATTCTCACATAAAGTTAAATTGAGCGTATGTATGGATGACTAAGTGAACATATGGTAAAAAACGAAATTTAGGAAATGGATTTTAAGATGTTACGTATATCTAGACTAATCGTTTAGTTGGTATGAAATTTAACATTCTCCCCCGCGTTGAATGATGTAGGTCAGTCAACTATTCGTCCAGGTGAGCTGATATGTTGAACGTTTCGTTGATCTTCTGGAGTACGGTAGTGGCGGATGTATATTCATAACAACGTCTGTGGTGGATGTACATTTTCGTCTGCATTTAGTTCTGGATGATTCCATAGTAACAAGTTTGCTGTGCTCATGTCAATTCGGCGGTTTTTGGGTCGCACTGGATGTCTGCCTGGACTCGTATCTGTAATTGAAGGGCCTAGTAAGGGAGATGTATCGTCAGTACTCTTATGCTTCGGGGGTCGTTTATTTGGCACGTCTTTCGAACAAGTTTCCTCCGTTTCTATAGGCAGTGGTGCTAATTTATGGATTGGTCTCCTAAGAACCCCATTCGCTGTTCGAATATCCGCTACTCGTGCCAAGCCATCGGAGCCTTTTATGACTTGTGAGATTCTGCCCATTCGCCATTTTAAGACTGGGAGATTGTCCTCTTTGATTACCACTAGCATACCTGGTCTGACGTTTTCGCAGGTTTGTTTCCATTTGTGGCGCTGCTGTAACTCGGTAAGGTATTCCAAAGACCACCTCTGCCAGAATTTCTGCTTGATATCGTGAATTTGCTTCCATCGCTTTGGTAGTGTTGAGCAATTTGGTAACGCGTGTGTGTCTATTGGCGTGGTAAGAGGCTCTCCGATCAAAAAGTGTCCCGGTGTCAAAGCTGATAGGTCGTTGGCGTCCTCGGAGAGTGGAGTTAAGGGTCTGGAATTGAGAACGGCTTCTACTTCGATTAACACTGTCGCCAATTCTTCATAGGTTAAGGATGCGGGTGCTACGTGTTTAATCAGCAAGTGCTTAGCTGATTTTACAGCCGCTTCCCATAAACCACCAAAATGCGGAGATCTAGGTGGAATGAAATGGAAGTCAATTCCTTTAGAGCCACAAAAACTAGTTATCTTTTGTTGCGCTTTCTGTTCGTAAATGCTGCATTTTAATTCCGATAATTGATTTTTCGCGCCAACAAAGTTCGTTGCATTGTGGCAATATAAATGGCGGCAATGTCCTCTTCGCCCCATGAATCTTTTCAAGGCAGCAATAAAAGATTATGTGCTTAAATCGCTGACAAGCTCGAGGTGTATGGCCTTCGTCGCGAAGCAGCAGAAGACAGCCAGATATGATTTTTGAGGACGCTTTCCACGTATTTTAAAGTGGGTCCACAATGGTCCAGCAAAATCAACTCCGGAATTAACGAAAGGTCTTGCTGGTTGGACTCTCTGTGCAGGCAGCTCTTCCATTAACTGTGTGAGAAGCTTTGGCTTAGCTCTGGTACACCATATACACTTTTGCACCACTGATCTGGCTGCAGTTTTGCCCTTGATAGGCCAGAAATTCTGTCGGGCGATAGTTAATAATGCTTGAGGCCCAGCATGTAGATGTTGCTGATGGATATCTTCCAGAATTAATTTCGTTATGGGATGACCATATGGTAATATGATAGGGTGTTTTGTGTCATAGGATAGATTTGAATGCTCCAAACGGCCGCCAACACGTATCAGCCCAAAACTGTCCAAAAAAGGGTGTAGACTGCTTAGTGATTCACTGTTGCTTAATTGCTTCGTTGTTTAAGCCGATGCAGGGAGTCGTGATATTCCTCTCGTTGTGCTTCCTTTATGACGACATATAGAGCTTCCTCTAGCTCCTTGGCGGACAGTTGCAAAGTGCAACAAGCTATCCCCTCCATCCTTCGGGCGTTTTTGAAAAATCGCAAGGCGTATGCCATTATGCGTTGTAAACGTTTCAACGAGTTCCGATGATCTATATCACTTAAAAGCTGGGTATTTGTCTGAAAGGCTGCCAAAATTGCCCATGGGCATTTTTTTTCCAAATCAATGGTTTCCATTCGATGTGGTTTGGGCCAACTGTCCTCAGACCCATGTAAAAATATCGGCCCGTAGAACCATAGAGAGCAGTTTTTCAAAGCTTCCGGATCAAGGCCTCGGGATACAATATCCGCCGGATTGTACTCGGATCTGACGTGTCTCCATTGTGACGGTAGCGATAGCTGCTGGATTGTGGCTACCCGATTGGCCACAAACGTATGAAAGGACGCGGCCTCCGCGTGCATCCAATTCAACACGATCTCCGAGTCTGTCCAGAAAAAACACGATTTATCAGGTAGACTTAAGGCCCGCTTGAGGCGATGAGCCAATTCCGCAGCTAGTTTGGCAGCGCAGAGTTCTAGTCTTGGAATTGTGATAGTTTTCAAAGGTGCTACTTTCGACTTAGCGCATAGGATATGTACAGTTCGTGTGCTGTCAGCATGCGTGGCGCGAATATATGCGACGGCTCCATACGCCTTTTCAGATGCGTCAGCAAATACATGTAGCTGCGTGCCCCTGGGTATTTTCCCACCGGTGACATGGCGAGGAATAGTGATTTTATTTAATTCACCAAGATTCTTTCGAAATTTGAGCCATTCGGAATGTAGTTGAGCAGGAAGAGCGGCATCCCAAGCAATTTTAAGGCTCCAGATTCTCTGTAGGAAGATTTTTGCTACTACGGTAACTGGACTCATTAATCCTAGTGGATCAAATAAGTGTGAAGTGTCTGATAACGCTGTTCTCTTAGTTACCTTTTCAGACTCATTACATACACTTCTAATCTTGAACTGGTCAGTTAGAGGAGTCCAGATTAAGCCGAGGGTCTTGACTTGCCCTTCATTAGCTAGGTCTAATATTAATGCCTGATCTTCATTTGGTACGTGTTGCAGCAGCATTTTGTGGTTGGCGCACCATTTACGCAGCTTAAATCCAGCGGAACTCAGGATAGTCCGAAGTTGCTCTTGTTTCTCGATGGCATCGCATAGATTATCGGCGCCGGACATAACATCATCCATGTAAAAGTCATATTTCAGTGCTGCAGCGCCAGAGGGAAATCGATGCATTGACTGATCTGCAAGTTCTTGCAGACATCGTGTTGCCAAGTAGGGAGCCGATGTGGTGCCATAGGTTACGGTATTCAGCTTCTAATACTTAATCTCTTCGCTGGGATGGTTTCTCCATAGAATTAGCTGATATTTTCTATCAGGTTCAGCTACCATTATCTGTCGATACATTTTCTCTATATCGGCTGTGAATACGTATCGGGGTATTCGAAACCTTAAGAGAATAGTAAAAAGGTCGTCCTGGATGGTGGGCCCTGTGCAAAGAACTTCATTTAAGCTTATTCCGTTTTGAGCTTTTGCTGAGGCGTCGAAAACGACTCTGAGCTTAGTAGTCGTGCTCTTGGGTTTTAGCACGCAGTGATGGGGCAGGATATAATGTGAATCCATTACTGACGTTGGGTCAATTTCGCTCATATGCCCTATTGTTTCATATTCATTCATGAACTGGCAATACTGTTGTTGTAGGGCAGAATCTTTGCTAAGCCTTCTTTCTAGTTGCAGGAAACGACGAAGAGCTATTTCCTTCGAACTTCTCAGCTGTTGCGGGTCTTTTTTGAAGGGTAGTTTGACTACAAAGCGTCCTTCATGGGTCTTTTTTGTATTCTGAACAAAATCTGTTTCACATTTTACCTCTTGTGTCGTCATATGAGCATCCGTGTTATCTGGTTCTTCTAATCTCCAAAAGCGCTCTATTTGTTCATTCATTTTTTGCTCATCTAGTTCAGCAATTGCGCAAGTTATGTTTGGCACCCGCTGACTTTCTAGTTTACTGGCCACGACCCATCCAAACGCTGTATTTTGAAGAAGGGGAGCTCTTTTGCCAGTCGTATCTGCCCGATTGATAGCAACTCATAAAATATTTCAGCACCGATGAGAAGATCCACCTGTCCTGGCTGATCAAAGGTGGGATCAGCCAGATTTATGTTACGTGGGATGGCCTGTCTTGTCAAAGGTCCCAAACAATATGCAGGTTGGGCTGATATTATTTGCGGTAGTACCATGGCATCTATTTGTGCCGTAAAATTCGATACTTTGGAATGAATCCTTAGGCTGACTCTATTTCGAGCTTGTTGGCAGTTACCGCCTATCCCCCTAATATTAAGGTCAACGTGTCTTTGTTGCAAGCCCAGTTTGCAGACGGCGCTTTCGGTAATAATGTTCATTTGTGAACCACTGTCTAACACGGCTCTTAGATCCACTAATACTCCTTTATGGTTGCAAGTCTGTATAATGGCAGTACTTAACAATACCATGGCTCCTCCCTTGGACCATTCTGTTGACAACGTGGCTAGACTATCATTACCTCTTGAGGGTTCGATCGATAGTGTAGATGGAGTTGTCCCTTGCTGCAATTTTCTAGCGTGTGAATCGTTCGCGCTTGCCGTTAGGTGCTCCAAATGTAGCAACGTATTGTGCCTTTTCTCACATTTCAAGCATTTGCGAGACGTGCATTGCGACGCCCGATGCCCATCACGCAAGCAATTAATACACAGACTCAATTGTTTGATCTTGTTTATTCTGTCTGGTATCGATAACTGCTTGAATTCTTGGCAAGCCGATACTTTATGTGTGCCTTTACAAACCTTGCAGTTTATGATGGGACCGTCCTTCACCGATACCAAAGCTGCACATTTGTTAGACGTAAGTTTATTATAATGAATTGATCGCTTTTCTGCGCCTACAGTTTCCAAAGCCTGAAATCTACGTTCGAGGAATTCCAGAAAGGCGTCTATGCCCTGAAACTCACGTGGTGCCTTCAGTGACTGTTCGTAGAGATTATGATTGGTTTTGTCCAATTTCCTTATGAGGAGATGAAGGATCATTGGGTCCCCATTTGTTACGTCTATTTCCAAATTATTAAGCCCTAGCAAGCATTCGGTTGTCACGTCATGCATTTTTTTAATGGCACTGGCAGATTCTTGGACTATCGTGGGCTGAGATAATAATTTGTCCAGAAACGCAGAAACCATTAATCACGTATTACTATAGCGATTGTTCAACATATCCCATGCCGTACTGTAATTTTCATCTGATATGGGCATATGTCGAATAAGACGTTCCGCCTCACCTGTAAGGCTTGTCTTGAGGTACCACATTTTCTGCGCGTTACCTATTTGCTGCTTGTGGACTATTTGTTTGAACAAGTCGTGAAATGATTTCCACTTAGAGTAATCTCCGTCAAACATAGGTACGGTGATTTGTGGCAGTTTTATTGGCTGTTGCGGAAGGACAGAGGACGCTGCGATTGCATTATGCTTTTCGACGCCCATTGCCAACAATACAAGAGCATCTTGTATGCGTTTCTCAATCTTATTGAATTCGTCGTCAGTATAGCCACAGGTTGTGGGATCTGCCGTGCACTGACCTATTGTTTCGTGCTGACGGCGTATATCTTCCCAATATCTAGTGACGACTGCGCTCTTCATGTCGCAATATGGCTTTGACCTTTCAGCCTCATTAGAGTTTATACCTCTAATAATGTGGTCCACAGCATTCATCTTCGATCGCTGCTGCCTGATCAGAATGGTTAAGTCGCTACTTCCTTCTAACGATGTCTTCAAGGGTATAAATGCGGCTTCTGATTCGGTCTGGGGCTCTGTCGTGCCACTTTTCCCACTTTTGGAAGCGTACCGTAGCTGTAGCATCGCTTCCTTTGCCTTTAAGTACTGGTGCTCTACTGCTCTGAAGTACTTGTTGGCGAAGTATGGGTGATCTGAGTGAGTACTTTCAAACTCCTTTAACTCATGATCGGCTTTAGCAAACGCCTCCCATAACTCCGTTAATTGATTCAAACGTGAATCGAGATAGTCGGCTGTTTTCCGAGCCAGGGAATCTTTCTTAAAATTTGCCAAGACTCTCCCTAATTCCTTTCCCGTTTCATCTTGATGTTGGACCAGATCTTCGAAAATGGCCATTGTAACAGTCTGTGTTATGGCCCAGACTACGCTCCTACGTTGAAACGAGATGAACGGTAGAAAACATGGCCATTGTAACAGTCTGTGTTATGGCCCAGACTACGCTCCTACGTTGAAACGAGATGAACGGTAGAAAACAAAAAAAACCTACTTAGTCTGTGTTATGGCCCAGACTAACGCTCTAAAACTCTTTGAGAGAGTAAAAGGCCGGGCAGTCAACTACTGCGAATGGATTGTTGATTAAGAGGATATTCTTCCTTTCAACTAATCCACAAGAGACACAAAGTGAGAAACACCGAACGAATTCTCCTAAAATTCTGATCTGTATGAAAGGACGTGATTCGGTATGAATCACGTCGGGGTCACCAAAAATGTTTATAAAGCGAGCAGATTCTTTTATCTGCCCGCAGGTAGCCGAATATAAATCCGTCTACTTTAAAAATATACTGGCCGAATACAAATCCGTCCAAGTAGTTAATTGCTCTTCGGTACAATACCGATGGGCAAGCTCTAAGAAATGAAATCCAAACTAATCTTGTAAGCAATCTCAAAAGAAAGAGGGTTTATTCACTATAATCAATATCTTATATACTAAACTCGTATAATGCTAAATTAACGAAATGCAAAATTTCACATAAAAAAAAAGTACAATAATTGCCAACGACAGTCGATCAGATGAATGCGTAGGTCAATGACGTGGGTCAGCAATTTCTCATTATTTTCATTATTTAGTAACAGTTGCTGACACTTTTATCATTGACCTATGCATGCAGCTTTACAAAACATATGCTCGTGCTGCAATTGACACCTTGCAGGAAATTGTTTCGTACAGGTAAAATATGTTTTGATATTAAAGCATATACATACGAACATACAAAGTATCAGATAGCAAAAATAACTACATGACTTGAGTCTAAACGTATCAAAGCAAAAATGATGATTCTCACATAAAGTTAAATTGAGCGTTTGTATGGATGACTAAGTGAACATATGGTAAAAAATGAAATTTAGGAAATGGATTTTAAGATGTTACGTATATCTAGACTTATCGTTTAGTTGGTATGAAATTTAACACTGTCTACCTGGTTAATTGCCCGGGAGAGTGCATCCGGCACCAAATGCTCCTTCCCTTTGCGGTGAACCACCTCGAAGTCAAACTGTTGAAGGCGTACAGCCCACCTCGCCAGCCTGCCGTTCGGATCCTTCAGTTTATTGAGCCAGACCAAGGAATGATGATCCGTGATCACCACGAAGCGCGTCCCCTCAATATACGGTCGAAGCTTCTCTATCGCCCACAGTACGCCCAAACATTCTCTTTCGGTGGCCGAATACTTCCGTTCTTGTTTCGAGAGCGCGCGACTTAGATAGCTCACCACCTTTTCACCCGTTGGGTGCGCCTGGCTCAACACTGCGCCTATCCCTACATCCGATGCGTCCGTTTGGACCTTGAAAGGCAGGTCAAAATCGGGACAGGCTAATACTGGAGCCGACGTGAGTCTCTGTTTACAATCCTCGAACGCCCGCTCACATTCGTCTGACCAAGTGAATTTGCGACCCTTCTTCAGCAGGTCGCTAAGTGGTGCCACCATCGTCGCGTGACTCGGGATGAACCGACGGTACCAGGATACCATTCCTAGCAATTGTCTGACCTGTTTTACGGAGCTTGGTCGAGGAAAATCTCTAATGGCTTGGACCTTCTCTGGGTCCACGCGAAGGCCTTCTTCGTCTACCACATACCCTAAATATTTAAGCCTCGACCTACAAAACTGACATTTCTCCTTGGACACCCTGAGTCCCGCCTCTCTCAGCCGTACGAACACCTCTCGAAGGACCTCCATGTGTCGCTCGAACGTTTCAGTCACTATAATCACGTCGTCCAGATATGTAAAAACGAAGGGTTCGAGTGTGGGCCCCAGAACCGTGTCCACTAATCTTTGCCAGGTGGCCCCCAAATTGTGTAGACCAAAAGGCATACGTCGGAACTGAAACAGACCTCTTCCGGGCACTGTAAAGGCCGTGTACTGTTGGGACTCTTTGGACATTGGCACCTGCCAATATGCCGATTTTATGTCTAAGGTCGACAGATACTTCGCGTTACGCAGTTTATCGAGGGTTGCCGTGATATATGGTATCGGGTATGCGTTCTTTTCCGACACCGCATTGAGCTTTCTGAAATCTACGCAAAATCGGAAGGATCCATCTTTCTTCCGTACCAGTAATATGGGAGAGGACCAGGCGCTCGTCGATGGTTCCAACACCCCCATTCGAAACATCTCGTCCAATTCCACATTGATCTGTTTTTGTACCGCTGGCGAAACCGGGTAATACCTTTGTTTGATCGGTGGTGCCTTTGTCTTGGTGACATGGCATACCGACTTCGCGCAGCACAGACCATCCCCCATCAACGCAAATTGCTCCTCCAGCAGTTCCGACAAGGTCTTGGCTTCATCTGCCGTCAGATGAGACCAACTCCGCAGCGTCTTTCCCGGCATCGTTTCTACAGCGGCTACCGAAGTCCACTGCTGTCCCTTCATATCGAGGACTACTCCGAAGCATTTCCAGAAGTCTATACCCAATATTAACTCTTGTGTTACCGACGGGATCATCACCACCTCCAACTCATGACCACGACCGTTGAGTTCAAACATCACTCTCGCCGTCCCTGTCACCGGGCACATTTCCCCATTAGCCAGCCTCACTTCTTCGATCTCGTTCGGGGTCAGGGTTGCGCCTCTTCTCCTTAGTCGAACCCATCCCTTCTCCCCCAAAATCGTGCGACTTGCACCCGAGTCCAGCAGGCCCTCCATCGCTATGCCCATCACCTTCACCTGCAGATGTGGACGATTATCATGGCTGCACTTCGCTTGTGCGTAACCCACCGTCGGAGAGGGTGCCCTCTGTTGCGGTCTCTTTGAAGTGCTCGCTCGACCGCCTAGCGAGCACTTCGGTCGTTTCCCGCCGCCTGTGGATCTGATCGTGCCCGCGGCCCCTGTTCGTTCGCCTCGTTCGACAGACAGGGCATGAGGCTCGCATAACCCCCTGCCGACCACACCCGAAACACCGCCGTGGCTCAGGACACTCCCTCGATACATGCCCATCTCGTCTGCAATTCCAGCATTTCACTCTTCCCTGTTCTGCCATTGCCGCCACCTGCTCTACCCTTTCTACGCCCACGTAGGCCAAATCCGGCTCCAAACAGCGCCTGGATCGTGTCGTGGGTGGCACAAATGCTGCCACTGAAACCCTCATCGCATCCACAGTGCGAACCATCTTCACCAGTTCCGCTACTGTCGTTACCGGTGTCAAGCACAACTGTTGCTGATAGAATGGTGTTATATTCCTGCGTAATATGCGCAGCTTCTCCTCTTCTGTCCAGCTAGTTGTCAGCCGGCTGAATAGCCGCTCCATCATTGCGACATAAACCCCCATAGATTCCCCCTCCCCTTGCGTCCGTCTCCCTATCTCTTCCGCCAGGCGGTCCTCGTAATCCAGAGGTAAAAACTCCGCCTTCATCTCCCGTACAAGTTCGTCCCACGACGACACCAGATCCCGATTCGTGCGGAACCAAATCAAAGCCCGCGAGTCGAACAGCTCTACAGCTGCCCTGAACAACTGCGGCTTCGACAGACCCCTCGCCTGACGCAACTCCTCGACCCGTTCGAGGAAGACGTTTATGGATCCCGACGAATCTCCACTGAATTTGATGCCCCATTTAGCCACCTCCGCTGGGCTCACTCCTCTTGCCTCCATTTGCACGGGTACCGTCTGCTCGTGAACGCTTGTCTCTACCTCATCATCGGTGGAATCTTCGGTCTTTCCGACCAGTGTCCCCATCGCCAGGATGAGCCTGTTTCGTAATTCCTTCACGCTATCCTTCTGATCGTTAGTGATTGCGCGCATATTGGCCAGTCGCCGAAAGCCGAACTCCGTCTTCACTTTCGCCTTCATGAATTCCGACCTCGCCCCATCGCCTGAAGCTCTGTTAACCAAGTCCTCTATCTCGGTCACCTTAGTTAGCATCTCCGTGTTGTCTACTTCGAAGTCGAATGGATAGTCGGGTTCAACATAAGACCTATCCAATGCTGCCTCAGACCTTAGCGTAGCCCTCAACGTTTTCCTCATAGCGTCAACGGTGTCTGCTGGAAACCCGCGGATGGCGAGCTCATAAATGAGCTCGTCTTTGCTCAGACGATCTACCAAGATCTTCATTTTTTTTTTTGCCAAGAAAAGACAACCCTCCCGAGCAAAACATTCCCTGAACGTTCGCGAAACACAAGATACCTCACTTACAATCGAACACCCACCTGGTACTCAATATCTACGATAAAACCACGTATACTACGTTGAAAACCTAGAAAAGAACGGCCTCTTACTAACTAAACTATCCTATTCCGCACTCACACTTCAGTCACCATTAATCCCATATAGTTCGCCTATATACATTCACACACGTTCCTTTTATTTTTCTTTACGACACGAACCTTGATTCACCAAATCCAGAATTCAAATAGTTTTTCTTTTATATTGTGTTTTCAAAAAGATAAATAGATATAGATATATGATAATATCATGAGAATAATTCTATCCACTTTTACGAATTCAAGCTTCAAGAATATTCACATCAACCTCAAAATCGTGATATTGCAGCTGTTATCGCGTGAATTACTCTTAAATCTATCTTTAAAATTACTATGACTATCGATTTTACGCGCCCACAATTTGGGACTTGGCTCCACGAGTTTCCCCGCGTACCGTTTTCCGCCGTTGTACCGTTAGTTGCCGATATTACTGCCCCACGTCGGGCGCCAATTTGTTACCGTTTTTCAATCTCTCGCGCGTCTACGCACCCCTTCTAGCACAAAAAGTCGAAGGGGGTTAGTTTCGGGAGCCTGAACTCACCGGAGATGGGGTGGCCGCCACTCGCTTCCCAATCCCGAAACTAACTATCGTCCGTCGCCCGGAAGCGAGTAGTGTTGCGACGGCTTCGCGCACCAATGGAAAGAAAATAGCCCGAAAGGACACACCAGCGTTCACAATTTTTTACAACAATTTTATTTCCTCGGATAATTCGTTAACCTAGCTCTGTTCACAAAATACGAAACGGCGCCGCGTTTTAAACTGATCTAACTACTCGTTTGCACTTGTTATTTACTTAAATTTGCCCTACGTACAATTCAAATCTTAGCCTACTTACTCAGGACTTTACTTCTTGCGTCGATCGAAACTCAAGCGCTCGAACATCCACTTCCGGACCAGGTTTTTCGTACAGATTCTTCAGCCTACTCGCACCGCAGCCAATACCTTCGTAAATATCTTCGTCACGACCTTTCGCCAAATTCACTTCTTCTGCCTTCGCCGTTTCGCTGCACTATTCACTCCGTCAGTACGTTAAACACCGTTCCTATTACCAGATAACGCTGTAACCCCTTTTGTCTCAGCCGATTCGATCTCGCCAGCTCGATTTCGCCAACAATTTTCTTCAAATTTCGCCAACGATTTCGCCTCCCGCTCGTCTCAAATCTTCACATCCATCAGCCAAAGGATTCCGACCTTCACCCCTTTTTTTTCCTCTTCGAGCCCGCCAGATAGGTGTGTATGAAATCCAAAATTTTTCGGTTATAATTTTAGCTCGATAGCCAGATTGCATCTGATCCTTACCACGTCCAGAAAATAAGAGAGCGATCCATGCCATGATCGCCTCGCAGGCAACCTCGGCTCCGTTTTCTGATCCCGCTTAGACGGGATCCTCGATTATCCGTTTGGCGAAATACATATCTTAATGCACTTCAAATGCATTTCGGCCGTTGCACTCAGTCCCCGGTCATTGCACTTTCTCTCATCAGAAGTGAGGCCTGGCAATGCCGCATGTCGATTTGGCGATGTTCCACATCCCGTCATTCCGCACTTCTGATTCTGCGCAGGTTGACCATTCGACCTGTCAGACTCGTGTCATTCTGACAAATGTCAGATGTTTGTTTACTTTTACTATGTCGATTGTGCGAGTTTTTAAACGTGGAGTTTGGATTCTTTTGAGGCCGCTGTCGTGTGAGACTGGGTCAAGGGCCTGCAGGATTTCAGCCTCCGGTAAGTAATCTTCTACTCTGCTTGTTCCGACACTGTTCCGGGTTCGCTACTTCGCTGGACACCAAGAGTCTTGAAATGGTGGCCGGCTCGAGTTTGTTTTGGGGTATGGTTTGCGTAGGTACCCCTTCGCTATCCAAATCCGAAAACTATTGATAAACTCTGTCTACCATCAACAGCAGGCAGAATGCATTTCATTTATTGGATTATATGCGTGAAGATTTTCTATTGAACTAACAACAATAGCAGCACGAACGTTCCGACGAATCTTAGCTTTCGACCTTTCCACTTACAAGTGTACCTTCAATCGTAGCCTCAGTACGTGAAATTGACTCATTTGATGGAACACCATTTTTCTTGCAGTATAATTACTTCCTGTCTCGTACGATATAGTCCATGTCTGACTCAGAAGTGCCTGTGTCGGATGTGGCGGTGAATCAGATCAGATGCGGCGGTGAACGTATGGGATCTGACTGCATCTACTTGCGTCGACATTATTCTTTTGTGTGACGTTTGTGGAAATACATCGTCTGTCCGCGATCGCGCTGCCAAGCCATTACCACGAATTCGGTTCGCATCGGGGCGGCGAGTTTGAGTGTATGCAGAAGTGCACAGATGCAAATGTCTGTAGCGGGGAGGTTGGGGATATTATGTCTGCCATGGCACGGACTCCGACATGGTGGGTGACCTGATTGCAGTTGAGGCCATCCAGAAATGAGTTACAGTCGGTTTTCGATTCGCCCGGCCTTGGTTTTCCACTAACAATATCGACGAACCACACGCCATGGGCTGGAAGATCCTGGCAGATGACATCGGCTCGTTGTTTCACGTCGTCGTGAATTGATGCACGAATCGGTGCTTACCCATCTCGGGACATTTACGGATCGCGGGGTGCGGTAAGGTCCAAACTGCAGATCCAAGACAACAGGATCACTACGATGTATATTTTACGCCATATTCCCTTGCCTAACTCGTACAACCTATAACATTTTGACTACCTGCCACTAATTCTTAACTCTAACCTCGTGTAACATTAACCTGCTACATTGGTGTGACCTCTTTTGACGCGCCAATTGATAGCCGTTAGATCCCAAAATATCGATAAACCATGACAGTATCTAGCTAATAGTTCTGTTTTTATTTAAAAATTTTTAATTACAATGTCTTCTTCGTTAGTGTTAAGTAGTTTTATATGTTTAATGCCTTCTGCTGGTCTTATTGTACTGCCTATGTAGACTCCCGGTGTGATTTTTTTATTAACTATCACACTGTCTTCTTCAATGGTAAATTCAACTGGACAAATAATTTCACATCGTTCGGGTATCGTTAATTTGTATATTTTGGAATCTGTACTGATTGGTTTTGTATAATCTTCACCGTCGATATTAATTGTTAACGTATATGTTTCGTAATCAATTTTTGCCAGTTTCTGTACCAGGAAATCTCTTCCTAGTTTTCCATCTGTATGGATAGGGAAATCAGGTTCCACAATTTGGAAAGGGTTTACTATGGGTTTTTCGACAATGTTCAAGTCTAGGTTTGCAATACCTATTGAGTATATTTCCTGGTCTGTTATGCCGGAGAATTTGCATCGTTTGTCTTTTTCTATGTTTTCATCTTCTGAAATTGCATTTGTTTTGCAGATAGATATATCTGCTCCTGTATCTATTAATAGTTTGAAATATTTTCTCGACTTTCTACAATATAGAGTAACGTAATTCTTTAATTGTGTATTTAATAAGTATATCTTTTCTATCTGGATCCCGGGGTCAAATTTTATTCCTCGTTGCTGCTGGCCTCCGGGCCGATGGCATTTTCCTGTATTATGTTAACTCTGTGTTGCCTATTATTTTCGTAATTTCTATTTGTTCCCCTGTTGTTCCTATTATTTATGTTAGAGGAGTGATATGTTTTTCTGTGCTTTTGATTGGTTACTTCCTCATATCTGGGGTTGTAGTCATTTCTATAATTATTTCTGTGATTGTTGTTTTGATTTGTTGTATTATTTCTGATATTATAATTGCTTCTATTAGTCGTGTTATTACTTCTGTTATTATTAACATAGTTTTGGCTAAAGCTATTATTCCTATAAGTGTTATTATAATTATTTGATTTATTTCTATTGTTATTATTCAATTGCTAATTTGTGTTATTTCTTCCATTCACGTACATAACGTTTTCTGTTATATTGTTACTTGATTTAAACTCGGTTGCTATCTGAATTGCTTCAATAAATGTTTTAGGTTGAGCCACAAAAATAGTCGGCTTGAGGGGTTCACTTAACCCATTTTTGAAAATAGTTAATGCGTATGAGTCATTTGACTTCTGTATTGCGCTTTTTTCTGCAGGAGATGGGTTTTGACCTAAGCTACTAATCTGAATTTCAACTAGTTCATTAATGAGCTCAGATAGTTTTTCGCCGAATTTTGCAACCGTTCCGCGTTGACTAAATTGTGCTAACTGAGTATGAAGTTGCTGTGGACTTTTTACTAATGTTCGAAGAACATTAGTATTAAAATCGATTCGGCCAAAAATTCATATTTCTATATATATATATATATATATATATATCATCAAAAAATTTCAGTGAGATAATCTCGGGAACGCGCCATCCGATTGAGCTGAAACTTTCAGGATACATTGGTGTATATGCAGAATAGGTCCAGGTCTCTTTAAATGTCAGTTATTGTTAACCTTTTGGCGCCGGCGGCCATTTAAGTGATATTTTTAATATACCTATTATTTCGTGCACAAATGATTTTCGCAAAAATTAAGTTAACGAAATAAATTTCTAACGTGTTTTACATATGAATCGGATAATGCTTTGGAATTTTTTAACCCTATGTGTGCGCTGGGTGCCTAAAAAGAGGACGGGAAAATTTGAAAATTTTTAAATTTCGATAACTTTTGACAGAGCTATTCAATCATTACATAATTTTTAGGACATATTGATATTCTTTAGTTGTAGATTTGTGTAGCTTTTAATGAGCGTGCTGGCAACTCTGTAGCAAGGTCAGGCACTGAAAGTAAAAACCTCCAAATCATCGTCTCTCTTGAAAAAATGCCGTTTCTTCAAAAAAAAGCCACTCATATGTAAATCTTGTGCTTTGTTTACATAACCAAAAAAAAAAAAAAAGATATGGTATAACGGGCACGCCTGGTAACCCTTGCCCAATTTACCTATATTTTTAGCATCAAAAACTTCTGTTCACGGAAACTCACGATCCGATGAGCAGAATTAATTGAAATGTGCAGACTGTATTGGTCTTAAATAGGACCAGGTCTGATAGGAGTAATTTTGAAATGCGGGCGATTCTATGCCAGTGGTGCCATCTTGAAAAACCACTAAAAAAGATAACTGTTTTTAGCCCCATAAATTCTGATTGAATCGTTCGATTTTGACGAAACTCACACAATTGCTGGATCTTATTTTAAGCCACGTTTAGTAGAAATTTAGTCGAAAAATTCGGTTGGAGCTGCCAGCTATGATAATTTTGGTGTCTTCATTTTGAAAAAAATAAATGTGGAAGTGAAAACATTCAAACCATCGAATATTCAAAAAAAAATGTCCGTTTCTTACAATAAAAACAATCTGTATATAAATCTTATGATTTATCTACACGTTCAAAATAAAACTTTGGAAATTTCATGTCGGACAAAAACGGTAACCCTCTCCCAGTTAACCTATATTTTTAGCATCAAAAACTTTTGTTCACGGAAACTCACGAACCAATAATCAGATACAGCTAAAATTCGCAGAATACATTGGACTTAAGTAAGACCAGATTTGATAGAAGCGATTTTGAATTGTGGGCAAGTCTGTGCCAGTGGTGCCATCTTGAAAAATTACAAAGAAAAAAAACTGCTTTTTGCCCTATGAAATGTGAATAAGTTACCAGATTTTCATGAAATTGACACAGTAGCTGAACCTTACTCTTAACTCTGTTTCATAGAAATTTGGTTGAAAAATTCGATTGGTGCTGCCAGCTATGGTAATTTTTGTGTCTTTGGTTTTGAAAATTCGCTCAGGAAAATAAAACTTTTTGCCCTATAACTTCCAGTGCAGTCATGAAATCAATACGAATTTCATACAATTAATGAAACCTGTCATAAACATTATTCAGGCCAAATTTGGTTGAAAAGCCACGATAGGGTTGCCAGCTATTGTTGGTTTTGTGTTTAATTGCAATATCTTTATTAAGCGGTTTTATCGTAGAATTTTCAAATGGTAATGATATTGTAGTGACAATAAACAGCAAATATTAAGCTTTCGATCGTTTGAAAAAACTCGCTGCAGGTAACCCTAAATTTCTTTATACTCCTATAACTTCGAATGTTATTAAACAACGTGAAGCAGATTTGATATATTCTTGGCTTTGATACTGGCGAAAGGTTGCCAGCACGAGTCGGTTGTGCTACTTTTGTATCAATAAATGCTTACAGTTAGTATACATACCGGAAACATTTACAATGAAAATAAATAACCGATGTTACAATTCGCAAAGTTCTGCAAATTTTTCGGATCGCAGCTCCAAACACCAACTTCAGTTACAGTGCTGCAGGCACTGAGCATTTTCTTCATTGATGTTATATGAGATGCTGCTTTCAAAATTATGTGAAATAAGCAACTGATAACGAATATAATTAACCCCTGTTTTGCTCTCATAAACGTTGAAATTCATGCCAGTGGTAATATCTGAAACCTTCCACCATATGAGTTATAATGCATTCTTAAGACGAAAGTAAAACGTGCCATTTGAAACAGTTTGGCCGTAATAAGCAGCACATGTGGTGGAATATGCACTCAAAACCTGCACGATTCTTCTACTGTTCTTCGAACATTAGTGTTTCTAGCGGTTCAGGTGCGCTAGAGTTTTTTTTTGTTTTTAAATCTATTTCTGCGAATTTTTTCGGATTCTTCATATGTTTTTATATCTAATGTTAAGAGCTGAGTTTTAACTGCTGTTCCTAATTTCACATTTCTTGTAAAATTCAGCACATTGTATTTGCCATCTTCATTAAGACTTTCGTTGATTAGACTAACTATTGTTAGAAATGCTTCTAGTTCTTTGGGGTTTCCCGTAAAAGTTGGTATGGATTTTAACGCTAATTCAATATTCAAATTGCTCATTTTGCTGTCAACTGAGCTTTCTAATTTTTCTAATAGTAGTTCTTTTGCCTCTTTATATTTTCTTATAAATGTTTCAAGTAACTCTTGACTACTGTCTATGTTAATTGCTTCTTTTTGGATTTCCTCTACAGTATTTAATATTTCTAGAATAAATTCTCTTTTGTATATTCTGTTTGTGTTTTTTTTTAGATTTGTTATTATTTTTGTAATTAGACAAATATTTTCTTCCATTTATAGAGAAGTATCATGGACCATATGAAATCTTTCTATTTCTTATCTTCAATCTAGCAATTTTACATATTAAAATTACAATTTGTGTTTTAAATCTAATAATTGTACACATTTGAATTTTATTTTCAATTTGCGTTAAGTTTCTAATACTGAGTTATAGGTGTCGCTTGTGACGCCAAATGCAGCAAAATGGACTTGTCAGAAATAGAGGGGATTTAGGCCTTTTACATTTATGTCACAAGTTTTCAAAAGTAGAAACGTTGTTTGGTGAGTTTTGATTTTCCATTTGTATTTCACATTTCATTTTAATACATTTTATTCATTTTAAATCTTTAATTCTTTAATTAATTCTTGTTTTAATTCTTAGTATATTGTTGATTTTATTTTTGTTTCATTTGTGCTCGTAATTCTTCTATTTGCTCATAGAGCCGTTGCTGCTGCTCCCATGGTGGAGGATGTTCGTCGTCTTTCGCGATTCTCAATAGCGCCGCTATCCGTTTTCTGATGTAAACCTGTCGGCCGCCGCGTTTTTTCTTCTTGGTGTCTACTTTCGGAATGGTTGTTTTTTTCGCGTCGAATTTTTGTGCTTCCAGGATTGCCGGATGAATTCGTGGCTGCGGTCCACCTTCCTTCGGTAACTTGGTTTTGGGGGCTGGCAAGGTCGCCATGAAATGATAAGCTATGCGCAGTTTGAGTATATTTGCTGGATGTGCAATAACTGCCAATATTGGCTACCACTAAGTCGGGCAATAATTAAGAAAAACGAATAGTGTGACAATATTCAAAACGAATAGTCTGGTAATATTCAAAAAAGAATAGGCTGGTTATGACGTAAAAAATTCCTCTTAAAACAATCCCAGCTTCAGCGTGGCAAATTCAACCGCCCCTACTAGCGTCAGCTGAGATGTGTTCGAATTTAAAAAGAAAAACGACGATATCTGCTTGAGATGTCTTTTTGGTCGCCGACCGATCTTGGCATACCAAAAAAGACTGATTTATTCATATGAATTTCTCCTATATATATGGTACATTCGAATTAGACAGTGTGTGGATCGGTTTTTCAAAAAATGAAAATTAATTTAATGTATCTTGCGTAGTCATCAGATGAATAGGGGGAATTAAACGGAGAAGCAATTTTCACGTGCCGTAACTATTCAGGCTGATGGAAGTGTGATCTTAACCTCCTCGCGGTGCTGCCGGTAACAATCTTCCGTGAAAGAAAGATTGGCTAATATTATTCACGCTTTGGGGAGCCAACCCCTAAGGAAAAAATCCCAAGCCAGTGGTGGAACAGCATATGCCAAGGGCTGAATGGCTGCTGAGTGAAGCAGTCGCTAATATGCGAATTTGGGTGTCGGATGGCAAGAGCCCGTCTAATTCAATGCCTAGGCCGGGATACAGAGGATAATATGGCTGGTCTTTTATATTCCTCTTACTCGTGGGACCAAAATTGAAGGTACTAAAGAAAACAAAAAGGAGGGGGTTGCCTTAAGTGCCCCAAATCTAAAGGCCCCAGAGCCTTCCATCAGTGGAGCTGCAGTGCTCCCTAGTGAATCCTCAAAGGAATTAAGGGAACATATGAAGCCCAAAGCCCAAGAGGATTCCAAGCAACAAAGGCACGAGAAGGGCAAACGCAAGAGGAGAGTTGAATATAGCTCCACACCAAAAAACAAAGGTAGACCAGACGGGGACCAAACATCCCAGCCAGCTTCACAAAAAGGGAGAGGCAAACCGGAAGAAGTAAAGGCAGCAGACGCTCCCGCAGCCTCCCCCTCTACCTCTGACGGCGGATCCTCGATGCAAATCGTGGAGGAACTCTCACGCAGTATGGAAGCACTTAACATGACTTCGCAGGAGGCATCGAAAGATACTCCAAAAAAGAAGAACATGAGCGGTGCAGCCAGAAAGCGCATGAAGTTCTTCATACGAAAAGGTATGTCTCCAGAAGAGGCTAGGGAAAAGGCCCTCCTAACAAAGGCACCAGAGGCCAATAGGAAAAGGCCTAGACCCAAGGATGGCACTCCTGAAGACAGGCAGCCAAAGAAGATAAGGGGCACCGACGTGGCCCCAAAACATTCTGAACCCAGCAAAAGGCAACGACAAGTGACCTACAGCGGAGCCTTGCACGGTGTAAAAATGGCGGTCATGATGAAAGATTTTTCCCAGGGACTTCTCACGACCGACCAAATGGACAAGATAGAAAATGCCCTGGAGGAGCGGATACTGGCCGAGATAGGAAGAGGCGTTGCCCCTCACTTCCTCAGCATCACCTACAAAGTAGGTTACGTGTCCCTCCACTGTAAGGACAAACCAACGGCAGAGTGGATAAGGGCAGAAGCCCAGAATATAAGGCCGTGGGAAGGGGCCAACCTATGGGCCACGGAGGAATCCCTGATTCCTAATCCTAAGACCCTTGTTGGCTACTTCCCAAATGCAGCGGATCTGCTTACGGAGAGGATCCTGGCCTTCGTAGAACGCCAAAATGAGGACCTCAACGTTAAGTCCTGGAGAGCCCTCTTCAGGGAAAACAAAAGCAAGTGCGCCATGCTTGTAGTAGCGGCGGGCCAGGCCTCTGCTACCAAAATAGCAGACTGAGACGGCAACATTAGCTTCCGCTTTGGGCAAGTTAAGTTGAACGTCAAAAAGTCAGGCGGGAAAACACCGGAGCCTGTGGTCACTCCAACCACCAATACGGAGGGCAGTGAAACCGGCATGGAGGCAACACCAGGTCCCAGCGGCTCTCAACCAAGCCAAAAAAGGGAATGAGGTGTCTACAGGTGAACCTGCATCATGCCAAAGCTGCCTCGGCGGAAGTAAGCAGCAGGTTTGCCTCGGGCACCTATAAATTGGGGCTAATACAAGAGCCCTGGGTAAATAGAGGCAGAATAAATGGCCTGAACACAAAAAATAGTAAGTTAATCTGGGCTGCAGGGGAAGAAAACCCGAGGGCGACGATAATAATTAACACAAATATTAACTTTCTTCTGATTCCAGAATACACAAATAGTCACACAGTGGCGGTCCAAGTACAGGTTCCAATCGAAGGAAGATTAGTGGAGGCAGTATTTGCCTCAGCATACTTCCCAGGGGACGAGGACCAAGTCCCAAGCAACAATATCAAAGGACTCGTTAGCCACTGCAGAAGGAAGAACAAAATGCTGATCATTGGATGCGACGCCAACGCTCATCACACAGCATGGGGGAGTAGTGACGTCAGTACTAGAGGTGAGTTACTTTTAGACTTCCTCCTGAACAGCAATTTGTCTGTAGCAAATAAGGGCAAAACGCCAACATTCGTGACAGCTAACAGGCAAGAGGTATTAGACCTTACGTTGGTGTCAAACAATGCAGCGCATTTAGTGAAGAAGTGGAATGTCCTAGGAGTCGCTTCTTTCTCTAATCATAGGCATATAAACTTCGAGCTAGGAAAAGATACTGTAGAAGGGGTAAAGTACAGGCAACCAAAGTGTACGAACTGGGAAGGCTATCAAAATAGCCTTACAACGGGACTTTACGGCCTGCACCCGACTTTCAGTACGAAAATGGAGCTGGAGGACACTGTGGACAAGGTCACCAGAATAATCCTCGAGTCATACCACGATAACTGCCCTGAAAAAACCAGTGCTTCCAAGACAAGGGTGCCATGGTGGAATAGGGAGTTAGAAAAACTTAGAAGAGCCGCAAGAACGGAGTTCAACCGAGCTAAAACCACATCAAACTGGGAGGCCTATAAAAAGAAACTCTCAGAATACAACAAAGAGCTAAGGAAATCTAAAAGGAAGGCCTGGAGTGCCTTCTGCGAAAGTCTCAATAGTATCCCAGAGACTGCCAGGATCCAGAAAGCTATATCCAAAGGCTATCAAGGCCATAAAGGACTACTAAAAACTCCAGATGGAGGAATGACGACCAACTTTGACGACACACTGGAAGTGCTGCTTAGAACACACTTTCCAGGGTGCGAAATAAGCAATGAGGCCGAGGAAGAAGAGGACAGTCTTGATCGGATACGTCACTCACCTCCTCTGCTCAAACAAATCATCACGTATGAAAAGGTTGAGTATGCAATAAACTCCTTCAAACCCTTTAAATCGCCAGGACCAGACGGAATTTACCCAGCTCTGCTACAAAGAGCGACAGGGAAACTAAAAACCATTCTGGCACACAGATTTAGAGCGAGCTTGCAACTCAGCTATATACCAAAATTGTGGAGATTGGCGCGGGTTGTGTTCACCCCTAAAAGGGGCAACAAACCGGCCGACCTGCCAAAATCATACAGGCCAATTAGCCTCACATCTTTCATATTGAAGACCATGGAAAAACTGATTGACCTATACATAAGGAACGATCTTTTGACAAAGATGCCACTTCATAAATTTCAATTTGCCTACCAAAAAGGCAAATCAACTATATCAGCTACACATAAGCTGACACAAATAATAGAAAAGGCATTGGAATGCACGGAAGTCGCACTATGTGCTTTCATGGACATAGAGGGAGCCTTTGACAATGCAAGACATGACTCGCTATACGTCGCTCTCCAGAGGAGGGATACTCCTCAAGAAGTAGTGAAATGGGCGAGCAAAATACTAAGGAATCGAAGTGTGGTTGCGGAGTTGGGAGAGGTGAAGATAAGGGCGGACACTAGGAGGGGATGTCCACAGGGAGGGGTATTATCCCCCCTGTTATGGTCCCTACTAGTTGATGACCTTCTCGTGACCCTCAATAGTAAGGGCCTAATTGCTTTCGGCTACGCGGACGACATTACGGTAATAGTAAGAGGCTCACACATGGATACCGTGAGGTCCAGAATGCAAAAAGCCTTAAATGAAACAACCCAATGGTGCGAAAAAGAGGGTCTATCCATTAATCCTCAGAAAACTAGCATTATACCATTCACCAAGAAAAGAAAAATCGAAATAGGAGCGATTTTAATCGCCCTAATTTACGTTTCGTTCTTGATGAAACTGATAATTACCTAATTCCTATTAACCATCTTGATCATTCTGATTTTAACCTTGTGAGTACTTTGTATGGTAATGATTTGCAGCAAGTTGCTCCGACTCCCAATAGTTATGGTAATTGGTTAGACCTTATATTTACAAACGCTTATGACAAAGTAGTGGTTAGCCCTACTATCGACGTGGAGAATCTTTTCTCTAATAGCCTTCACCATTCTGCTCTTACTATTGATTTATCCACTACTGATTCTAATATCTTTCAAACGTACAATAATACCATTGTATACGATTTCCGTAATGCTGATTATTATAGCATTCACCATTCTCTTGACAATGTCGATTGGACAGATACGCTTGCATCCCAATCTATTGACGACAATGTAAATTCATTCTACAATATTCTGTTTGACGCGGTCGAAAGATATGTCCCTAAAATTAGGAGAAAGGATAAACTTTCTGAGCCTTGGCTCGATAAGACTCTTAGACGTATGAGAAATCATAGAAATAAGCTTTACAAATCAATAAAAAATAATGTCGACTCTAGCCATCGTATTAAAGAAGAATACAATGCAGTGGCCAAAGAATTCCATAACAAGTCTCATGAAGCATATGACAGATTCATTAAAACCACCGGCGAGAATATAATCCACAACCCCAAAAAGTTTTTTGACTTTGTGAATATGAAACGGAAAACAACTGGCTATCCCTCTTCTATGTGTTATAACACCTCAATGTCTTCTTCTCCTCAAGAAATTTGCAACTTTTTCGCAGATAACTTCCAAGACGTTTTTAATCCAGCAAGTACTTCATCATCCTGTCATTCCCCAAGAGTAACTAGACCAATTTTCGCTGAGGCTATAACCATTTCCAGAGATGATATTTCTAAAGCTATCTTGGAGCTTGATAGTAAAAAAGGCCCTGGACCTGATCTTCTTCCTCCAATGTTTCTTATTAAATGTGCCACACAGTTAATCACTCCTCTTCACATTATATTTAATACATCTCTTTCCTCTGGGTACTTTCCGTCGTATTGGAAATCCTCCTACGTGACACCAATATTCAAAAATGGCGATAGAAGATCAATTCATAATTATAGAGGTATTGCCATTTTATCAACTATTCCTAAACTCTTCGAAAAAATCATATGTGCTAAACTATCCCCTCTGGTCGATTCTCGACTTAACGAACAGCAGCATGGTTTTCGGAAAGGACGTTCTACCACTACCAACCTAATGGTGCTGGTTTCCCATGTTCTTTGTAAAATGGAGAAAGGTGATCAAATTGACGCAGTCTACACTGACTTTAGCAAAGCATTTGACCGTGTTGACCACTCCATTTTGATTTCTAAGCTACAGCAATTCGGAATTGCCGGTTCTCTACTAAAATGGCTTAGCTCTTACCTCCACAACCGCTCACAACATGTGAAATTCCAAGGGCTTATTTCTAAAAAAATTCATGTCAATTCAGGTGTACCTCAAGGTAGTCATCTTGGCCCTTTACTTTTTAATATTTTTATATCAGACTTGTCAGAGGTTTTATCTGATGTGCCTCATCTACTCTATGCGGACGACCTGAAAATTTATTATACTATAAAGTCGTCTTCAGATGCCAGCTTTTTTCAATCAAAACTAAATTCCCTCGAACATTGGTGCAGCGTGAATAACCTACCTCTCAACATCGCAAAGTGTCATGTAATTAGCTTTTCTAGAAAAAGTACGCGCGTACATTATACGTACCTTTTAAGCAATACGGCACTTAGTAGAGTGGACAATATTTTAGACCTCGGTGTGGTGCTCGATGAAAAGCTCCGCTTTAATTTTCATTACGACAAAATGATTTCTCAAGCAAGTAAACGACTTGGCTTCATTAAGCGACGGGCCAGGGAGTTTCAGAACCTTTGGGTTACAAAATCACTTTACACCGCGCTCGTTCGCCCTCTTCTTGAGTATGCTTGCATTATCTGGAACCCAGTTTTCGAAATTCACAGCCAGAGATTTGAATCTATTCAGAAGCAATTCTTGCTATTCGCTCTTAGAGGTCTTTACTATCCAAGTGATTTTAGCAATTTACCGTCGTATGAATTTCGCCTTAGACTTCTAAACTTATTACCTCTTGCATCCAGAAGATTAATGTTATCTGCCTGCTTCAGTTTCGATGTCATTAGAGACGCTGTTAATGTCGACTATATACAGAAAAGATTTGTGCTTAATCAGCCCTTGAGAGTCACTAGATCCCGACGAATGCTAGTTGAATATAAGCATAGCACCGCATATGCTGATAATGAGCCAATTAACAGATGCTGCAAAATATTCAACAGTATGAGCCAACACTTTTCCCCCACGATATCCAAAGTGTCCTTTAAAAATAGAGTTACCAAGGCTCTCTTATCCTAACCTCCCTAGTCTACCGGCCTAGTATCTTGTATCTTCTTATGACTTAGGACTATTTTCATAACTGTTTAATTAGATAATTAATTAAATCCGTTTTTGCGTTTTGCGTATTTAATATTGTGACCTACATGTAAATTAGCTTTGTGTATTTATTTATCGAATGTTTATTTATTTATATTATATTTGTTTGTATTTTATACCTATTTTAAACCTGTTTTTTTTTCTTTAAATTTGTCTGGTTTGTTTTTATGTTTTATATTTATTTCATTTATATGTATTATTATTATACCTTGTTTGGTAAATAAATAAATAATTAAATAATTAAATAATAAATATTAGGGGTACAGTCGTATGTCTGCAGGAAGAGGTAAAATATCTAGGAATACACCTAGATAGGAAACTCACCTGGGACAATCATCTAAACAAAACGACAATGAAGGCCACTAAGGCACTCTGGGCGACAAAACAAATGCTCGGACGCAATTGGGGACTATCTCCAAGGCAGACCCTATAGGCATACAAACAAATGGTGAGACCTATCCTCCTATATGGAGCTGCAGTGTGGTGGCAGAAAACTATACAAAAAACTGCTATAAATATGCTCAACAAGCTTCAAAGGATGGCCTGCCTGCTGATTACAGGAGCAATGAGCTCCACTTCAACAGCAGGAATGGAGGCCCTTCTAAACCTTGAACCGCTGCACCTCAAAATTCAGGAGGAAGCAGCGAGACAAGCCGTTAGCCTACAACAAGCCTACAGGTATAAATCAGGGGACCTGAAAGGCCATCTGAAAATCCTGGAGGACGTCAGGCCCATAATGGAAATGTTAAACCTCAGCGACCAAATAAAAACTGAGGCAGCATTCGAGAAGAGGTTCAAGGTCACAATTCCATCAAGGGACAAATGGAAGGATGGACCACCTCCCTCGTACAAAGGAGCGCAAATGTGGTATACGGATGGTTCAAAGATGGATTGTGGAGCAGGAGCAGGGATCGTAGGTCCCAAGTGCAAAATGCATTTCTCTCTCCCAAAGGAAGCCACGATCTATCAAGCAGAACTATCTGCCATACTAAGAGCCTCACAAACAATAAAATTAAGGAATACTAAAAGGGTCAGAATTAAGATCCTATCGGATAGTCAAGCGGCTCTCATGGCTATAAATTGCGATCAAATAAATTCGGCTATTCTCCTAGAGGTGAGAAAGGCCCTAAATGAAATAGGGGCTCAGAACAGCCTCGAGTTGATATGGATCCCCGGCCATGAGGGGCACCGAGGAAACGAGGAAGCTGATACCAGAGCCAAAAAACGAGCGAAAATGCCCTTCATAGGTCCTTCTCCGTACTGGGGCTTTACAAAAGCACAAACATGGAGCAAGAAGAAGATCGAAGACTATTGGCTTTATATTGAGGGCTTAAAACACTCAAAAAAATACCTTGGCTTCGATAATAAAAGAGCAAAAGAAGCAGTGGCTCTCTGCAAAAGTAGCATAAGAGCCCTATGCGGAGCATTGACAGGACACCTTCCATGCAAAAAGTACCTCCACAGGATACGTGAGGAGCAGGACGACCGCTGTAGATACTGTGGGGAAACGACAGAGTGTGTAGAACATTTGCTCACAGTCTGTCCAGCACTAGCGAAAAAGAGATTCGAGCTACTTGTCTCTGCTCTTCCTTCCATCAGGGATATCACAAATGTCCCGTCAAGGAACATATCTAGGTTCATTAGAAGCCTGGACATCCTATAGGACATAACGCAAAGGAGGCACAATAGACCCAGGAGGTCGCAGTGCTAGGGTCCCTCTGGACCCACTCCAGGCCATCATCATCATCATCATAATCTTGCGTTTCGCCCGCTCGGAGGGAGATGTCGCTGTTGTCGGTGCATGGAATCAATTGTTGACATTTGTTAATTTGACATGTCAACAATCGTGCACAACAATTAACTTGTCTTTCATTGATCTTCGCAACTGTTGCTTCAGTGAGAGCTTCTTAGAAATAGCAAGCTTGAAAATAACGTGACAAAAATAGTAGTAGCTGTAACTTATTATAGTTCGAAATTTGGCTGACTCCGAAACCAAAAACCCGCGTAGAAATGTAAAACAAGCGTTTACGTTATTGTACCATACTTAATTCATTATGTAGTCATTGTATTAAATTTGAGCGCTATCTCTTTTTCCTTGGTGGATGAATAGTTCCAGACAAATAAAAATTCATAAAATTTTTTTGTAAAATACCAGTGTCCACCTATGACTACCAAAATATTTCGTTTGAAGCAGATAAAAAATGTCTGAATATGCAATACATACTGTGCAATTGATGAAACATTGCTTCTTTCATATGTTTTGCTGCTAACCAACAAATCACAAAACATCTCAAACCACTCCCGGGTTCAAATATGAATTTTACACCACGAAAATAACTAAACTGACCACCTTTGCCTTTAACAGACGGAGCGGACGCAACACACTCTCAATAATCATCGATGCATCCGGTCAGAAAACAGAGTGGATGGAGTGGACGTGACGGAGGTTTGCTAACCGAGCCTTTAGCTGCGACATATCGACGTAGGGTGTGCTCACTGCTATGGAAAAATAATCAACTACACTGACAGCTTGGCTGCGCTTGGCTGCAGTAGACACCGCCGCAGTGTGCTGCAGCGGTAAGGCAAAAAAAAACATACTGTTAAAACGTCACTTTGGATTAGAAATAGAAATGAAAAGCAGTTTTTGCTTTTTGGTGGCTGTTTTGTCTTTCACTTGCAATTTCACGAATAAAAAGAACGCGAAGTAACAATTCAATAATTTATTTTCAATTTCACTTAGGTACAACAATTAAAATGTACGAAAAAAATGCGAGATTATCATGCGAACAAATCGAAAAAAAGATACGAAAAAATCAAACTAACTAAACCAAAATTTTACTAAAGAAAAGAGACCGACTAACTAACTGGTACTTTCTTTTATATCGATGAAAATTTCGGTACATTTTTAGTGTTTACTAAACTACTATTAACTTGGTCAAATTTCATAATAGAATACAGCATTAATGCCTGGCATCAGCTGACTGGAATTTCGCTGTTTACTGGAATGGCTGGGAGATGTGATGATGGCAGTCAGTCCGCTGTCATCCAATAGTCAGGTAAGTAAACAATCGGAACCATGGTTAATCGATTTTCTCTTTAGGCTGCTTCAACATACTCCCCCCGATGGTCCGCCAGGATCAGAATCAACGCCTGTAAATAGAGCTTGAATAACCTTTCATATTGATATTCAATTACCAATCCGAGGTTTCTTGTCGAAGTTCTGTCATAAACAATCCGATGGTTTTAAATCCGTTTATTTGTTAAGGGATACGATATGTTGACATTACTTGTGGCATTTCCTCCTTACAAGTAAACAACATATCCTGCGACTAGGGGTTATTTATGTGGCGCCCCGACTCACCAATCTCGAACGTTGTAAGAAATACCGGGTGGAATGGGAATAGGAAATGGATGAGGATTATGATAATAACGAGAAGTGAATTCAAATAACTTTACTTGGTCAACGAAGATTCAATAGTATTTACATAGTAATAATGTTGGCTTCTAACTCATCGACTTCCAATTTCATAATTCATGATATCTAATTCATTATTGTCGATTATTCATATACTATAATTCAATTCAATGTTCTATTGGTTGGGCTTTTTCTATGGGCAACAAGGCGATTTTAGCAATGGGCCGATCTAATTCCTGGTTGGCTGTGCGAATCGTTACTACTCTGGTTAGTCCATCTTTCCCAGGGTGTAATTTTACAATTCGGCCCATTGGCCATTTGTACGATGGCAAACGATCATCTTTTACTAAAACCAAATCGTTAATTTCGACGTTTGGGCAGCGGCGATTCCATTTGGGTCTTTGTTGCAGTCTGGTTATGTATTCCATCGACCACCTTTTCCAAAAACTCTGTGTTATTCGTTGTGTTAATTGCCAGCGATCCAATCGATTGAGTTTTATGTCCATGAGATTGTCCTCTGGCACTGCTAATAACGCGGCTCCTATCAAAAAATGTCCAGGTGTTAAGGCGTTTAAATCATTAGGATCGTTCGACAGCGGGCAGAGAGGTCGTGAATTCAGGCACGCTTCTATTTTGGTCAGGACTGTGTGAAATTCTTCGAAGGTCAACGCTGCATTCCCAACAATTCTTCTCAAGTGATGCTTTGTAGACTTGACTCCGGCTTCCCACAATCCACCAAAATGTGGAGCTGACGGAGCATTAAAATGCCAAGTAATGCCTTCATTAGAAAGTTCCTGTGCCAATGTTTTGTTTCGTTCAATCGTTTGCTTCAATTCTTTGTTGGCTCCAACGAAATTTGTACCACAATCACTATATAGGTGGCTACATAGTCCGCGTCGGCTTACAAAGTGTCGGAAAGCAGCTAAAAAACATTTTGTAGACAAATCGCCAACTAATTCCAAGTGGATTGCCTTCACAGCCAGATACACAAATATTGCTACGTAACCCTTGGATGATCGTGAACCTCTTCCTTTAGATATCTTGATATCAACTGGCCCGCAATAATCAACACCACAATGCGTGAATGGTCTAGAAGGAGTAATTCTTTGCTCTGGCAGGTTACCCATCAATTGTGTTCTCGTTTGTGCCTTTTGTTTGTAACACACAATGCATTTCTGTATGAAGTGTCGAATTACATTTCTTCCATCAATGATCCAGTATTTTTGTCTAATCATGTTTAACGTGAGTTGCACTCCTCCATGCAACGTAAGCAAATGATAATTCAAGCAATTGAGTGGTAAAAGCTGACTCCTTTTTTAGATAATTATCGGATATTTCATGTCATAAGGTAGATCGGCGTTTGCAAGTCGACCTCCAACTCGCAAGATTCCGATCGCGTCTAAGAAGGGATTCAATTTCAATAAATGACATTTATTGTCGATAGGCCGTTTATGTCTTAAAAGCTCAATTTCTGCTTGATAATCCGTTTGCTGCGAGTATTTAATCCAAAATTTTAAAGCCAAGTCAAGCTCTTTTGTACTTAAATGTGAGGATATGTTACGACTTCCCTTTACTAATGAAATGAATCGAAAGCAATAAGCGGTAATTTGGACGAGCCGTGTCAATGATGAATACTTGGCCAACCACAAGTCCAAAAATTGTGTTTCTGAATGAGATGCTAATAAGCTCATGATTGATTTTTTCCTCATTTCTGTTACGCATGCTGGCAGAGACGGTTTAACAGGCCAATTTTCCCTTTGCTGTTTCAACCATTCAGGTCCATTCCACCACAGTTTGCTTTCGGTGAGTTGCTTGAGAAAAACACCGCATGATGCCATATCTGCTGGATTCTGCTCCGACGGTACATAGTTCCATGGAATATCCTTGACTGCACCATGAATCTGTGTAGTTCGATTAGCTACAAAAGTTGTCCAAGTTGATGGATGCTTGGCCAACCATGCCAAAACGATGGTTGAATCAGTCCATAAATATACCCCTGATACGTTTAAATTTAGTGATTGTGTAATCCGATGTACAATTTTAGCCAGCAAGAGTGCTCCACATAGTTCCAAACGTGGAATTGAAATAGCTTTAATCGGTGCCACCTTCGTTTTGGCTAATAGTAGTGAAGATGTATTGTTGGTTTGAGTCCGTGTAACGAAATAAACGACTGCCGCATACGCTTTCTGCGAGGCATCACTAAAACCATGCAATTCGATAATATCGTTAGTTTCATTTCTTAACCATCTAGGTATTCTGATATTTTGTAAAGTTTCCAAATCTGATTTGAAAGTGTGCCATCTACCTGCTATGTCAGTAGGAACGTTTTCATCCCAAGTTATCCCATCTAACCATAATGACTGCATCAATATTTTGGCTACGACAACGACTGGGGAAATCAATTCGAGGGGATCAAACAGTCTCGCTATATCAGATAGTATTTTCCGTTTTGTATATATATCATCATTCATGTCAATGTTTATCTTGTATGCAAATTCATCCATGTTTGGATACCATATAATGCCAAGTGTCTTGAGACCCTCATCGAGATTCATATCTAGGATTGGAAGGGTGTCACGGTCCTCCAAAGGAATATCACACAGGAGTTGTTCATGATTGGCTGCCCATTTCCGTAGTTTAAAACCTGCCGAGCTTAATAACGTTCTTAATTCATTTCTTTTAGCGAGGGCAAGGTCCAAACTGGGTCCACCGGACAAAAGATCGTCTACATAAAATTCTTCCATGATTGCCTTGTGTGCCATGACAAACGAGGACTGTGAATCTTCCGCAAGTTTTTTGAGAGTACTGATGGCTAAAAATGGTGCACAAGTCACAACAAAAGTAACTGTCGTCAAGCAATAGTCATGGATTGCTTCTTGAGGACTATTTCGCCAAACAATGCGTTGTAAATTAGAATCTTCTGGATGTATACGAATTTGGCGGTACATTTTTTCAATATCTGCTATAAATATGAATTGTAAATACCTCCATTTTAGCAAGATGGTATCGAGGCTATTTTGAAGAGAAGGACCAGCATAGAGTGCTTCGTTAAGAGAAATTCCATTACTTGTTTTTCGCGAAGCATCAAAAACAACTCGAGCTCGTGTACTGCTGCTTTCTTTGTATACCACATGATGAGGTAATTACTTTTGCATTTAACAACTCCGTTATTGTCAACTTGTAATTCAATACTGTCAACGACTTCACGCATATGATTCAACTCCGAATATTCCCGAATGCACTTTGAATATTCCGTGTACAATTCTGGATTCTTTGCAAACTTTCTTTCGAACGACATGGCACTATTTCGCACTATTTCTTGATTCACCTAACATGTGTCGGTTAAAACCTTCTTTAAATGGCAGACGAGTAACATATCTACCATCTGGATCACGATAAGTATTTTTTCAAGTAGAACTCTTCACAAAGCTGATCTTCTTTCGTTTGTTGCTGAGATACATTGACTTCCTCCAATTCCCAAAATTTTCTAAGTTCATTACATAAATCGTCATGATGATTTACTTCCAATTTAAAACTTTGAAGAGTACGTTGGGGTTGAGTGTGCACGGCTCCTGAAACAATCCATCCTAAGCTGGTTCTTTGGACAACTGGTCCCATCGGAAGTTTATGAATATCGCCTGATATAACTTGAGCATAAACATCCGCTCCCAGCAGTAAATCAATCCTTCCCGGTTTGTCGATATTGGAATCAGCTAAATTGAAGGTTTTCAATTGATTTTGTACATCCGTAGAAACTTTTCATGTGGGTATTAGATTTGTCAATTGATCTAAAATATAGGCTTCTATTTCCAAAGATTGTTTATCTCAAAGATTTAACATTAAGCGTACGATTCCTTTCGTCGAAGTATTATTTGTTCTGCCAATACCACTAATAGTAGTATTTGTGTACATTCGTTTTACATTTAGCTGTTGGATGGCATTCTCACTAATGAACGATGCTTGAGAGCCTTGGTCCAATAATGCCCTTAAGTTTGCGCAACCACTTGGAGTTTGTACTGTCACTAATGCTGTTGCTAAGAGAACTTGCTTTGATGCAACAGCACTCAGTGTTTGTATTTCAGCTTCGTTCATAGCAACATTTGAAGCTGGTGCACGACTAGATGTAAACTCTGCTGCATCGACGCTCAGTGGGTCGGAAGTTACCACATTTGTTGTCGCTGTCTCTCTATGCAGAAGAGTATGATGGGATTTTGTGCACCTTGCGCATCTACTACTACTTGGACAATTTGCAATTATGTGTCCTTTCGTCAAGCAATTAATACAAAGCCTGTTCTGTTTAACAGTTCCGAACTTTGACTCGTAATTCATTTCACTAAAGGAGGGACACTGCCGAATGTGATGGCCTGCTCTACAAACTACACAACTTTGAGCCATTTGAGTTGCATAGTTCTGCAAGTTTTGGGGTTGAAACATACTTGTATTTCTGGGAACTCGTATACGGTCTATTCCCGCAGCTTCCAATGCCCTAAACCTACGTTGCAAAAATTCAGATACATCATTCAATGAGGGAAGTGTGGTCCTCTGTACATGCTCTTGTTCCCACTGTTGTCTTGTAGATGGAGGTAATCTTTGTGTTATAATATGCACCAACGTGGCATGCCACAAATTTTCTACACCCATGTTTTCAATGGCTTGAATACACTCCATCGCTTTATCGAGTAAAGATTTTAGCGAGAATGCTGACTCATTAGCATTTGCTATCGAAAACAAGCGTTTAAACTGCGTGCTCAACAAAACATTCACATTGTCGTACCTATCGTTTAGGACTCGCCAAGCAATGTCGTAGTTCGCTTCAGTGATTGCATATTGTCGCAACAGACCTTCAGCTTCCCCAGATAAACTACACTCCAAATAGTGAAGTTTTTGCACCTTCGACATATTCGGACGATTTTGGATGAGCGATCTAAATAAATCACGGAAGGAAATCCACGAGTCATAGTTGCCATGGAACTTTGGTAGAGAAATACGAGGGAGTTTTATATCCTCAAAGTGCGGCTCCAACTCCTGTACTCCGGTTTCCATAAGCACTTTTCCTTCTTGTCCAGTTCCTTTATCCTGCATGACTCCTGAATCCTTTTGCTCCGATGCCATTTTATCTGCTACCTGCTGCTCTGCTGCCCGCTGTTTGCTTAAAACTTCTTTCAACTGCTCCTCTACTTCCGATGCAAATTTCAACTACAACTCGTCAAACTGGCTGTATATTTCACTCGAAAAATATTCCAAGTTGAGCTCAGCGTCTTCCCCTTTCAATAACGAAAGTATTTTAAGGTGGTTTTCGTTGAAAAGATCGTAGCTACCTTTCAACCTTTCTTGTATCTTCTCACAATATGAAACTGTTTTGCGAGTAACAGAATCCTTTTTGTAGTTAGACCGAAGTCTATTTAATTGCTGTAAAGCTAATTTCTGTTGCACCATCAAATTTTCCATAGTTAGAACCGTGATACACTTCAATTATTTAGAATAGTTTTCACTGCAAAACTCACGAGCTAATACTTTGCAACAGTGCCCAATGTAATATTTGGAAAATTCCAACGGTATGGAATGTACTAACCAACAAGTATCTAGTTAGATTACGATCTCATCAACACAATTCGCAAGTTAATGAGTTGCCAATTCAATATAAATATTCAATTCACAAAATGCCCGATGTAGATCAAATCAACTATTTGCCCAAAATCGAATTTTCTAATTAAGTGTATGATAGTCAATACACACTATCTGCTTTCTGATTAGGGACTTCGCCCAATCCTCAATTTCGAATTTCAATATTTGAATTAAAGCCACAATCTATACAATATAAACCAACAAAGTGCTTGATGTCGCTTCAATAAAATGTTTGCCGAAAATTGCAATTTGATCTGAATTAATATATATTTCGCCCAATATGATTTCAAATTTCACCAAATCTGTGTACTTCTTGTACTAATATGACCAAGTAAGAGAAATGGATGTACGAATATATGGAAATATATGGATATATGTATGGAAATGTATGGATATATACGAAATGTATGACAATTGATGTAAAAAAGTAATGAAAAGGAAGAAAAAAGGAACAGGACTTACCCCGGCTTACAGGATTCTGTTCAGTTATATGAATTTTCGCGATTATCCGTTATCGCGCCCGCTTGATCTATTAAGTTTCTTTAACTTTAAATCACTGTTTTTAAAATCGCCAGGCACTATAATTTCTTTTATTTGTCTTAATTGTTTTCTCAAACACTTAATTTCGATACGATAACTAACTGGTATTAATTCCGACGATATTAATTTCGATGGTCCGGTTCGAAGGACCAAATATTTTGTCTTTCTCTTGCAATTTCACGAATAAAAAGAACGCGAAGTAACAATTCAATAAGTTATTTTCAATTTCACTTAGGTACAACAATTAAAATGTACGAAAAAAATGCGAGATTATCATGCGAACAAATCGAAAAAAAGATACGAAAAAATCAAACTAACTAAACCAAAATTTTACTAAAGAAAAGAGACCGACCAACTAACTGGTACTTTCTTTTATATCGATGAAAATTTCGGTACATTTTTACTGTTTACTAAACTACTATTAACTTGGTCAAATTTCATAATAGAATACAGCATTAATGCCTGGCATCAGCTGACTGGAATTTCGCTGTTTACTGGAATGGCTGGGAGATGTCATGATGGCAGTCAGTCCGCTGTCATCCAATAGTCAGGTAAGTAAACAATCGGAACCATGGTTAATCGATTTTCTTTTTAGGCTGCTTCAACAGTGGCAAAGAAAATGAACAATAGACTTGAGTATAGTGCTATTAAAAATTAAAAAGGGGGTCTTTGAACTCTTCAACTCAACTCGAGTTTTGAGTATTCTTTTACACAGCGCAACTCATCTTGAGTTTCTAGAAGGCAAGTGTGAGCTGCAACAGGCCGGGTACACTGATTTGTGTACCATGCAATTTTCAAGGTTTCTTATTCGCCCTTTTTCATAGATATGGTGTCAAAAGCCGGAAATAAGTGAAAAGCTTTGAATATGTTAAAAAAATTTTATAGTTTCTGCAACTGTATGGCAAAATTTCAGAAGTTTCAACAATTTTCAAAATGGACGGCAAATGGTGAGCTGATCTACGTTAATACAAAGACTAAAGTTAAAAAACTGGGAAAAAATTTGTAATTGAGTTGAGCTGTGTAAAAACTGACCTACGTAGCAGCTCTTGGCTGTCCAATATCCAAAGCTGCTTGATATAGCTACTTCGAGTTTTGACACTTGCTAAAGTGTTGCTCTGCTATGCCCTTGGAGCAGCTACAGCATGCATATTGAACACACCCAAGCCTTATAGGATAATAAAACCGATATCAATGTTGGCAATTATTTCAAAGAAAAATATAATGACTTAGCTCCAAAAATTCAAAGGCAGTCTCATCAAGAATATGAACGTTATGTAAATATAGTCGGCAAAAATATAATTCATAGCACCAAAAAATTTTTCGACTTGATGAGCACCAACCGAAAAGTTTCTGGCTATCCCACGTCCATGTACAACAACAATGCAATGAAAAATTGGGTTATTTTTGCTGACCATTTGTAAGAAGTTTTTTGTTTCGTCAGAGGATCATCTAGCGTGCCAGTCGCCCATCGCTGATAAACTCTATTTAACCAAAGAAGACATTTCAAGGGTCATGAGAGAACTTCATATGAAAACAGGCCCTGGACCTGACCTACTAAGTCCAAGCTTCCTAGTTAAGTGCGCAGGAACGATCATATTGCCACTGTTTGTAATTTTCAATAAATCACTTTCATGCGCTACATTTCTGCGTTTCTGGAATATCACCCCGATCCTTGAAAGTGGCGACAAACACTCAGTAGAACATTTTAGAGACAACGCCTCTTTGTCACCTATACCTAAGCTGTTTGTGACAAACTTACAATAGTTATTGATTCTTTCCTAAATGAGCCTCAACATGGTTTCAGAGAAGACCAGTCCAATATCTTCAACCTAATGATAATAGTCTCAAATGTGCTTTGCAATATGGAAAAGTGCGTCAAATCGATACCATATGTAATGACTTCAATAAAACTTTTGACCGCGTTGACCACGGCATTTTGAAACAAAAACTCCAATAATTTGGTCTTTCAGAAAGCTTGGTTGAATCGAGATTAACGCAATATGTTGAATTCCAAGGCCGTCTTTCCAAAACTA
>OX376373.1:108627062-108693501 GCA_947369275.1 Nemotelus nigrinus
TTTACGCTGAATCTATGCTGAAACGATGAAGTCCTTCTCGTGTGTGGATTGCTTTCAGCCCACGTATGTAAATTGTGGAAGTTTGTGATACTGTCCCTGGTAAATAAGGACTCATCCGTCCAGAGAATGGTGTTCAAAAAATTTTCGTTGTCTAATTATTTCTCAAGGAGCCAATTGCAGAATTCCATCCTTTTGGGCTAATCGATCGGTAGCAGCTCCTGCACTGGTGTGTGATGGTAGGGATGTAAACGGGCTGCTTTTAAAATACTTTAAACTTTCCACGTAGAAACTGATTGATGGGTCAGTTTCCACTGCAAGCAGTATTTCTTCATCGGTCCGTACAGCGATTGTAGGCGCAGGATTTGCGTTTACTCGGCTCGTCCTAACGCTGCCAGTTTTTCGAATCCTTGTGTATAGTTGTTGAAACATTCTCGGCCAGGAATCCGCCGATGGGGATATCTCTGTTGATACAAAGATTGCGCCTCTTGTGAACTTCCCCGGCACTCTCCTTATACGTGCAGAATATCTGCATATTCGTCATAATTGAAGTGAGACATTTTGAATTTATGTTTGAAATTTAAGTGAAATCTTCTAGTTCGAGTAATGTACCAAAACTCACAACAATTCGAAAGTGGTTCTGTTTTTATAGGGTCTAAATTTTTTTACGTATTCCATTAATAAAGGCGAAGAACTGTACCCAATTTTACCTTTAACATCCAGGCTGGTGCTTCAAATATGTTGA
The DNA here is from genome assembly GCA_947369275.1 of Nemotelus nigrinus. Lineage (NCBI taxonomy): Eukaryota > Metazoa > Arthropoda > Insecta > Diptera > Stratiomyidae > Nemotelus > Nemotelus nigrinus. Next base: position 108,627,805 of record OX376373.1, read on the forward strand.
AACTAATTTTAAATAAGTTTATTTTATTGATAGTTTCAAAAGTAATTACTGGGCGGTAAAAAAAACTTAAGTACAAATAACAATTTAAACTATTCTTTTGAAAGAGGGCCACTTTACAGCAAATTTACTTTTTAAGCGATTTGTATTTTTGCTTACTACTTGCGGAACGGTAAAATCAAAGTCATAAGTGTGTATCAATTTTTTGTAGCCAACAATATAGCCTATAAAAAAAACTCTAGCGCACCTGAACCGCTAGAAAACTAATTTTCGAAAAAAATTTTTATTTAAGTGACAAAAAAGTGTGTAAAGACGTAATACACTGTTTTGTAGAATCATATCAACCATTCCTTATCCAAAGCAAGAAAACTCAACTATAACACGAATGATGAAAATGTTCAGTGCTGGTAACACTTTCCGAACGAAGCAGCAGTAAGTTTACCATAACAAGCTCATACTTAAATCAACTTATCCTTTGAATTTCATTCTCATCGCGGGATTTCATCGAAAGTTTCAGCGGTTAAACGTTGTTTGAGGCTGCCATCCCAAAAATGTTCAAAACTCGGAAAATTGAATATTGATTCCTTATTTATATTGCAAATGCTTTGCATATGAGAAAGTAATTTGAAGCATCCGTTGGTGCAATATTAACGGAAATGGCACATTGCTGGTTAGCCTGTGTCAGCCGCAAAGCAAAATACATACCAAATCTGCTTCACGTTAAGTTAAACCCAACCAGTAAATTTCGTTTCGATTGAATCACTGCGCTGGAAGCTATACGCGTGAAAAGAATTTCAGTATTGCCACCCTCAAAACTTTTCAAATTTTTCAAGCGTTAATATTTGTTGTTAATTTTCATTGCAGGATAATTCTCAATCAGAAATCTAATGACATAATCGCTCAATAAAGAAAAAATCGTACATGATTTTTGTACGAAATTCCTACGACATTTACTCCACATTAAGGTCCATTTACTGCATGAATTTCGTTTTGATTTCATGACTAGACCGGAAGTTATAGGGAAAAACTTTTATTTTGCTGAGCAAATTTGCAAGATTTATAAGACAAAAATCACCACAGCTGCCAGCCCTATACTAATTTTTCAACCAAATTTTCGCCAAATGTTACATAGAGTATTGTGTAACATCCAAGTATTGTGTAAATTTTGTTAAAATCTGATGGCTGGATCGGAAGTTATAGGCCAAAAAGATGTTTTTTTTCTCAGTAGTTTTTCAAGATGGTACCACTGCCACAGGGTTGCCCGAATTTCAAAATCACTTCTATCAGATCTGGTCCTAGCTAATACCAACATGTCCTGTGGATTTCATTATGATCGGATTATCCGGTCGTCAGTTCTCGTGAACAGAACTTTCGAGTGCTGAAAATAGAGGTAATTTGGTGATGGGTTGCCGTTCTTATGCAAATCGGAATTTTGAAATTTTTTCCTTAATATGTAGGACAAAGGATAAGATTTATTAAAGATTATAAATTTTTGTCAAAAATCAAAAATTTTTCGGGAAGGTTAATGATTGGATGTTTATTTAGATAACATTGACTGAAAACATTGCTGAAAATTAAGAATAGAGTTGCCAGCTATGGTGATTTTTGTTTTGTGAACCCGGGAAAGCTCTCAGCTGTCGCCAGAAGAGGACTCTGTTCAAGAAATCGATAATTCCTTATGCAAATCGGGATTCAGCGACGACGCTGAAAGGTAAGGAGGGACCGGCTACACCGAAGATCTCCCAGCCGGCCAACACAGATGCCAAATCTGCCAGCGGGGGCGCACAAAAGAAACGCAAGGTTGAGGCGAAAATGGATGCCTGCGTCTCTGAACGCAAGGTGCCGAAAGGTGTCAAAATCTGTGAGAGAGATCTCGCAGAGGCTGGCCCTTCTGGCACAAACACACCATCCGCAAAAATAGGGAAGAGAACGTATGCAGAAGCTGCGTCTTTTTCGCTGGTTGTTGTGATAGGTGTGTCTGACAAGGGTGGTAAACTGACCGAAGGTCAGAAGAACGAACTGTGGCGAAAGATAGCGGAGTCGGGACCAGTTTACAACTTCACGCAAGCGAGGTTTGTGGACGGTCTCCTCCAAGTCGCCTGCTCCAACCAAACATCTATGGAGAGGCTCACACAGATCGTTCTTAAATTGGGTACTGGCAGTCGGCCCAAATTTACCATTTTGGACTCCGACCTGGCCAAACCCTATTATGTCAGTTGTTGGATCCCTGGTCCTCGCAAGAGAGCAGGTGACATCAATGGCATGTTCGGCAAACTGAATCCGAGCATCCATGCGAAACACTGGATCATCAAGTACATGAATCCCAGGAAGAATCCCACCACAGGTGAAGATTGTTTCAACCTGGTGATCGTACTTGACCAGAGAAGTTTCTCGATGCTAAGAGACAGGTATCGGATGTTGCTGAACTACTTCTTGTATGCGGTTAAATTTAACCAAATCAGGAAGTGGTGAGGCACCAACTTTTGTGACTGTCTATGGACAGATCTCCAGAGCAAAACGCAGAGATCCAGTAGATATTCTCTCCTATAGAGTTTCTTTCGCTGAGGTCACGTAAACATTGTCTAAGGGTCCCTGCAAAGGGATCCAAAGACATAAAGTCCGGACGTTTCTGTGGCTGAAGGTATAAGATTTGTCCAGATCAACTTGCGGCGTGCCAAGGCTTCGTCCTATCTTTTGAGCGAAAAATTGACAAAACTGCAGGCTTCCTCCTACATTGCACTTGTACAGGAACCGTGGGTTCGAGGCAGTAGGATCTACGGACTCAGTCCAACCACGGGGGCCAAAATCTTTTATGATGAGAGATCAATACGGCCGAGGACTTGTGTTCTGGCTGCCAATCTGCTTGATGCCACCATAGACAGGCAGATTTCAAGCCCAGACCTGTTAGCGGTCGTCGTCCAATACCGACAAAATGGTAGGCTTAAGTGCACGATAGTCGCCTCAGTTTACTTTCCCTTTGACTCCTTACTCCCGCCGCCGATACAGGAGTAAAAGGACCTGGTCTTGTACGCTGAATCAGAGAGACTTGAACTTGTGGTGGGCTACGATGCAAACTTCCAGCATACCAGCTCCCAGCAGCAACAAATGCAACGCCAGGGGTAACAGTCTCTTTGATTTTATAACTTCTGCCAGACTGATGATTTTAAGCACTGGGACTACTCCCAAATTTGTCACCACAAACAGAAGGGCAGTCATTGATGTAGTTGAATCAATGACTGGATGGAATATATCAGATGAGGAGTCACTCTCTGATCATCGCTACTTGGTGTTCTCTTTAGCAACGGATCTAACACCCGTGGTGGAAAGAAGAAACTTACGAAACACTGATTGGCCTTAGTTCAATCAGCTTCTTGCAGACAGAGCGCGTCATAGTGGTAGGATAAAATCGCCAAAGTCAATAGAATCCCGGTTGAGCACTCTGAATAGAGACTTAATAAGTAGCTATGAAGAGGCCTGCTCGATCAGTAAGAGCAGATATGGCAAGACGGTTCCCTGGTGGAATCGGGAACTACAGAAGCTAAGGAAAAGTACCAGGAAAATTCTCCACAGAGCTTGTAAAAGCAACACTGAGGATGACTGGATCGCCTACAGAACTTTACAGAGAACGTTTAAGAAGCTGGTGAGGACCTCCAAGAGGGAATCATTTACATCTGTGAGAGACTGGAAGGCGCACGGGAGACGTCTAGGCTTTGCAAAGTCCTAGAGAATGATCAATCAGCTAAGCTAGACTCTCTAAAACGCTCGGATGGTGAATTTACCAAGTCCAAAAAGGAGTCTTTGCAGACTTTACTTGGGATTCACTTCCCGGGAGCTCCGGTGATTGAGTCGCAGAAGGCAATTGCGCCTGTGACCGAAATCCCTGCTCTTTGTAGCAGCAGGAAGTGCTGGTACATAACTAGATCTGTGGTCACTAGTGAAAAGGTCAGGGATGCAATCAAGTCTTTTGAAAATTTCAAATCGCCGGGCCTGGATGGTATCTATCTGGTTATGCTAAGGGAGGGAATTGACCACTTGGGGGCTGACTTGAGAGAAATCTTCTGAGCATGCCTATCCTTGGGGTATGTTCCGTCACCTTGGCAAGAGGTTAAGGTAGTTTTTATACCTAAACCGGGGAGAGATGACTATTCCGATCCAAGGATCTTTAGACCGATCAGCTTAACTTCGTTTATGTTGAAATGCCTAGAGAGACTTGTCGAACGACACATACGTGCTACGGCACTTAGGTTTAACCCTTTGAATGATGAGCAACATATGTACCAGCGAGGAAAATCGTGCGAGTCAGCCCTTCATTCTTTGGTGGCCAGAGTTGAAGGAGCGATCTCAAATGGTGAGTATGCGTTGGGGGTATTTGTGGACATTGAAGGGGCCTTTGATTGCGTGCCCTTCGTGGAACTATGTAATGCTGCGAAAGTCCATGGCGTGGATGATGTCTTTGTTAAGTTGATTCTTGCCATACTGGAGCAGAGATGGTTGCTGGCGTAAGCTGGATCCGACTGCTACTTAAGAACAGAGGCGACAAATGGATGCCCTCAAGGGCATCACCGCTCCTGCGGAGTATGCTAGTCGACTCCCTGCTTAACGAACTGCAACAAGAAAGGCTGCACGCGCAGGCTTATGTTGATGACTTGGCCGCACTGGCTGTCGGTAAAGATCTGAATGCGGTATGTAGAAATACACCGCGTGCATTGGATCTGATTGGCAACTGGTGTTCGAGGCACCGCCTTACAGTGAATCCTGGTAAGACGAAAATTGTTTTGTTTACCAGGAAAAGAAAACTGGAAGGACTAGTGCTTCCAAACATAAAAAGTGTAATACTTCAACTTTCAGATAAAGTCAAATATATTGGAGTAATCTTGGACAAAAAACTTTTCTGGAAGAAACATGTAGAAGTGAAACTTACTCGTGCTTTAAAAGCTTTCGGGCAGTGCAATAGAGCTTTTGCTACCACATGGGGTCTAAAGCCTCGTGTAATGATGTGGATCTACACAGCAATAATTAGGCCGATGTTCACGTACGCATCCGTGGTGTGGTGGACTATCGTGAGGCTATTGTTTGCTCGAAAAAAGTTAGCTACGCTGCAAACGACGGTGTGCCAGGGTATCTGTGGTGCCATGAGCACTACTCCGGGTGCGGCTCTTGATGCGCTTTTCAGTTTGCCTCCTCTCATTATTCAAATTCAGACTGTGGCGATTAGCTCTGCCCATAGACTAGCTCAGCTTGGCTTATGGGTAGGTGAAGACGATGTGGGGCACTGCTTTATTAGGGGTTCGATATTTGAGATCTCTCCGATTCTCACTATGCCTTCGGACGCTCGGGTGTCCTTCCTCGACTTCGGAAGAAGGTACGAAGTAATCCTCTAGAACAGAAGTAACTGGGGCGATCCAGATCTGTGTACGAGAAAATATTCTGAGATTTTCTTCACGGACGGCTCGAAATCAGATGGTAGAGCTGGAGCTGGTGGTCTATCTACATTGATCAAATGGCAGATGGGCTTATTCTCTTGGAGAGCACATTCTGATTTTTCAAGCAGAAATATTTGCTATCCTGAGAGCTGCCTGTTGGGCAATTGAAGAAAATGGAGGAGAAAAGGCATTGCTATTTGCAGTGGCAGTCAAGCTGCACTGATAGCGCTGCGAAGACCCCTGGCAAACTCGAAAACTCTCCAAGAGTGCAGAGCACGATTGAACTTTGTTGCCAGATACAATAAGATGCATCTGCTTTGGGTACCGGGGCACAGTTGTGTTGAGAGAAATGAAATTGCTGACGCCATTGCGGGACCCTGAACCCGCTTTGGGTGTGCCGACCGCAGCTGCACGTGCCATTCTTCGTAAGTGGGTAGATGATGCTCAGAAAGATAGATGAACGACTGCTGGTGTGGCCAGACGCACGAAGGTCTTCCTTTCAGAACCCAACCATGTGACTGCAGGATTCTTGCTCAATAAGAGCAGGAAAGTTTGCGGGGCTATGATAGGCATTCTGACTGGACACAACTGCCTAGGAGGACATATGTACCGAATAAGTGTTGTACAGGATGACCTCTGTTCATCCTGCCTGGAAGAGGCTGACTCTGCAGAGCATTTGTCCTGTGAATGCCCAGCGTTTGCGCGTCTCAGATATCAATGCTTTGGCTGGGATGTTGCACGCATGCAGACGATAGCCTCTTGTCCCCTATTAGTGATCCTGGACTTTATCAAGAAGTCTGGGAAACTGTGGTAGGCAGGGGGAAATGATTACAATGGGCCCTTTGGCTTGAGTGCTTAGAGGTGCCAATGCGCCTCTCCTCCAACCCACACACACACATGTAGATTTCGTAAATGGCTTTGTCTTTGGATTGCAAGTCACGACGAATACCAGACACTTTGATGAATTTATAGCTATTATCAAATAACTCTTTTAATTTCAATTGAGGTTTGTTATAGCTCTGGTCGTTTAGATCTGAGTAAATAGCAACTTGTTTGTTTGGAGGTAGTTTGGCTATTAGTTCATTAAAAATTGGTGAAGGTTTAAATCTTCTTGTTTAATTTGCACTCAAATTTTATCTATTGGTTGGGGGTAGTTATTATTTGAGAGTACAATTTGGTACTTATATTTATTCACATAATCGACCTTAATTGGTATTTACACGTTTTGGTTTTCAATTTCAGAATGAACAGTGACGTCGCTGCCTACTTCCGGTGGTTGAAATAAGGATTCATTGTTCTATTATTTCTGTAAGAACATCGTCGGGGTTTTCGCTAACTTTTACATGGAGGCTATTTGTATCTACTGATTAGTATTCACCAGCATAGACTTCATTGTTTTTGAGACGTGACAGGAAATCCGCAACTTGATTAGTTTTCCCTTTTATATAATTAAATACAAAATCATAATCATTACAGTGTAACTTCCATCGGATTTATTTTTGATAAGCTCATTTAAAGAGTTGAGCCAAATGAGTGGACGGTGGTCGGTTTCGAATTTGAAATGGTTACCGTAGAGATAAGGCCTTTAGTTTTTGGTTACCCAAACGATTACTAGCAGCTCTTTTCCCACCGTGGAGTAATTGACCTCACGTTATTTAAAGTGCGTAAAGCGTATGCAATTGGGTGATTGCTTTGGGATAGTACAGTTCCTAACGCATATTGAGATGCATCGGTAGTTCGCGTAAAACTTTGGAGTAATTCTATAGAAAATCGACCAATTTTCAGAAAATTTTTGAATTCGCCTCCTTGGAATTTAGAAATATTTTGTTATCCAGAAGGACTGGTTAGCTTAATTAAATATTTTTTTAAAATATGGTATGTTTGCGGATATATAGCCTCTTAAAGTTTTTCAGAAACGTCGCTTCGTGGCTTGTTGGAAAGGATAAGGTGAATTGTCACCGTTACTCCCAGCAACGCGCACTAGAACCCTTTACAAGGGTGGCAGTTTTCGGGCGGCTTTTGCTTGCGAAGAAAAAGGGTCGTGGGTGGACGCCACTCGCTTCTAACCCGAAGCACTGCCTCGCTACCGTCGGCCTGAAGTGAGAAATGGATGACAGCCTCTTATGTACAACACCGATTCGCTATCAATATTTACAAACCCCGCACAATTCACGATCACACACTTTATTGTATTTAAATAATAATACTACGTTATCTTCTGACGCGTTACCATTCAACGGTAATCTTATAGAATTATTATAGAATCTTATTCTTATAGAATTTCATCAAATTTAATTCACAATATTTTTTTTTTCTTATTCGCTATCTAATCTGCTGATTCCGGAGATAACCATTCAGAATTGCAGTGATGCACTAACTCCCGCAATGGGGCCCTTTCCGCCGATCGATGCTCGCAACAAAGTATAAATTCAATTTTTCGAACGTCCTTCTCGACTTGTTCTCCTCGTTCGATACGAATCTCGTATTCCTATCTCGTCCACGGAAACTGGAATCTTCCCTCGCAGATTTTTCCAGGACCTCAATCGTTTAGTAACTTCTAATGCTGCCGCTTCCAAATTCTCCAGACTACCGTCAGTGGTTATAATTTCTCCAAGTCCACGTCCAAATATGCAGAAAGCCAGAACAAAAGAAGACAACCAATTCACGGCAAAAGAGACCCTCTTTCATCAATCCTGCCCACAGGAAAATTTTCCTGGTGGCAGCGGGATTTTCAAAATCCGTTTGGTGCACTCACCCGAATTCGATTTTACTCATCTGAGTGTTGGGTTTCGAATTCACCACGCGAACCAATTTGGGACAGTCGGACTTGGGACATATCTTCTGACGTTTTTCCCTTTTGACGTTTCCGACTATCAACATTCGGTATTTCATTAATCTCGCTGTTATGAATATTAAACTCGGGTGGTGCTCCAGGATTTTCGGCATCACATTCCAGGTAGGTGGCTATTTTTTATTCCAAATCCGATTATTCAGCGAGAAAACATGTTCGCGATCCTCCCGGTAACGTTTTATATGATTGTTTTAGCTAATATTAGCTAACGACAGTGGATTCATCCGCCGTGTTTTTCGTGCGAGGATTTGTGCGTGTCGAAGTTTTCGGGTGTGAATATTTTCTGACGCGTACGCTGATATCCTCCGGATCTCAGTTTTCTTTCGTGTATGTCGATCATCCTCCGCATCTCAGGTCAATTATATTGATATTTCAACATTAACTTTAATCGCCTTTCGATTCGTGGCTTCGAGTTCGGAAATCGGCAATTCGGGCATCTGCTCGGTATCCATCGTATGTAGGTTAATTTTTTGCCCAGGTCTGGTATCGTCGACATTGACGGCTCGGCCCATACGTTGCTCTGCCTTGTCGGTTAATTTGTGTCGGAACAATTCAATTCGCGATATCTCATAGATATCGCTGTGTTTTGCCAATATCGCGATCGGGCTCTCGTTGCTGATAGTAATGGTGATGCTTGAGCGTACCATTGTTTGTCGTGACTTGGTGTTGATTGTTTTCATGTTCTTTGTTACAGATTGTTTTCATGTTCCAGATTGTTTTCATGTATCTTCGATAGATGCCCATTTGAGTTCGTGTCACTCGGTGATTACCCGTGTTGTCTTGTTGTAGCTTCTTAGCTAAAACTAACAGCTAACTTAACTATCATACGCCTAAAACTAACATCTAAACTAACAATCTAAACTAACTCGTGAATTGTGGTTGTTGCCCAATCTCCATCGTTCTCTCTTTTAGAGGACGATGGAGATTTCTTTTTTTTTTACAATGCTGATGGTTCTACAAACCGTGACACCCCCTCGCTTCAGAGTATCTCATAGATATACTCGACCATTTCCATCCAAATTACCGCGATTTAAAATTCTCATTTGACCCGCAACTCCCGAAGTCCGACTCAAGTTTCCACTCTTTTCGCGTGGCCTTGTTCCGTTCATGAAATACACGCGCCTCTCGGTTATTTGAATTCTGGATTTACTGTCACAATACCACACAATTTCATTCCCGTCTCAACACTTACACAAACTTCCTTCGTACAAGGCCCTATTCTTCTAACTATCGCTTTCCTTGTATGTTTACATGTTGCATGTTTTAAATTTGCCTGGTGCGGGTACTTTTACAAATATCATTTAAAATTCGAATGCCTTTTGAACTCGTTTTTAGGATAACCATTCCTACTACCGCCAACGAAAAAAAATTTAAAAGCCAACAGTGAAAGAAACGAAATGAATATGAAAAGAAAACACAGAAAGAAAGAACAAAGAAAAGAAAAAGAACGAAGGAAAAAGGAAAGGAAATAAAAGCTAAATCGGACTCACCACCAACCTGACGGTATTGCTTTCATGTACATGACCATCATACTAGTACTAACATCTTATGCAACTAAACTCTCTACAAACCTAAATCTAATCTTATCTGCCGCTTTAATCATGATTACCTGACTGAGCTTTCAGTTAATTTAACCACCACCACCCAATTATTCTAACAATCTATTACCTTAACCTACCACCGCTAAGCTATTTTAACCCACCACCACTAAGCTATCTTAATAATAATTAATTCTGCCCACTGTAACCTAACGTTATCGTAGTTAAGTCCCTCCATTGCTCATTAATACCTTAACTTCCCCTAGCAAATTCGAGCTCCAGCTAATGATGCCCCTACAAATTCCTTCATATCTAAATCACGGCACGTACCGCTTGAGGTCTTTAGCATGCCATGTGCCTGTGCTCTTTCTCTTTTCGTCCAGTAATTCGTACGTCCAATTCGACGTCTGTTTCGCAACCGTGAAAGGACCTACGAACGCGGGGGCTAGTTTAGCGGAAAAGTACTTGCTCGCGTCGAATTGAGAATAATTTCTCCTCCATACGCAATTTCCTACCTGAAAGACTTCTGCTCGTCGACGGAGATCATAGCGACTTTTATTAGCCGTAGCCGCCTTTTTCATCCTCTTCACAACGTCTGCTAGTATTCCTTCTAGTGTCCGGGCTCTCGTCATCGGCAATAAATCCCTCCGCGCGTCAGACGGGAGTTCAACTCTTTCTCGATAGGTAACCATCTCCCTACCGAAATTCAGGAAGAAGGGAGAAAAACCAGTGACCTCGTGCTTATACGTACATATGCGCACGCGATCTTGGCCAAATTTGGGTCCCAAGAGCGATGATTGTCTGCAGTGTAACATCTCAGCATGCATTTGATGTCTTGGTTTCGCCGTTCTGCCGGGTTAGTTTGAGGATGATACAAAGCAGTGTAGCTCACTTGTACATCGTATTCATCCACTGCTTTGCTGAAATGTCTACCCCTAAACTGCATTCCATTTTCGCAAACTAGAGCTCTCGGAACGCCGAAGACCAAGAAAACGTTTTCTTCCAATAAGCGAAAAACCGTTGACGCCGTCGCGGTTCATACTGGAAGTATAACTGAGAATTTGGTGACATAGTCCACCACTGTCAAGATATAGCTATGGCCACGAGTCTACCTGGGTAATGTCCCACCAGGTCTTTACATACCGACTCCCATGGTGCTTTCGCCACCCCCGCTCTAGACGACATCAGACCCACCGGTGCCTTTCGCTCTACTTTACATGCCTGGCACACTTTACACCTTCTGACGTATTCTTTAATGTCAGACCGCATTCCAGGCCAGTAGTGGTTTTGCGAAACACACGCGTACGTCTGAGCGGCTCCCCTATGCCCCGCTTTTGGGTCGTCGTGACATCTATTGAGAATTTCACCCCTCTCTGTTTTCGGTACTACGCGCTTCCAGGCAGCACTCGTCTCCCCTCTTCTCTCTTTACCGGAGGTTTGTTTCCAGAGCGTGTCACTTACGATTTTCCAATTTGAATACTTCCGCGGGTCATCCCGGACGTTTTCTATCATTTTCGTAAACCACTTATCCGACATTTGAGGAGCCGATATGCTGTCTTACTCTACGATTGCCCGTGAAAGCGCGTCAGGAACTAAATGTTCTTTCCCCTTCCTATGCACTACTTTAAACTCAAATTGTTGGAAGTGCACCGCCCATCTCGCTTATCTACCGGTTGGGTCCTTAAGCTTGTTCAGCCAAACCAGCGAGTGATGATCTGTTATTACTACGAACCGTGTCCCCTCGATGTATGGACGGAATTTTTCGACGGCTCGAAGCACTGCTAAACACTCCCGTTCAGTTGTAGAGTATCTTCTCTCCGGTGCCGATAGTGACCTGCTCAAATAACATACCACTTTTTCTCCCGTAGAGTGCGCCTGGCTCAACACTGCTCCTATACCCACATTTGAAGCGTCGGTTTGCACCTTAAAGGGGAGATCGAAGTCTGGGAACGCCAAAACCGGTGCGGTGGACAACTTATGTTTACAGGCATTGCAAGCCCGTTCACAATCACTGGACCAGTTGAACTTACGTCCTTTTTTTCAAAGACCGTTTAGTGGAGCCACCATAGTAGCATGGTCCGAGATAAACCGACGGTACCATGATACCATCCCCAATAGCTGTCTGACTTGCTTCACTGATCCCAGCCGGGGATACTCGCTTATGGCCTTCACTTTCTCAGGATCGACATGCAGCCCTTCCTCGTCTACCATATTTCTCTCGAATCTTAAAATTTCACTTTATAAGAATTCCCGTTCAAATCAAAACACTAAAGCAAGTTCAGTTCACCAATTTATTCAATTGTTAATATTTCAAACACACTTTCTAATTTCAAATTCTAAAAACTTTCTATTTGCGGTTAAATACTTGGTTTCAACGACACGATTTCAAATTCTAACTAATTTCTAATTTCGAAAACGATTTGTAATGCGAACGGTTTGAAGGTTGACGATGTACTTAACTTTTATTTCAAATTTCTATTCTAACTTTAACTTTTGAAAAATAACTGGATAGTGAAAATTTCGGTACATTCCAGCTTTTGAACAATTACTGGTTATACATTTCCAATATCCAGTTTTACATTTTTAAACACAGCATTAAAATTTTCCAATCAGCTGTCTGTCTCCCATCTGCTGTTGATGTTGTCAAGGTGACAACGTCAATTCATTGTTGAACATCCTCCCCCCGCTGGTCCGACAGGATCAGAATCACCACCTATAAATACATGCTTAGTAATGTTTTACATCGATATTGAATTACCGATCATAGACTCCTTGTTGATACATTGGTCCGTTAAGCATAAGCGTTTATAGTCCAGAAAAATTATGGAATACTGGAGTCGATAACCATACGTTAAAGATGTTAGTGTTGCCTGTGGCATTTACTCCGACAGACACATAACATCCAGCAACCAAGGGTTATATTAACGTGGCGCCCTGACTCGCCACCTCGAACAAAGGATTGGAAGGAATTTAGGGGACAGGGTTTGGTATGGTATAAGACGTTGAACAGAGATTGAGATAACTATGCATACTTTAAATTAAGGTTAATTTATTTGATTCAATTATTATTATTAATTCGATGTCAATTGGCTTTTTTTTAGTTGTTATTCCAAGTGTTGTCTCTTCATTTATCTTGAACGGGTTAATCGATTCATCAATTCATTAGTTTATACTTGATATTACAGTCCGAATTTCGTAAGTATATGTGATACGTTATTAATTCAATAATCGTTATTAATTCAATAATGAAGTGCAAGTTCTTGTTGCGATCGGCAGTAACGCGATTTTTGATATAGGTCGTTTATAAATTTTGCCATTTGAGAACACGGAAACCACTCGCACTAATGAATCTTTTCCAGGATGAAGTTCAGTTATTTTTGCTAACGGCCATTTATAGGATACCACTCTTTCGTCCTTTAATATACAAATATCACCAACACGCGGGTTTTTTTCTTTGTTAAGCCATTTCGGACGTGATTGCAGGCGATTCAAATATTCAACTTTCCATCTGTTCCAGAAGTCCTGTGTCAAACGTTGAACATATTGCCATCTATCCAAATACTTCACTTTTATGGCTGTGAAATTTTGTTTAGGTGGTGTAAGTATTGCTCTTCCGATTAGGAAATGAGCTGGAGTGAGCACTTCGATGTCTGTGTGGTCATCTGATAAAGGGTATAAAGGCCGGGAGTTGAGGCAAGCTTCAATTCTTACTAACACGGTTGACATTTCCTCAAAAGTTAATGCTGCTCCTCCAACAATTCGACGTAAGTGCTGTTTAATCGACTTCACTCCGGCCTCCCACAGTCCACCAAAATGTGGAGAAGCAGGAGGATTGAAATACCAAATGATATTTTCATTGGCGAGTACTTCTGCAGCATAATCATTATTTTCTTTCACGATGCGTCGCAATTCCGCGCAATTCCCTCCGATGAAATTAGTACCGCAGTCGCTATATATGTGGCTACAAAGTCCTCGACGTCCCATAAATCGACGCAGTGCTGCGAGAAACGCTGCTGTAGACAAATCACTGACGAATTCGATGTGAATAGCCTTGACTGCTAGACATACGAATATTGCGATGTATCCCTTGTGTAGTTTGTATCCGCGTCCTCGTCTGTCGCGATACTCAATTGGACCGCAGTAATCGACACCCGTATGCGTGAATGGACTGGACATATTTACTAGGTGCTGGTAAGCTTCCCATCAATTGGGTTAATATTTGCGGCTTTGCCCGGAAACATTTTACACATTTGCGTATTTCCCGCTTAATAGTATTACGTGCGTCTAAAATCCAATACCGTCTTCTAGTCATATTCAACATCAGCTGCGTTTGTCCATGTAAAGTGTCTTGATGCGTTTGATGTATTTATAACTCCACTAATTTTCCTCTTTTAGGTAGAATGATTTGATGCTTAGCGTCGTATGGCAAAGTTGCGTTGTTTAACCGTCCTCCAATTCTCAATATTCCAGTACCATCTACAAACGGGTTCAAATTCCTGAGAAGGCTGTTGTTTCCAATGACCTTTCCATTTCGTAACGTCGAGATTTCTTTTGCAAATTCCTTTGATTGAGTGTATCTTAACCAGAAGTTAAACGATTGCTGTAATTCGATTGTTGTTAAATGTCCGTTATATTTAGATTGTTTCGATATGTGTGCGAAGAAACGGAAGCAATAGGCTGTTACTCGTATCAAACGAGACAAAGTTGAAAATTTATCTAACAAAGTGTCTGGATTACATTCATTAACAACATGGACTAACAGTGTAATTTGGCATTCCAGTTTAGTATTCCAACAACAGGTACTGCGGGGCCAATTACTAGAATCCTGAGTCAACCAACTGGGTCCATGCCACCACAAATTATTGTCGAATATTTCAGAAGCATGGATTCCGCGGGATGCTAAATCAGCGGGATTTTGATTGGATGGAACATGACGCCAAGGAGTATTCCCAACGTGGTTCAAAATTTCCATGGTTCGATTGGCGACGAAAACTGTCCATCGAGTTGGATGATCTCTTAGCCATGCAAGCACGATTGCGGAATCAGTCCATAACGAAGTACTGATACTCATCAAATTCAATGCAAGTTTTACCTCCGAAATTAATTTTGCCAACAGTACTGCTCCACATAATTCCAGTCGTGGTATTGAAACCGTTCGTAAGGGAGCCACCTTAGATTTAGATATTAGAAGATGCGCATGAGCTTCGTCATCACGTCGAACAACAAGATATACTACTGCTGCGTAAGCTTTTGATGAGGCGTCGCTAAATCCATGCAACTCCAAATTCGATTGCTTTGTGTAGTTTACCCACCTAGGTATTCTTAGATTTCCAAGAGTTAGTAATTTAGTTCTAAAATCTATCCAGGTTCTATGTAATTCATCCTCTAAAGGCTCGTCCCATGTCAAACCATGTAACCAAAGTGACTGCAACAAAATTTTAGCGGTTATCATAATGGGATATAGCCAGCCTAAAGGATCGTAGAGCCTGGCAATATCTGACAATACTTGCCGCTTTGAATATGAGTAGGTATTATGGCGGTTGAGCCTGGAAAAATTCTGATGACCGTGGGAACTTTTTCTGATGACCTTGAGATGACCTTTGAAACCGGTTTGTTGCCGTGTGACGTCATAGGGGGAATCCCCATTTTGATATATCGTTAAGTTGAAAGAGGTCAATGACCTTTGATAATTGGAACCTAGGGGAGAAAATTTTGATGACCGTGGGAACTTTTTCTGATGACCTTGAGATGACCTTTGAAACCGGTTTGTTGCCGTGTGACGTCATAGGGGGAATCCCCATTTTGATATATCGTTAAGTTGAAAGAGGTCAATGACCTTTGATAATTGGAACCTAGGGGAGAAAATTCTGATGACCGTGGGAACTTTTTCTGATGACCTTGAGATTACCTCTGAAACCGGTTTGTTGCCGTGTGACGTCATCGGGAATCCCTATTTTGATTTATCGTTAAGTTGAAAGAGGTCAATGACCTTTGATAATTGGAACCTGGGAAGATTTTGATGACTGTGGGAACATTCAGGGATCTCTCAGGGGTCTCAAGCTGGTGATGTCACTGGAAATCTCTACTGGTATACTGATGACGTCACGGGAACTCCAAATTATTATTTTGATGAAGGGGACACGATATGTTTTTTTTTTTTAATTTAACCTACCAGGCATTCATGAAGCAGTAGAACAAAACGCATACAAACTATATCTGCCTTATCCACTAGCAATTTGTGGAATATGAGTATACATATAGATATACGTAGACATATCACTTACTCATCGACGATCATGCATTAAAAACATATAAGGCATGTATAATGAGGCGAAACGATCTGAATGCTATTAATATACATACGAATGACTTGGAAATTTACACGTGCGAGTTGTTTGAGTTTGAAATACCGGTTACTTTTCTCAAGTCTCTAGAGTGAATTTCGAATTTAATCTACCAGGAGCTCATGAAGCAGTAGATGCAGGTAAAGTTAACGTAATCGGCTATCGACTATGTGTAAGCAAAACGCATGCAAACTATACCTGCCTTATCCAATAGTAATATGTGGAACATGAGGATACATATACGATCTGAATGATGATTATCTACATATGAATGCATGCATGTGGTATCTTTGGTTGAATATTGATTCAAAAAGAAAAATATTTTTTATGGAATTCCTTTAAAAATCAAGTTATTTATGTGTAACTTATATCTAATATAAGCTGGCTACTGACATTCTTCTATGAAACATGTATGCCGGGTATGTGTGCGTGGCTAATTTAAAAATGGTTTCAATATAACTGTTTGCACGTGCGTAGAATCAAAAAAAGATATTTGTGTGAATTTCTACTGAAACTGATATGTTATTGCCTTTCTATGATTTGGTACTTTTAACTCTAAACGAAACCGAGCTTAAGCCAAAAAAAAAAACGGCTTTTTGATAGCTGGAATCTGTGTATCTACACTTGAATGTCTCTGTAAAAATAGGGATTTTTTCTTGATGTACGGTTTTAAAAACAGTTCCAACTTTGCAAAAATTAAAAAGCCATTTCAAAACAAACGAAAAAAAGTTTATTTCCAAATTATAAGCAAAATACAAAATACATATTTTTTTTTTTATAACTACAAACATTGTTTTTTAAATCCATATGGTATGGAACTGTTGTCTTCCAGAAATTTGCGTTTGTCGGCTGTAGGCTCATATTTTTTAACTTTGGGGACAGTAATAACTTCTCTGAATTCAGTACGATGAATGTTCTGTGACAGGATGTGTATAGGCTTATCGTTTTCAGGGTTCAATATCATGTTTTTTATTGCATCAAAGTTAACAGATTTGGATGTTTCAAAATTTAAACGGATGCCTTTTACCTTACACACGGTTTTGATGGAGTGGTCCTTTGTGCTGAAAATCTGATATGCATAGTTTTTCGGTCCTCCACTCACAAACTCAGTTATGTAACTACCCAAACCGTAGCACTCCAGTTCATCTGTCATATCGCCTACAAACTCTCCTATTGGCGGATCATATTCGCCATCTTTGCTAATATATATGACAGAATCAGTGTCATAGTATAAGACCCGCTCACCAAGTTGCTCCAGATAGCTATATAATTTCAACCGAGCTTGAGCGGTAGTATATGCTGCTATACAAACATTAACAGTTGAAAGAGTATCGGCAGCTTCTTCCTTGTAACACCAATTGACGACCAGAGTTTCTTCGTTGACTGGGAGTAGATAATATACTTCAGTTGCAGGGTTGGTTAATAAAGCATAGAGCTCCGCTGGACTATTTATTATGTTTGTCTTTGGCTGGTTTTCGCGCTGACCAAATTTCCCCCAAAAGGAGTTTAGTATAAGTTTAGCTAATGATCTTAACCCTGGGTTGCTGTTAATATGATCAAACTCCAGCTTTATTCCTTCGTTCTTAAGAAAATCTTGAACATATTTTTCTTTTTCATCTTTTGTAATGCACATACTAGGCCAATCCGATGCTTGTTGTTTCATTTTAATAAACTTATTCATCATTTCTGTAAACAAGCCACCAGAGCGTGCTAATTTGTCATATTGCTCAATTTCGTAGCTCCATATCTCATACGTCTCCACTAATTTATATCCCTTACATAGTGCCATCTTGACTTCATCAATTACCCATGTTCCTATCAAAACCCTATCATCCTCTGAATGTAGGCATTGTTGGCTTTGATTTCTTTCTTCCCCGCAAGTACGGCATAATGTAAACATAAGTTTGTTATTTTGTTTGACAGGGAGAACGGGGTGGTGTAAATCTTGTGGAGGTAATATCTTGCATTTAATTAAGCCTTCGGTTTTTTCAAAATTTATTTCAGAGCAGTCAATATTTCCAATATACAATTTAGGGTGCTTAATTGGAAATTTACCATTTTTGCAAACCCACGGGTACAGAGAGCAAACATCAATATACTTTATTTTCTCTCCTGATTTGCATTTGTAATACATAAAAGCATTTCCTGTGCGCCCTCCATAGAAGGCATCACGAGGATTCAATGGCGTGTTTACCATGAGAGGATGGTTTTTCAAAAAGTTCATTTCACTGTTCATCTTCAAAAGCCTATCGAATTCACATTCCCACATTTCAATTACTTCGTACCCGTGTGCGCGTAGACGTTCAGTTCTTGCTGCTGTTCCTTCATATCGCTGATTTAAGGTATCCATGGGGTCATCGTGTAAAGGGCGATCGCGAGCATGGGTTAAGCATACAGGATGTCCATGATAATAACAGCCATGAAATTCAAATACCTGATTGGTTTCAGGGCAAAAACCATCTACTTTAACGCCATTTATAACTGCTTCTCTTTGTTTAGCTGAATGTAAAACTTTTATTTGACGTTGATTCTCTTCCCATATCAACCACTGTAGTGCCTTTTTTGATTGACGATCTACACCTCGATAGCCGTTTCTTGGAATGATAGCAATTGTGTCAGGTTCGAGAAAATTTCGTCTGAAAACTAAATTACACGCTGATGCTATTGTAGTAGCTTCTATAAACGGATCCACACTGCATTCATGTATCATCATTTTCCTGAATTTCAGACATGCTTCTGTTAAAATTTGTACATCGCTAGTGCAATATTCAAGTAAATCCCGCTGCATATCAAACTCATCGCTTTTGTGGTCCTCGTACCATTTGAGAAATACTTGGCGTTCTTCAATTTTCATGGTATCTGGGGCATAATACTCTTTCCCTGGGAGTGGACCAATGTAATTTTCATTTTGCACGGTGTTAAATAGGTGCGGGAAATAGCCCTTTTTATAGGCAGGCGATAAATCAAAAGCTTTCGGTATGTTGATAAATAGATTATAAGTTAATTGATATTTTCAAATAAATAAATTGTATCGATACTAATTAAGTTCAACCCTGCATATGTTATATCCATAAATTTATAAATTGATGATGATTGATAAAATTGATGAGTAAGTTTATTCATACTAGCAGAAATAAAATTGAAAATGTGCATATTGCAGAATCAGCAATTTGAGGTGAATACACTTGCTTGTACTTTGGTCTATGCAGAAAACAATAATTGTATTTTGAACATGTACTTTTACCAACTAAGCAATAATTACTGATCGAAATTTAGCACTTAAGCAATGAACAGCTTTGGTTCATTCTCTTTCAATCAATAAAGCTGCGATTATTCTGGTAATCTGTTGTTTTATTGATGTTACTATAATTTTAGGATTATAGTAATTTACGTCAATTAATTTTAGGATTAATTGAACATTTGGTCCTTCGAACCGGATTCTTGGTTCTTGTACATTATTCAGAGTTTCGAGCGATTTATACGAAGATGCCAGCGGACATGGCCCAGAAGTTTAACCCAACAGCAGTGGAAAAGCAGAAATTTAATATCGACGAAGTGCATCGATTCGTGCGGAATTTTAAGACGGATTCTTCCGGAAGGCATTCGAAGAAATATTTTCAATGCAAGATTCAGTCATTGGAAGCAAAGTGGGCAAAGTGTGAAGAGCTGCATCATGAAGTCATGGCGATTAAGGCGGACAATTCGACTCTGTTGGAAGATTACGTCAGCGCTTATGAAGAGGCAGAACGCTTGGTCGAGGAGTACATGGTGATGTTCCATGAACATGTGGTGGAGTATGACGACGTGTGCAGACAGGGTGAGCAAACTACTGCACTTCAGCCGTTAAATCATGAGCAGAGTCCTGTTTCAAATGAGGGAGCAGTATTTCTAGAACGTATATAAATCCCCAAATTCAATGGGGACTTGAAGAATTGGAATTCGTTCCAGGACATTTTTAATATGATGGTGCATCGTAGCGGAAATCTCGGGCCGGTCCAGAAAATGCAGTATTTGAAAGCGTCGTTGGTTGGAGACGCAGGGCAGGTGATCAAGCACCTGAATATCACTGAGGCTAATTATGAGGAAGCATGGTCATTAGTTGTTAAACGGTTCAACAATCCCAGTGCCATTGCTAATGGCCTCATGGGGTTATTATGGTCCATCAAGCCATGTGGGCAACCCAGCGCATCATCAATAAAGGAGATACTCAACAAAACGAACGAGGTTTTGTGCAGTATTAAGACAACAGGGCAGAATATGGCAGATATATTATTGGTATATATGCTACAACAAAAACTTGATGTCGAGTCTGGCATCCAATGGCAGAATTCAATTGGGGCGTCAATTGAAGTTCCGACGGTTGAGCAGTTTCTCGAGTTCTTGTCCAGGCGTCTTGCAGTACTAGAGGCGATACAAAACAAGGAAATTAAGAAGACTGCCAAAGTCAATGCACTTACAGCCACATCGGTACCAAGGGTTAAGACTCTTGCAAAGTGCTCAATATGCAAAGGGGAGCATAAGCCGTTTGCATGCAGAAAATTTACGGACGCCAGTGTTAACAAAACACGCGAACTGATCAAACAAGCACGTTTATGCTTTAACTGCTTGAGCAGTCAGCATTTGGCTGCAGCGTGTCCATCTACGTCTCGATGCAAAAAATGTAATGGTAAGCATTACACTGCACTTCATCTAGACAACGAGACCAAGGAAAATACAGACACAGAAACAGCACAACAGCAAATCCAGCATGTGTCATCTTTCAAGACTTTGTCACCGAGCGCAAGGAAGGTTGTACTTTTGGCAACCGCCATAGTATGGACAAAGGATAGTCTGGGCAATTGCGTTCCACTAAGAGCATGAGTTGATCAAGGCTCACAGAAATCGTTTATAACGGAGTCTGCAGCACAAGCTTTGGGAATTCAAAGGCTTCAAAGTAATATTAAAATATATGGAATCAGTGAGACTCCAATCAAGACAAAGGGCTTCTTGACAGTAAGTTGCAAGCAAAAGTGGTTATCTCAGGACATAAGGTTCAACTTCCATGTTTTACCCAGATTAACGACATGTTTACCACAGAGTAAACTCCGAGACTTGAACCTCGGGATGGAAAATGAAGCACTGGCAGACCCCAGTTACAACATACCTGCAAAAATTGATATATTGCTCGGTGCAGATGCATATGGTGGAATTATTTTAAACGGCCTCAAAAAAGTTAGTAAAGGACAGTTGTTGCTTCAGAAAACATGCTTGGGTTGGATAATATCTGGACCTACAAATGTAGAAAATAAGGATGACGATGAATTTAGTCTGGTCACTCTTGAAGAATTGGATACAACTTTAAAACGGTTTTGGGAACAGGAAGAGTTGACACCAATGAATCTTATGTCAGAAGAAGAGAGGGAATCGGAACGACATTTTTCGTTGACTACAAAGCGTGACATGACGTCGGGAAGGTATATAGTGCGCCTGTCCTTTAAACTGGAGTCTTCTCCAGCAACTGAACTACGCTCTTCGATGACAGCAGCCATCAAAAGTTTCCAAAGAATGGAAAATCGGCTATTAAAGGACGAGTGCTTAAAAGCAGAATATAATGACTTTCTGCAGAACTATTTGGAATTAGGGCACATGGAGGAGATCCCGTCTAATTTAGTGTACAAGGAGCCATCGTATTACCTTCCTCATCATGCCGTAATCAAGCCTTCGAGCACAACGACGAAGGTCAGAGTGGTCTTTAATGCGTCTTTTAAGACTAATTCCGGAAAATCGTTAAATGATTTGTTGATGGTTGGCCCAACAATCCAAGACAATATATTTGATATACTTCTACGGTGGAGAACACATGCAGTAGTAATTACAGGAGATAGAGAAAAGATGTTCCTCCAGATCACAGTTAATACTGCGGACACCAATTTTCAGCGTATCGTGTGGAGACCCAAAGTTCCTGGTCCAATCAAACACTACCGCTTGAAAACGGTAACGTATGGTACAGCAAGCGCTCCATTCCAAGCAGTGCGAGTGCTTCATCAGTTGGCTGACGATGAGAAATTTAAGCATCCAATTGCATGCGAAGTTATAAAGAAAGACTTTTACGTCGATGATTTGATGACTGGTACAGCGGATACAGCTAGTGCTATAGCTTTGCTGAGTGAAATAAAATCCTGTTTGGCAGCCGGCAAAATGAATATTCGGAAATGGGCTTCCAATCGAGACGAGGTGATTGAGAGCGTTTCTTTGGAAGATAGAGCTGCGGTTGGTCCAATTAGCATCAACATGGAGTCATTTGTTAAAACACTCGGTTTATTGTGGCATCCGAAGGATGATATTTTCTCCTTAAAGTAGACATGTCCCACGTTAAACAAGATTTGACGACTAAAAGAAACGTTGCATCAACAATTGCAAGACTGTATGACCCACTGGGATGGCTACAACCAGCAATCATCCAAGGCAAGAAAATTTTGCAACAGCTATGGGTACAAGGAGTGGATTGGGATGAAAACATTCCGAATAATATGATGACAGATTGGTTGCAATTCACAAATCAGTGTCAAGCGCTAGAGAGGTTGAGAATTCCAAAGTATCTGGGAACTACGGCGTCAGATCAGTGTGAAATCCATGGATTCTGTGACGCTTCAAACACTGCTTATGCAGCTGTTGTATATTTGCGTGTGGTATCAGTGTTTCGAGATGTTCGGGTTTCCTTGATTACAGCCAAATCAAAGGTCGCTCCATTGAAAGTGCAATCTATTCCTAGACTGGAGCTGTGTGGAGCAGTGCTCTTAAGTAATTTGATTGCAAGAATTAAGAGGGTCATGAAATTCGGAAATGAAATACCAACCTTTTACTGGACCGACTCAACAACAGTACTGGCTTACATAAATGGACTGCCGATCAGATGGAAAACTTATGTGGCGAACCGTGTTAGTGAAATTCAAACACTTAGCAAGCCTTCTGAGTGGCATCACATAGAATCACAGTATAATCCTGCTGACTGCGCATCGCGAGGTATACCGCCCAATGAATTAATCAATCATCCCTTATGGTGGTCAGGTCCTCAGTGGCTATCAGAGCCATCAATCACATACAAGTCAAGAGCAGAAACTGAAAAGGCAGATTTAGAGCAGCGGGAAACAAGCGTTCACTTAGCAACTGAAAATTTAGAGGATAACATTCTAAGTCGGTTTTCGAGCTATACTCGTTTAATACGAGTTGTAGCGTGTTGCCTTCGTATGAGAGCCAAGGATTCTCGACGCACATTTCTTACTACAGAAGAATTGAGGCAAGCAACTTTAACTTGCCTTCGAATATCTCAACAATCGTCATATAGAAATGAAATTAGAGCACTGCGTTCAAAAGGGTTTATTGATTTCGCATCCAACATCGTCCCGTTGAATCCATTACTTGATTCTGAGGGTATCCTCAGGGTGGGCGGAAGAGTGGAAAATGCTGACTTACCGTATGATAACAAGCATCAGATACTCATTAGCCCAGACTGTCATTTCGCAAAGTTGATTGTGGAACGGTTTCATCAGCAAACACTGCACGGAGGACAGCAGTTAGTGATTTCAACGATTCGCACAAAGTACTGGATACCACAAGTGCAAAAGTTAGCTAAAAGCTGTATACACAAGTGCATAAAATGCTTTAGTTGCAATGCCCAGACGCAAAAGCAATTAATGGGAAACCTGCCGAAGGAAAGAGTTACACCGAACGGGGCTTTTTTGAACTGCGGTTTGGATTTTGCTGGACCTATAACTTTGAAATGGTCTGCTGGTCGTGGTGCCAAGAGCATGGAATCATATATTGCTTTGTTCGTGTGCCTAGTAACAAAGGCTATTCATCTCGAAGTTGTCAGCGATCTGACATCAAAGGCATGTATTGCGGCAATAAAACGATTTGTTGCAAGACGTGGATTGTGTAGGAATATCTACAGTGACTGCGGGACTAATTTCATCGGAGCAAGTAAGGAGCTCAAGGAACAATTCGCTAAGGTACGTCTAGAAACTGAAGCCTACTTAGCAAATGATGAAATAAAATGGCATTTCAACCCTGCTCGAAGCCCCCACTTTGGAGGTCTGTGGGAAGCTGGTATAAAATCCGTGAAACTGCATCTAGTCAAAACCATAGGGAACACACTGCTCAATATGGAAGAAATGTACACCGTTTTGACGCAAATTCAGGCAGCTTTAAACAGTCGTCCTTTGAGTCCTGTAAGCGATGATATTAATGATGAAGCAGCACTGACACCTGGACACTTTTTGATTGGTAGAAATTTGACAGCAATACCAACTGAAGTACCAATAGGAGACGTCAACCTATTGAAGAAATGGAAGCTGACGCAGAAAATAGTAGTCAATTTTTGGAAACAGTGGAGTCGCGAATATTTGTCAAGACTGCAAAATAGACCTAAGTGGATGAGAAAACAAACAAATGTCAAGAGGGGACAACTTGTTTTAGTAAAGGATGAGAACTATCCTCCCACTAAGTGGCCACTCGCGAGAATAATTGATGTACATCCGGGTGATGACGGATTGGTACGTGTAGCTACTGTAAAACTCAGAGGTAATCTTACGAAACGTGCTGTTGCCAAATTATGCCCCCTTCCCGTTGACACCACTTCGGAGGATGAACATGGCAATCACAATGACAGCCGGACGAGCGAAGAAAGCCAGGCAAATGATTCGAGCACGGAAGGCACAGCTGCTGACAGTCATCCAATTCGGCGAACAATGCCAATTTCATATGCAGGGCTCGCACTGTTCTTATGCATCGCATGTCTTATACCGTTAACACAGGCGCTACAAACGTCCAAAGGAATTGATCAGGATAGCATCCAAGCAAAATCAAGCCTGACCTATTTAAAGGGTGGTCTAGTGATAGAAAATTTAGGACAAGCTTATTTAAGCAAAGGGACCCTGCAACTGAAACTTGTAATGAAATTGAGTGACATAAGGAGGGACGAAGATAACATCAATGACGTATTAAACAACATCACTAGACTTTGTAAGGCTATAACCGAAGAGATAGACTGCAAGGATTTAATAGACCACTTAGTATCTTATGTGAACGAGATTAAAGACAAAATCAGCACGCTATATTTCATGCGAACTCGACAAAAGCGTGGCGCATTGGGAAATATTCTCACTGCAGTTTTTGGGGTAAACGACGAAGTTAATAAGGACATTGAGACACTGACTACCAACCAGCAAAATTTAAGGAACATGCTAGAAAGGGGAAGCAAATTGATGTTGCGAGCTACTCACGTGTGGAACAAAACCATTTCTCATGTGGATATTAATTTGAAGCATTTCAATGAAAGACTCAATACCGTCATATCCCGAATTAATGAGTATAACAGCTGGTACAAAGCAACAGATCACAACAAGATCAATCTTTAGTTCCTGGGAACCTACCAACGAGCGCTCAGTTACTTGCAAAGCATATTCAACAAATACTCATCAATTCTGGAATCAGTCTACAATATGAAAGATATTTTGAATATAGTTCCCACAAGAACTGTTAGATCCACCATCCATGCAACAGAAAGTATTTTACCACCTTCTATGAAGGTCTTACATATATCTCTCAAATCACTGAAAGTACAACATGAAGCAGAAACATTAAACATCATTGGATTCCTCCCTATAGTCGATATTCATAAACTTGATTTGTTCAAAGCTTCAGCCATACCTCACTTAATTAGCAATCGAACCTATATAGTTCAAGATGTCACGACCAATATTCTGGGAGTAAGTTTTGATCAACAAGTTCATTAGGAGCTCAATGAATCTCAATTTGACGATTCTATTATGATTAATGAAACCAGCTTCGTAATCAACTCCAATATGCTATATCATATAAAGAACAAACCAAACTGTCTGATTAAGGAAATATTCAATACCTTCGACGGAGAACTCTGCTCAAAGCGTATCTTCACCTCTAATTCTTCAAACATACTTTGGAAGCAGCTATATGCCCGCAACAAATGGTTATTTGTCACTGCCAAGCCAATACCAGCACATCTTATCTGCAACCGAGAAGAGGTCGTTTTAAATGGAACAGGCATGTTAAACTTAAAACCAGAGTGTGTCTTCATATCGGCACAATACACACTATCCGCCGATAGACAAGAGTTCGCCAATATCGCATGTTTGATTACGAAGCCGATGCAAATAGCTCCAAACATAAATGTATTAGCAGCCCCGGAAATTCAACTGAACGAGATTTTAAAACCATCCGAGTCATTCGCGACTTTAATCAATCAAGCTGAGGACATACAACAGTCTACAGATGAATTAATTTGGGCTCGAATACGCAACCACCATTCGATTGCGGCAACTTCAATTACAATGTCAACACTCCTAATCATGGTCCTCATATGCAGAAATCTTTACCGCAACAGATTCAAATGCAAGACCACGCAGCAGCACACTACACCTCGATGGTTTGATTCTAACACCGCCGAAACTGCACCGAAACAGCAATCCAAGGAGTAGTAAGAACACTAGGTTCTTGGTGGGCGGAATGTTGATAAATAGATTATAAGTTAATTGATATTTTCAATCAAATAAATTGTATCGATACTAATTAAGTTCAACCCTGCATATGTTATTTCCATAAATTTTTAAATTGATGATGATTGATAAAATTGATGAGTAAGTTTATTCATACTAGCTGAAATAAAATTGAAAATGTGCATATTGCAGAATCAGCAATTTGAGGTGAATACACTTGCTTGTACTTTGGTCTATGCAGAAAACAATAATTGTATTTTGAACATGTACTTTTACCAACTAAGCAATAATTACTGATCGAAATTTAGCACTAAAGCAATGAACAGCTTTGGTTCATTCTCTTTCAATCAATAAAGCTGCGATTATTCAGGTAATCTGTTGTTTTATTGATGTTACTATAATTTTAGGACTATAGTAATTTACGTCAATTAATTTTAGGATTAATTGAACACGGTAATTGAGAAAGAGCCATAGCGAGATAGTTCAACGAGTCGATGAATTTTATATTATCCACTTGCATCATAATGATTTTTAAACCGCGCATTATTAAGTTCGGCTTTAAATCAGTTTTTTCAAATAAATACTTTAATACAAATTGGTGGTCAAATGCTTGTCCGTTATGTGCGATTACAATCACCTTTTTAAATTTCTTCCGAACATCCATTAAATTCTTCATGAAGTTATCAATTACGTTTTCTCTGTAATAATATAGTCTGTAGCCGCATTTTTGACAAAAATATAGTCTTTTTTCTTCAAGACATAAATCACAACGTTTAGCAAACACACATAGATTTGGCTCATGTTTTTTAATTTCTCCTATGGATTTTTTATCAAAAAATTTTTCTCCTAGTTTTGCTTCTTGACGCGTTTCTAAATCATAGAAAACGAAAAGAGTATCTTTGTCCGATATTTTGCGATAATCTTTTGGAATAAAGCACAAATGTTCTTGTTGCACATGTTTATTGCATACTTTGCAGAACAGTTCGTTGCAGATATGGGATCTGCTAGCGCGATAAGTTTTTAAGCATTCCATACATCGTTTGATTTCACTGCAAACACTGTTTTTCCCTAATGATGTAGGGTTGATGTGCTTTTGGTAGCAATACTGCCCTCTAAAGCTACGATTACAATCTTCGCAAAAAGTTTTTGATCCAATTTTAGGGCACGCTGGAGATTGTTGACAACACGGGCGGCTTCCCCCACATCTGTGATAGTTCTTATTGCTATAAGGAACATGACAATTCACACAATAGTAACTGCAGCAAAATGCTGCTGTCAGAGAGGTAATAACATTATAGTGTCCGTCATGGTATAGTAAATTTAAATGTTTTCCCTCTGTGACTCCTTCAAACATTACATCTCCCCCATTACTTCCATATCGATACACTATGATTTTGTAGTTTTTCAGGTGGCTTTGAAACTGTTGTAGCTCTAAAATACCAGAACCCTCAACAGGTATAATAATTTTTGATCTCTCCAAAAGCTCAGCAGCCTGCTTCGTCTGCATTTTTCCAATATCTCTTCGAACTTTTCTATAATCAGGATTTTTATCAGCATAAGATAGCGCCACCACTAGTGCTCGTGGCAAACATAGATTATCCTTGTTGTTTATCGTCACTATACCTCTTCTTAAAGCACACTCTTCAGAAAACGTGTTGTATTTTCGAGCTCGATTACTTCCTTTACCTTTAGGTAAGTGAACTGTTGTAATTTGTAGACAAAATGTATCGGTGTTCAAGCCCTCAGAATTACTCTGAAATATTTGTGAAATTAATCCCCATACATCTTCCATAAAAACGGTAGATGCGGGCCTAAATTTCATCCATCCGGGTCCTCTTTCTTTGAAACTGTCCCCGCAAAAAGTTATCCCTATCATGTCATCTGGATCAACTCCCTCAGTAGAGTATTTGATTATATCTTCAACGGCATCTTTAATCCACGATACTTCATCAGTATTTTTCGGTGGTGCAGCTATGTTGAACTCTATTCGTCGACCTTCCAGATTAAAACGCTTCACGTGCACTAAGAACTCTTTTTTAATAAAAATCTTCGACATTTCCGCGGAGCTAAGTGATTCGACTGATTGCTGCGATATTCGATTGAATAATGACTAGTCGGGATCATGTTGCTGTATTTATAGTAAATTTCATGAGCGATAGAAATTTTATCATATAATATAATTTTAAAAAGTAAGAGCACTAAATGGTCAATTTAACCGAATGTCAAAAATGCAGTGAAATATAAGCATATAAATTGTAAAAACTTCTTACGAGATCCAAGGAAATTTTCATGATTTATTTTAACACTGATTTTACACCGCATTCGGCCACCACTGCGTGGATTCGTGTTACAGTTAGCGTACTCGTATTACTTTCAAGGTACATACCCCTTTCGAAGAGACAAGTCTCTTCAGTCTACCTGAAAGGCGGAGGTATGGGTCCGGAGACCTGGAACTATGCCATCTACGCTCATAGTAATACTTTCCTCATTGTAACACACTTCCGAATAGCGAGCTAGTTGATTTCTTCAACTCCAATCTAATTGGATATTAAAGAGTCTTCCTTTAGCCACTTACGTATAAGTGTTAAATGAAAATCATTTGATTCCACAAGGATTTGAACTCATGGTTTCATGAACGTAAAGCAGACGCCTTACCCACTAAGCCATGAGTGTAATCACAAATCTGGACTCTAGCTGTGGTTATAAGATGACTACATGATAAAGCGAATGAAAGCATTTTTGTTGGTAAACAAACCAGCTCATGCTGATTCAACAGAACGGCTGTGCAATGGCAACAACACATGCATGAATCTTTTTTTCTTTATTTCATTTAAGCTTTGTAAGCTTATTGCCGCGAATGCATACGCGAATTTTTTTTTTGTGCTTGTATATTCGATGAGGGCCACAGTTTTATTGATTACAAAGTGTTTTATCTGCAAGAATTAACTTTATGATAGCCTGATACTTAATGAACGTAGATCACATCGCTGATTTCGAATTTTACTGTGTCCAAAATACAAATCGTAGCTACATATATTACGCATGATTCTTCAATTTAAACATACGCTGTTTGTACATAAACTTTAATTGAATATAATAAATCGTTCGAAAAGAAAGAAGAGAATAATTTCTTTTTAAAAATAAATTAAGACGGATATAAAAATTGCTTAGAAGAGACATGTAAGTGCATATGTGCAGGTGCATACGGTTCCGTTATAAAACTCTGTCTAATTATGTACATCAACTCATGACTTTATTTTAAAAAAAAATAGTTGCATTTCAAGTCTATCTTGTAACTTTTCAAAATCTTTTATTTTAAAATAAAACAAACCAACAACTATTTAAGATAAATTGTAATTTATTATTTGGTATCGAAATATATTATTTATGCTTAGGGTTTCTTATGAAAATTAAATTACAAAAAACAGTTTATATATTTTTTTTATTTTATTTCGAAGTACATAATATTATTTCTACTTTTACAAAAGCTTGCAAAACATTTATTTAAAACTTTCAAAAAATTTATAAAAATTAAAAAAAAAAATTCAACAAATATTTTTGCTGCTGTTTTTTTTTTTGCTTTTGTTATTGCTTTTGTTATTTTTAACGTTTTACAAAAGCTTTCAACACATTTATTTCAAAAATGGTTTTTTGTTATCAGCATAACACATTAATAAAATCATACTTGATATTTGACCTTGATGACGATTTTGTGTTATCTGCATATTGTAGAATTGTTATTGTTATCAGCATGAGCTTTTTAATAGTATTGTAGTCAAATTTCAGCTTCAGATTAGATCTTTGGCCTTAACCATGATTAATCTAATTGTTGTAGAACATAATTTTATTGGTTTGTTATCAGCAGCGTACGGTATATTAATAAAATTATAAATAGGGTAATTATTTATGATGTTTGGTTTTTTTTTTAATCTTAAGTAAAAGTCATAAAGTTGAATTTTATAGTAAAAATTTTACTATGAGTCTAAAAAACAATATATAAACTGTTTTTTGTAATTTAATTTTCATAAGAAACCCTAAACATAAATAATATATTTCGCTACCAAATAATAAATAACAATTTATCTTAAATAGTTGTTGGTTTGTTTTATTTTAAAATAAAAGATTTTGAAAAGTTACAAGATAGACTTGAAATGCAACTATTTTTTTTTTAAATAAAGTCATGAGTTGATGTACATAATTAGACAGAGTTTTATAACGGAACCGTATGCACCTGCACATATGCACTTACATGTCTCTTCTAAGCAATTTTTATATCCGTCTTAATTTATTTTTAAAAATAAATTATTCTCTTCTTTCTTTTCGAACGATTTATTATATTCAATTAAAGTTTATGTACAAACAGCGTATGTTTAAATTGAAGAATCATGCGTAATATATGTAGCTACGATTTGTATTTTGGACACAGTAAAATTCGAAATCAGCGATGTGATCTACGTTCATTAAGTATCAGGCTATCATAAAGTTAATTCTTGCAGATAAAACACTTTGTAATCAATAAAACTGTGGCCCTCATCGAATACACAAGCACAAAAAAAAAAATTCGCATATGCATTCGCGGCAATCAGCTTACATAGCTTAAATGAAATAAAGAAAAAAAGATTCATGCATGTGTTGTTGCCATTGCACAGCCGTTCTGTTGAATCAGCATGAGCTGGTTTGTTTACCAACAAAAATGCTTTCATTCGCTTTATCATGTAGTCATCTTATAACCACAGCTAGAGTCCAGATTTGTGATTACACTCATGGCTTAGTGGGTAAGGCGTCTGCTTTACGTTCATGAAACCATGAGTTCAAATCCTTGTGGAATCAAATGATTTTCATTTAACACTTATACGTAAGTGGCTAGAGGAAGACTCTTTAATATCCAATTAGATTGGAATTGAAGAAATCAACTAGCTCGCTATTCGGAAGTGTGTTACAATGAGGAAAGTATTACTATGAGCGTAGATGGCATAGTTCCAGGTCTCCGGACCCATACCTCCGCCTTTCAGGTAGACTGAAGAGACTTGTCTCTTCGAAAGGGGTATGTACCTTGAAAGTAATACGAGTACGCTAACTGTAACACGAATCCACGCAGTGGTGGCCGAATGCGGTGTAAAATCAGTGTTAAAATAAATCATGAAAATTTCCTTGGATCTCGTAAGAAGTTTTTACAATTTATATGCTTATATTTCACTGCATTTTTGACATTCGGTTAAATTGACCATTTAGCGCTCTTACTTTTTAAAATTATATAATATGATAAAATTTCTATCGCTCATGAAATTTACTATAAATACAGCAACATGATCCCGACTACTCATTATTCAATCGAATGTCGCAGCAATCAGTCGAATCACTTAGCTCCGCGGAAATGTCGAAGTTTTTTGTTAAAAAAGAGTTCTTAGTGCACGTGAAGCGTTTTAATCTGGAAGGTCGACGAATAGAGTTCAACATAGCTGCACCACCGAAAAATACTGATGAAGTATCGTGGATTAAAGATGCCGTTGAAGATATAATCAAATACTCTACTGAGGGAGTTGATCCAGATGACATGATAGGGATAACTTTTTGCGGGGACAGTTTCAAAGAAAGAGGACCCGGATGGATGAAATTTAGGCCCGCATCTACCGTTTATATGGAAGATGTATAGGGATTAATTTCAAAAATATTTCAGAGTAATTCTGAGGGCTTGAACACCGATACATTTTGTCTACAAATTACAACAGTTCACTTACCTAAAGGTAAAGGAAGTAATCGAGCTCGAAAATATAACACGTTTTCTGAAGAGTGTGCTTTAAGAAGAGGTATAGTGACGATAAACAACAAGGATAATCTATGTTTGCCACGAGCACTAGTGGTGGCGCTATCTTATGCTGATAAAAATCCTGATTATAGAAAAGTTCGAAGAGATATTGGAAAAATGCAGACGAAGCAGGCTGCTGAGCTTTTGGAGAGATCAAAAATTATTATACCTGTTGAGGGTTCTGGTATTTTAGAGCTACAACAGTTTCAAAGCCACCTGAAAAACTACAAAATCATAGTGTATCGATATGGAAGTAATGGGGGAGATGTAATGTTTGAAAGAGTCACAGAGGGAAAACATTTAAATTTACTATACCATGACGGACACTATAATGTTATTACCTCTCTGACAGCAGCATTTTGCTGCAGTTACTATTGTGTGAATTGTCATGTTCCTTATAGCAATAAGAACTATCACAGATGTGGGGGAAGCCGCCCGTGTTGTCAACAATCTCCAGCGTGCCCTAAAATTGGATCAAAAACTTTTTGCGAAGATTGTAATCGTAGCTTTAGAGGGCAGTATTGCTACCAAAAGCACATCAACCCTACATCATTAGGGAAAAACAGTGTTTGCAGTGAAATCAAACGATGTATGGAATGCTTAAAAACTTATCGCGCTAGCAGATCCCATATCTGTAACGAAGTGTTCTGCAAAGTATGCAATAAACATGTGCAACAAGAACATTTGTGCTTTATTCCAAAAAATTATCGCAAAATATCGGACAAAGATACTCTTTTCGTTTTCTATGATTTAGAAACGCGTCAAGAAGCAAAACTAGGAGAAAAATTTTTTGATAAAAAATCCATAGGAGAAATTAAAAAACATGAGCCAAATCTATGTGTGTTTGCTAAACGTTGTGATTTATGTCTTGAAGAAAAAAGACTATATTTTTGTCAAAAATGCGGCTACAGACTATATTATTACAGAGAAAATGTAATTGATAACTTCATGAAGAATTTAATGGATGTTCGGAAGAAATTTAAAAAGGTGATTGTAATCGCACATAACGGACAAGCATTTGACCACAAATTTGTATTAAAGTATTTATTTGAAAAAACTGATTTAAAGCCAAACTTAATAATGCGCGGTACAAAAATCATTATGATGCAAGTGGATAATATAAAATTCATCGATTCGTTGAACTATTTCCCTATGGCTCTTTCTCAATTACCGAAAGCTTTTGATTTATCGCCTGCCTATAAAAAGGGCTATTTCCCGCACCTATTTAACACCGTGCAAAATGAAAATTACATTGGTCCACTCCCAGGGAAAGAGTATTATGCCCCAGATACCATTAAAATTGAAGAACGCCAAGTATTTCTCAAATGGTACGAGGACCACAAAAGCGATGAGTTTGATATGCAGCGGGATTTACTTGAATATTGCACTAGCGATGTACAAATTTTAACAGAAGCATGTCTGAAATTCAGGAAAATGATGATACATGAATGCAGTGTGGATCCGTTTATAGAAGCTACTACAATAGCATCAGCGTGTAATTTAGTTTTTAGACGAAATTGTCTCGAACCTGACACAATTGCTATCATTCCAAGAAACGGCTATCGAGGTGTAGATCGTCAATCAAAAAAGGCACTACAGTGGTTGATATGGGAAGAGAATCAACGTCAAATAAAAGTTTTACATTCAGCTAAGCAAGGAGAAGCAGTTATAAATGGCGTTAAAGTAGATGGTTTTTGCCCTGAAACCAATCATGTATTTGAATTTCATGGCTGTTATTATCATGGACATCCTGTATGCTTAACTCATGCTCGCGATCGCCCTTTACACGATGACCCCATGGATACCTTAAATCAGCGATATGAAGGAACAGCAGCAAGAACTGAACGTCTACGCGCACACGGGTACGAAGTAATTGAAATGTGGGAATGTGAATTCGATAGGCTTTTGAAGATGAACAGTGAAATGAGCTTTTTGAAAAACCATCCTCTCATGGTAAACACGCCATTGAATCCTCGTGATGCCTTCTATGGAGGGCGCACAGGAAATGCTTTTATGTATTACAAATGCAAATCAGGAGAGAAAATAAAGTATATTGATGTTTGCTCTCTGTACCCGTGGGTTTGCAAAAATGGTAAATTTCCAATTAAGCACCCTAAATTGTATATTGGAAATATTGACTGCTCTGAAATAAATTTTGAAAAAACCGAAGGCTTAATTAAATGCAAGATATTACCTCCACAAGATTTACACCACCCCGTTCTCCCTGTCAAACAAAATAACAAACTTATGTTTACATTATGCCGTACTTGCGGGGAAGAAAGAAATCAAAGCCAACAATGCCTACATTCAGAGGATGATAGGGTTTTGATAGGAACATGGGTAATTGATGAAGTCAAGATGGCACTATGTAAGGGATATAAATTAGTGGAGACGTATGAGATATGGAGCTACGAAATTGAGCAATATGACAAATTAGCACGCTCTGGTGGCTTGTTTACAGAAATGATGAATAAGTTTATTAAAATGAAACAACAAACATCGGATTGGCCAAGTAAATGCATTACAAAAGATGAAAAAGAAAAATATGTTCAAGATTTTCTTAAGAACGAAGGAATAAAGCTGGAGTTTGATCATATTAACAGCAACCCAGGGTTAAGATCATTAGCTAAACTTATACTAAACTCCTTTTGGGGGAAATTTGGTCAGCGCGAAAACCAGCCAAAGACAAACATAATAAATAGTCCAGCGGAGCTCTATGCTTTATTAACCAACCCTGCAACTGAAGTATATCATCTACTCCCAGTCAACGAAGAAACTCTGGTCGTCAATTGGTGTTACAAGGAAGAAGCTGCCGATACTCTTTCAACTGTTAATGTTTGTATAGCAGCATATACTACCGCTCAAGCTCGGTTGAAATTATATAGCTATCTGGAGCAACTTGGTGAGCGGGTCTTATACTATGACACTGATTCTGTCATATATATTAGCAAAGATGGCGAATATGATCCGCCAATAGGAGAGTTTGTAGGCGATATGACAGATGAACTGGAGTGCTACGGTTTGGGTAGTTACATAACTGAGTTTGTGAGTGGAGGACCGAAAAACTATGCATATCAGATTTTCAGCACAAAGGACCACTCCATCAAAACCGTGTGTAAGGTAAAAGGCATCCGTTTAAATTTTGAAACATCCAAATCTGTTAACTTTGATGCAATAAAAAACATGATATTGAACCCTGAAAACGATAAGCCTATACACATCCTGTCACAGAACATTCATCGTACTGAATTCAGAGAAGTTATTACTGTCCCCGAAGTTAAAAAATATGAGCCTACAGCCGACAAACGCAAATTTCTGGAAGACAACAGTTCCATACCATATGGATTTAAAAAACAATGTTTGTAGTTATAAAAAAAAATATGTATTTTGTATTTTGCTTATAATATGGAAATAAACTTTTTTTCGTTTGTTTTGAAATGGCTTTTTAATTTTTGCAAAGTTGGAACTGTTTTTAAAACCTTACATCAAGAAAAAATCCCTATTTTTACAGAGACATTCAAGTGTAGATACACAGATTCCAGCTATCAAAAAGCCGTTTTTTTTTTTGGCTTAAGCTCGGTTTCGTTTCGAGTTAAAAGTACTAAATCATAGAAAGGCAATAGCATATCAGTTTCAGTAGAAATTCGCACAAATATCTTTTTTTGATTCTACGCACGTGCAAACAGTTATATTGAAACCATTTTTAAATTAACCACGCACACATACCCGGCATACATGTTTCATAGAAGAATGTCAGTAGCCAGCTTATATTAGATATAAGTTACACATAAATAACTTGATTTTCAAAGGAATTCCATAAAAAGTATTTTTCTTTTTGAATCAATATTCAACCAAAGATACCACATGCATGCATTCATATGTAGATAAGCATCAATCAGATCGTATATGTATCCTCATCTTCCACATATTACTATTGGATAAGGCAGGTATAGTTTGCATGCGTTTTGCTTACACATAGTCGATAGCCGATTACGTTAACTTTACCTGCATCTACTGCTTCATGAGCTCCTGGTAGATTAAATTCGAAATTCACTCTAGAGACTTGAGAAAAGTAACCGGTATTTCAAACTCAAACAACTCGCACGTGTAAATTTCCAAGTCATTCGTATGTATATTAATAGCATTCAGATCGTTTCGCCTCATTATACATGCCTTATATGTTTTTAATGCATGATCGTCGATGAGTAAGTGATATGTCTACGTATATCTATATGTATACTCATATTCCACAAATTGCTAGTGGATAAGGCAGATATAGTTTGTATGCGTTTTGTTCTGCTGCTTCATGAATGCCTGGTAGGTTAAATTCAAAAAATAACATATCGTGTCCCCTTCATCAAAATAATAATTTGGAGTTCCCGTGACGTCATCAGTATACCAGTAGAGATTTCCAGTGACATCACCAGCTTGAGACCCCTGAGAGATCCCTGAATGTTCCCACAGTCATCAAAATCTTCCCAGGTTCCAATTATCAAAGGTCATTGACCTCTTTCAACTTAACGATAAATCAAAATGGGGATTCCCGATGACGTCACACGGCAACAAACCGGTTTCAGAGGTAATCTCAAGGTCATCAGAAAAAGTTCCCACGGTCATCAGAATTTTCTCCCCTAGGTTCCAATTATCAAAGGTCATTAACCTCTTTCAACTTAACGATATATCAAAATGGGGATTCCCCCTATGACGTCACACGGCAACAAACCGGTTTCAAAGGTCATCTCAAGGTCATCAGAAAAAGTTCCCACGGTCATCAGAATTTTCCCAGGCTCAACCGCCATAATACCATGCATTGCTTTCTTCACTTAGTTTAACGCGATAACTAAATTGGTCAGTTAGTGGATGCCACATAATTCCTAACGATTTATAACCTTGGTCTTCATTCAAATCCAAAGACATTTGCATTTCCAAATCTTCGACAGGCACACCATCTTAAATTTGCATATCATTACTAATCCATTTGCGAAGATGAAAGCCTCCAGATTGCAAAAGTTCAAATATTTCTTTCCGCTTGCTGATTGTTTTTTCAAATCTTCTTCTCCTGATAACAGATCATCTACGTAGAATTCATTCAACACCAAGTCGTATGCATTGAAATATCTAAAACCTTCATCTTCTGCCAGTTTTCTCAAAGTTCTAATGGCCAAAAACGGTGCACAACTTGTACCAAATGTTACTGTGGTCAATGCGTAGTCTTTTATTTCTTCCGATGGATTGGACCTCCACAAAATTCTTTGAAATTGTGCATCTTTCGAGTGCATGTTTATCTGACGATACATTTTTGCTATATCAGCAACAAAAGCAAAGCGGTGCCATCTCCATTTCATCAACACGGTCATGAGGTCGTTTTGAATACCTGGACCAGCAAACAAAGTTTCGTTCAATGATATACCAGAGGTTGTTTTTCTGGAGGCATCGAAAACGACTCGACATCTTGTTGTGCTGCTTTCCTTTTGGATTGCATGGTGTGGTAAGTAATGCGCAACACATTGACGTTGATTTCCTTTGAATATATGCTCATTAATATCGCTGACTAGCTTCATGTGGCCTAGATCCAAATATTCCTGAATGCAATTAGTGTATTCTTTTTTTAAGTTTTCATCCTTTTGAAAACGCTTTTTTAACGATGAAAAACTAGACAAAGCTGTGGCTCTTGAAGATCCCAAGGAGTTTCGGCATTTGATGCTTCTGAACGGCAATTTCACAGAGTAACGACCCGATTTGTCAGGAGATGTAGTTTCCACAAAGAATGATTCGCAAAATTCTTCCTCTTTAGTTGGAATTCGGTTTGGTTGCACTTCCTCTAATTCCCAAAACTTCTTCAATTGCTCATTGACTTCCACATCAGCGTTTGTTTCTACTTTGAAACTTTGAACCGTCGACACGACTGCATTTTCTATTTGTCCAGATATCACCCAGCCTAATTTTGTGTTCTGTGCTATTGGTCCCGCGACTAGTTTCATCATTTCCCTTAGCATCACATTGCCTAAAACGTCGGCTCCTAATAAAACGTCAATGCGACAAGGACGGTCGAAGAACGGATCAGCGAGCTGCAAGTGTTTTGTTTGGTCCCAATCCGATGTCAACACTGCTTTGTTAGGAATTGAATTGGTCAATTTATCTAGTATGTATGCGTCGAAATCCAATACGCCTCCTGTTCGAGTGTGCATGTTGATTTTTACTATTCCCTTTACTTTAGTTGGATCAGAGGTTCCGTTTCCAGACACATTTACCTTGGCTGACTTTCTGGTTAAACCCAATTATTGCACGGCAGATTCTGTAATTAAAGAAACCTGTGATCCCTGATCCAGCAGCGCTCTTAATGTGACAAGACCAATGGGAGAATTCAAAGTAACGACAGCTGTGGCTAGAAGAACTTCTCGTCGGTTCAATGTGTTAATGCTATGTACATGCGAGTATTCCGCTTGTGATGTTGATGACAATAGATTGGTTGCACTGTTGGCCGATGGATCATCTCGATGCAGAAGTGTATTATGTGACCTTTGACACTTCAAACATTTGAATCTGCTAGGACAATTTATCAATAAATGTCCCCTATCCAGGCAATTCACACATAGCCCATTTCGTTTATCGATATCGAATTTGTTAGGATGGGGCAGTTGTTTAAATTGTGCACAATGAACTAAACGGTGAGGACCTCGACAATGAACACATAAAGGTGACGAATGTGTTTGTACTGAATGAACATTGCGAGTGTGGGATTGAATTCGAAATTGTTTAGATTGATCGATCCCGGAAGCTTCTAAAGCACAAAATCTTTGATTTAAAAAAGTTTTCAGCTCATCAAATGAAGGCAATTTGGTGTTTAATGCTTGATTTTGCTCCCACAGCTGACGGGTTTCTTGAGGTAATCGTTGGGTTGTCAGATACACCACTATGTATTGCCATAATTCCCCTAACTTTCAATTTTCAATTGACTGAACACATTCAACAGACCAACAAGACCTTTCAATGCAGTAGCCGATTCGGTGGCATTACCAATGCTGAACAATTTCTTAAATTGAGCATTTAACAACACTCTTTGGTTGTCATATCGCTCATTTAACAGGGTCCATGCGGACTCATAATTTGCTCCAGTTATGGCAAAATGTCGGAGTAAATTTTCCGATTCACCTCCTAGACTGCATTTTAAATAATGCAGTTTTTCCACTTGTGATAACGAAGCCCGACCATGGATGATTGACACAAAAAGATCCTTAAATGGCACCCAATCTTCATAATTTCCCGTAAATTTAGGCAAGTTTATCCGAGGAAGTTTCAACTCTAATTCATCAGTTTTTGTTTGCACTTGCGTCTTCGTGGTCTGCTTGCCTTCAACCCCCTGCGCCCCTTGCAATAATTCTTCCAATTCCGATTGGAAATTTATATGAAGATTTTCAAATTTGTCGAAATCTTCAGTTAAATACGGCAATTCCACAATCTTCTCATTCACTTGTTCCAAAATCTGCTCATGCGTCTCCCAGAAGCGCTCGCAAAGAGCTTGTATTTTGCTAAGCAAATATTGGTAATAGCCCATTGTTTTCCGTGCTTTGGAATCTTTTCGATAATTTACTTGCCATCTTGCAAGTTGATCACATGCGATCTTTTGTCGTACAATATGATTCTGCACGTCAGCCATTTACTTGTGATTGAAATGTGCACAATAAGGATTACAAAGAATGTGCAGTTGAACACGAACAAGGTTACTAAACGTGGCAGATATTCAACCGTTATGGCGGAAGGGAAATACAGTGAATTCAGCACGTTTTTACAAATTCCCGTTAACACGGAGTAAGAATCAAAAGCTGCCGATACTTTTCACAGTTTTACCGCAATTTTCAAATTACCGCAATTTTCAAATTCACACGCCTAATATAACTCACAGAATACCGAATGTATCTGATATTAACAGTTTGAATTCCGAATCTAATTGATTTATCTAAATGCCACTATATTTCAGGATTCCAGTTTATTGGTTTTAAATTAAGTAACAAATTTATTCACTTTACTTGTTCTTAAGAATAATGCAAATGTTATATCCACTTTTTATCAAAATTTCAAATATGTGATTAGTACTATATCAATTTTCAATTAATGCACAACGATGGGTTACAGTTATGCGTTTGAAATAATTTATTTTATGTTAATTTGTATACATAGTTATATAAATATAAGGAAAAGGAAAAGGACTTACTCAGTGCTAAAAAGGAAAAAATATTTGCCAATTGTTTCACAAATCACTTTTTTCACCGAAATTGAATAACGACACGATCCGGTTCGAAGGACCAAAATGTTTCTTTCGAATCTTGAAATTTCACTTTATAAGAATTCCCGTTCAAATCAAAACACTAAAACAAGTTCAGTTCACCAATTTATTCAATTGTTAATATTTCAAACACACTTTCTAATTTAAAATTCTAAAAACTTTCTATTTGCGGTTAAATACTTGGTTTCAACGACACGATTTCAAATTCTAACTAATTTCTAATTTCGAAAACGATTTGTAATGCGAACGGTTTGAAGGTTGACGATGTACTTAACTTTTATTTCAAATTTCTATTCTAACTTTAACTTTTGAAAAATAACTGGATGGTGAAAATGTCGGTACATTCCAGCTTTTGAACAGTTACTGGTTATACATTTCCATTATCCAGTTTTACATTTTTAAACACAGCATTAAAATTTTCCAATCAGCTGTCTGTCTCCCATCTGCTGTTGATGTTGTCAAGGTGACAACGTCAATTCATTGTTGAACATCCTCCCCCCGCTGGTCCGACAGGATCAGAATCACCACCTATAAATACATGCTTAGTAATGTTTTACATCGATATTGAATTACCGATCATAGACTCCTTGTTGATACATTGGTCCGTTAAGCATAAGCGTTTATAGTCCAGAAAAATTATGGAATACCGGAGTCGATAACCATACGTTAAAGATGTTAGTGTTGCCTGTGGCATTTACTCCGAACAGACACATAACATCCAGCAACCAAGGGTTATATTAACGTGGCGCCCTGACTCGCCACCTCGAACAAAGGATTGGAAGGAATTTAGGGGACAGGGTTTGGTATGGTATAAGACGTTGAACAGAGATTGAGATAACTATGCATACTTTAAATTAAGGTTAATTTATTTGATTCAATTATTATTATTAATTCGATGTCAATTGGCTTTTTTTTAGTTGTTATTCCAAGTGTTGTCTCTTCATTTATCTTGAACGGGTTAATCGATTCATCAATTCATTAGTTTATACTTGATATTACAGTCCGAATTTCGTAAGTATATGTGATACGTTATTAATTCAATAATCGTTATTAATTCAATAATGAAGTTCAAGTTCTTGTTGCGATCGGCAGTAACGCGGTTTTTGATATAGGTCGTTTATAAATTTTGCCATTTGAGAACACGGAAACCACTCGCACTAATGAATCTTTTCCAGGATGAAGTTCAGTTATTTTTGCTAACGGCCATTTATAGGATACCACTCTTTTGTCCTTTAATATACAAATATCACCAACATGCGGGTTTATTTCTTTTTTAAGCCATTTCGGACGTGATTGCAGGCGATTCAAATATTCAACTTTCCATCTGTTCCAGAAGTCCTGTGTCAAACGTTGAACATATTGCCATCTATCCAAATACTTCACTTTTATGGTTGTGAAATCTTGTTCAGGTGGTGTAAGTATTGCTCTTCCGATTAGAAAATGAGCTGGAGTGAGCACTTCGATGTCTGTGTGGTCATCTGATAAAGGGTATAAAGGCCGGGAGTTGAGGCAAGCTTCAATTCTTACTAACACGGATGATATTTCCTCAAAAGTTAATGCTGCTCCTCCAACAATTCGACGTAAATGCTGTTTAATCGACTTCACTCCGGCCTCCCACAATCCACCAAAATGTGGAGAAGCAGGAGGATTGAAATACCAAATGGTATTTTCATTGGCGAGTACTTCTGCAGCATAATCATTATTTTCTTTCACGATGCGTCGCAATTCCGCGCAATTCCCTCCGATGAAATTATTACCACAGTTGCTATATATGTGGTTACAAAGTCCTCGACGTCCCATAAATCGACGCAGTGCTGCGAGAAACGCTGCTGTAGACAAATCACTGACGAATTCGATGTGAATAGCCTTGACTGCTAGACATACGAATATTGCGATGTATCCCTTGTGTAGTTTGTATCCGCGTCCTCTTATGTCGCGATACTCAATTGGACCGCAGTAATCGACACCCGTATGCGTGAATGGACTGGACATATTTACTAGGTGCTGGTAAGCTTCCCATCAATTGGGTTAATATTTGCGGCTTTGCCCGGAAACATTTTGCACATTTGCGTATTTCCCGCTTAATAGTATTACGTGCGTCTAAAATCCAATACCGTCTTCTAGTCATATTCAACATCAGCTGCGTTTGTCCATGTAAAGTGTCTTGATGCGTTTGATGTATTAATAACTCCACTAATTTTCCTCTTTTATGTAGAATGTTTTGATGCTTAGCGTCGTATGGCAAAGTTGCGTTGTTTAACCGTCCTCCAATTCTCAATATTCCCGTACCATCTACAAACGGGTTCAAATTCCTGAGAAGGCTGTTGTTTCCAATGACCTTTCCATATCGTAACGTCGAGATTTCTTTTGCAAATTCCTTTGATTGAGTGTATCTTAACCAGAAGTTAAACGATTGCTGTAATTCGATTGTTGTTAAATGTCCGTTATAATTAGATTGTTTCGATATGTGTGCGAAGAAACGGAAGCAATAGGCTGTTACTCGTATCAAACGAGACAAAGTTGAAAATTTATCTAACAAAGTGTCTGGGTTACATTCATTAACAACATGGACTAACAGTGTATTTTGGCATTCCAGTTTAATATTCCAACAACAGGTACTGCGGGGCCAATTACTAGAATCCTGAGTTAACCAACTGGGTCCATGCCACCACAAATTATTGTCGAAGATTTCAGAAGCATGGATTCCGCGGGATGCTAAATCAGCGGGATTTTGATTGGATGGAACATGACGCCAAGGAGTATTCCCAACGTGGTTCAAAATTTCCGTGGTTCGATTGGCGACGAAAACTGTCCATCGAGTTGGATGATCTCTTAGCCATGCAAGCACGATTTCGGAATCAGTCCATAACGAAGTACTGATACTCATCAAATTCAATGCAAGTTTTACCTTCGAAATTAATTTTGCCAACAGTACTGCTACACATAATTCCAGTCGTGGTATTGAAACCGTTCGTAAGGGAGCCACCTTAGATTTAGATATTAGAAGATGCGCATGAGCTTCGTCATCACGTCGAATAACAAGATATACTACTGCTGCGTAAGCTTTTGATGAGGCGTCGCTAAATCCATGTAACTCCAAATTCGATTGCTTTGTGTAGTTTACTCACCTAGATATTCTTAGATTTCCAAGAGTTAGTAATTTAGTTCTTAAATCTATCCAGGTTCTATGTAATTCATCTTCTAAAGGCTCATCAAAGATCAAACCATGTAACCAAAGTGACTGCAACAAAATTTTAGCGGTTATCATAATGGGAGATAGCCAGCCTAAAGGATCGTAGAGCCTGTTAATATCTGACAATACTTGCCGCTTTGAATATGCATTGCTTTCTTCACTTAGTTTAACGCGATAACTAAATTGGTCAGTTAGTGGATGCCACATAATTCCTAACGATTTATAACCTTGGTCTAAATTCAAATCCAAAGACATTTGCATTTCCAAATCTTCGACAGGCACACCATCTTAAATTTGCATATCATTACTAATCCATTTGCGAAGATGAAAGCCTCCAGATTGCAAAAGTTCAAATATTTCTTTCCGCTTGCTGATTGTTTTTCCAAATCTTCTTCTCCTGATAACAGATCATTTACGTAGAATTCATTCATCACCGAGTCGTATGCATTGAAATATCTAAAACCTTCATCTTCTGCCAGTTTTCTCAAAGT
This sequence comes from Nemotelus nigrinus, assembly GCA_947369275.1. Lineage (NCBI taxonomy): Eukaryota > Metazoa > Arthropoda > Insecta > Diptera > Stratiomyidae > Nemotelus > Nemotelus nigrinus. Next base: position 108,672,243 of record OX376373.1, read on the forward strand.
TCTAATGGCCAAAAACGGTGCACAACTTGTACCAAATGTTACTGTGGTCAATGCGTAGTCTTTTATTTCTTCCGATGGATTGGACCTCCACAAAATTCTTTGAAATTGTGCATCTTTCGAGTGCATGTTTATCTGACGATACATTTTTGCTATATCAGCAACAAAAGCAAAGCGGTGCCATCTCCATTTCATCAACACGGTCATGAGGTCGTTTTGAATACCTGGACCAGCAAACAAAGTTTCGTTCAATGATATACCAGAGGTTGTTTTTCTGGAGGCATCGAAAACGACTCGACATCTTGTTGTGCTGCTTTCCTTTTGGATTGCATGGTGTGGTAAGTAATGCGCAACACATTGACGTTGATCTCCTTTGAATATATGCTCATTAATATCGCTGACTAGCTTCATGTGGCCTAGATCCAAATATTCCTGAATGCAATTAGTGTATTCTTTTTTTAAGTTTTCATCCTTTTGAAAACGCTTTTCTAACGATGAAAAACTAGACAAAGCTGTGGCTCTTGAAGATCCCAAGGAGTTTCGGCATTTGATGCTTCTGAACGGCAATTTCACAGAGTAACGACCCGATTTGTCACGAGATGTAGTTTCCACAAAGAATGATTCGACAAATTCCTCCTCTCTAGTTGGAATTCGGTTTGGTTGCACTTCCTCTAATTCCCAAAACTTCTTCAATTGCTCATTGACTTCCACATCAGCGTTTGTTTCTACTTTGAAACTTTGAACCGTCGACACGACTGCATTTTCTATTTGTCCAGATATCACCCAGCCTAATTTTGTGTTCTGTGCTATTGGTCCCGCGACTAGTTTCATCATTTCCCCTAGCATCACATTTCCTACAACGTCGGCTCCTAATAAAACGTCAATGCGACAAGGACGGTCGAAGAACGGATCAGCGAGCTGCAAGTGTTTTATTTAGTCCCAATCCGATGTCAACACTGCTTTGTTAGGAATTGAATTGGTCAAATTGGAATTGTTTTTGCGGGATGATTAAAATTGAACAACTTTTTATTAACATTAAAAATTTTAATCTACATTGAAAATTCTATTTTGACAAAGTGGTTTCGAAAGTATGCACTGCTTCTCATCAGACACCAGCACACAGTGCATACTTGACTGGCGTGACCACTCGCAGTTGGAAATCATTACATTTGTATTTATGCTAGTTGTGACAAATTTTAACATCTCCGACTTATATCCATGGATATAATTTTACTTAGTAAAGGTAATTGTTCAAAATACTTACTGCCCTGTAATTATTATTAGCATTTAAGTTATGGAAAATCATAAAAATACATGTTTAGTCATTAAATACTATCGATTGTTTGAATTTAATTTAATTCTGTAAATGTTGAAACACTATTGTCATGGGCAATGCCCTAGGAATGATCTTTGCACTCTAGTCATTCATTAAATGCTTAATATCAAACATTATCAGCACAGCAATGCCCTGGAATCGACCTTTGCATGCAACTTATTGCAAATTATAAATTACAATTCATTAACTTTCTGCATGCAAGCTAAATTTTCTTTTAATCGAATCAATCGCACTCAAATACAATTATGAAAGTGCAACCTACACATAAATACAATAATAAGCATTTTTACCATCCAATATCGTACTAAATACGAAATTGCAAAATATGCGTAATAGTCACATAAGCAGAATTATGATATAAAAATGTAACCCATGGAGCAATAAATTGTCACTTATCAATCAGCCTTTGTGTTTCATTGATTTGTATATTTCCAGATCATTGGTCCTTCGAACCGGATAAAGGATATTCGGAAAACATCAGAAAGTAGAAATGGCCAGTCTCATTGCAACGCAGAAACTCAACTTCGACAGCATCAACCGAGTCATAGCGAATTTCAGGAAGGATGGAACTAGTCGCCATTCTCTGGCATACTTTGAGACCAGGTTGCAGCGGCTTGAAGAACAATGGAGGGCATGTGAGGGAATTCATGCTCAAACACATGCTCATTTGCAAGCAGAGGACAAGGTATTGCTGCAAAAGTACGCAGAAGACTACGGGAAAATGGAAGACCTCGTCTTGGAGTACAAAACAATATTCAGAGATGGAGTGAACAGATTCTGTGCTGAGCTTCCACGGGCTGGACCATCAACTCAACAATCGCATCCAATGGCAAGTGCGGGAGACAGCTTCCAGCTTGAGCGGATAAAGATCCCTGTATTCGATGGTGATTATGGAAAGTGGATAGCTTTCCGTGACCTGTATAAAAGCATGGTGCACTCGAATGAATCGTTATCCAGTGTACAGAAGATGCAGTATCTCCGCAGCAACCTGAAGGGAGATGCTGAACGGCTCATCAGTCATCTGAACATAGTCAGTGGCAACTATGAAGCCGCATGGTCCCTATTGTGCGAAAGATATGACAACGTCAAACTCATAGAACAGGAGCTAATGCAACGTTGGTGGAATGCGAGTTTATGTCAACCAAACGATACCAATGGATTGAAGGACATGGTAAACACCACCAACCAGCTTACAGCAAGTTTGAAGACACTAAAGATCAATGGTTTCGATCTTGCCGTTATCTTCATTCTGAACAGTAAACTCGACAAAGAATCGAGGGCTGAGTGGCACAAAGCGATAAGCGCCAGCAAAGAAGTACCAACACTTGAGAAGTTCATAACTTTCTTGACGCAACGGTTCACGATGTTAGACGCGTTAACATTGACAAGCCCATGTGCGAATACAAGGCCGCTCAAGAAGACTATAACACACACGGCTCAAGTGCAACCATCACGCTGCGCTATGTGCAATCACCATCATCGCTTATTTGAATGTGATCAATTTAAGAAAGCATCAATAGACTTACGACGACAAATTGTCAAGAGTAAGAAACTGTGCTTCAACTGCCTCTCAGATCAACATGCAGTGAAACAATGCCAATCAAAGAGAAATTGCAAACTCTGTCCAAAGCGACATAACACACTATTGTACGCAACCGATGATGGAGGCAACAAAACCAAGTCGATAGAATCAGCATTGCCTGCATCAGCTTCTGCAGCGATACAAGCACATAGCACACTTCTTTCCACCGCTCAGGTGCTGCTGGCAACAACACTTATCGCAATAAAAACCAACGAAGGTGCAATAGTCAAACTACGAGCATTACTGGACATTGGCTCGCAAAAGTCATTTATAACAGAATCGGCTGTTCAACTTTTGGGACTACCGCGCAAACACTCTAAAATGGCTATTGGAGGCATTGGATGTTCGGAAGCAGTGACGACGAGAGGGGTAGTAGAGATCACAGCCAACCTGGGAAGGAAAGGGAAAGACGCTCTTCTACAGTTTTCGGCATTAATCATCCCGAAAATTACAGCCATGTTACCTGCCACTAGCATAAATGTAGACTTGCCCAGGCAGATCAGGAACTTGAAATTGGCTGATCCCGATTTCAACCGTCCATCGCACATTGATTTGCTTCTCGGTGCCGACGTATACGGTAGTATTTTGGACCGAGGTTTTATACACGGACAGCCGTGTGCTCAGAAAACAAAACTTGGCTGGGTTTTGTTTGGATCATTAGCTGACGCACGCACTGAATCAGGGTCAGTTTCTTTCGTAGCTTACGAGGAACTGGATAAGACTCTCAGACGATTTTGGGAAATCGAGGAGCCATCAGTAGATCTTAAACAAACACCAGAAGACCTCGAAGCAGAACGACACTACGTTGAAAATACGACCAGAAGCGCAAGTGGGACATACACAGTTATGTTGCCGTTCAAGTCAAACGTTGACCATAGAAGGGATCTGAAAGAGTCGGTACGAATGGCATATATTCGATTTCGGCAGTTAGAACAGCGCCTCGCTAGTAATCCTGAGCGGAAGAAGGAATACCATGCATTCATGGAAGAATATCTAAGACTCGGCCATATGGAGAAGGTACCAGACAATCTAGTTCAAAATACTAATTGTTACTATTTACCACATCATGAGGTCATTAAGGAAACAAGCTCTACGACAAGACTGCGTGTTGTATTCAATGCATCACAGAAGTCACTCGGTGGAAAATCTTTAAATGATCTACTCCAAGTTGGCCCCACGATACAACCGAACCTTCTACACATATTGCTGAGATGGCGCAATCATCAATATGTAATTGTCGCTGACATAGAGAAGATGTATCGGCAAATACAAGTTCACGAAAGTGATCGTGAATATCAGCGCATTGTGTGGAAATTCAACGTCAAAGAGCCAATTGGGCATTATAGACTAAAAACCGTGACATATGGTACAGCATGCGCGCCATTTCTGGCAATTCGCACACTGCAGCAGTTGGCAATTGATGAACGGGATGCATACCATGATGTCACTGGTATGATTCTCCAGGATTTTTATGTGGACGATCTTCTCACTGGCTCAAATGATCTCACCCAATTAAAACGCATACAAGACGAGCTCAAGTCAGTGCTAAGTAAAGGAGGGTTTAATCTGCGGAAATGATCAGCTAACCACCACGTCCTTTTGGAAGCCATTCCAGAAAGCGATCGGGCAAATCAAAAACCATTGGAAATAGCTTTATCTGAAGAAGTTAAAACGCTTGGACTGCAATGGCATCCGGCACAAGACAACTTTTCATTCGAAGTTAAAGTGGCTGAGGAACAGAAACTGACAAAGCGATCTATACTGTCAGAGATAGCAAAACTCTTTGACCCACTGGGTTGGTTGCAACCTTGCATTATCATTGGAAAAATCACAATGCAAAAACTCTGGCTTTTAAAGTTAGGCTGGGATGACGAAGTTCCTCTGGCTGCAGTCAAGGATTGGGCTGAAACACGAAGACAATTACCACTCATTGAGAAGCTGCGCATCCCTAGGTGGAACGGTTCCACAAGAAACGCACGGATGGAGTTGCATGGGTTTTGCGATGCATCTAGCGTAGCTTATGCAACAGTAATTTATTTACGAGTTGTAACGACAGAGGGACACACATCGACATGTTTATTGAGTGCAAAATCGAAAGTCGCTCCCTTAAAAACGATATCGATTCCACGGCTGGAGCTTAGCAGTGCTGTTTTAATGCTTGAAACAATGAAGCAATTAAAACAAGCATGCAAATGGGTGGATGTCAACATTTATTTCTGGACAGATTCAAAAATCGTCCTGGCCTGGATTCAAAAACCAGCAGCGACATGGAAAGTGTTCGTAGCGAACCGTGTAAGCATGATACATCAAAGTTCGACCCCTAACGAGTGGCAGCATGTTCGCACCAACGACAATCCCGCTGATCTGGCTTCCAGAGGAGTCCGGCCAGAACAACTGATTGATTCATCCTTATGGTGGAAGGGTCCACGTTGGCTTGCAAATCAAGCAATACCAACATCGTCAAACCTAGCACTGTCAGCAGTAGAGCAAGAAACCGTGACTAACGAAGTACGCACCGTTGGAATAGTAGCAACAGAACCTGCCCAAGAGCCAGAGATACTTAGCAGATACTCGTCTCTGCCTAAACATCTGAAGGTTATGGCATGGATACGTCGATTCATACATAACGCATCACATAAAAACGACAAACGTATCGGATCATTGACCTTCGATGAGCTACGAGACGCAAAGTTGAGATGCATACAACTTTCGCAGCAACATGCTTTTGCGACAGAACTATCAACATTACGCAGCAGTTCAAGAGTATCTAGTAGTAGCAGCCTCAAATATCTAACTCCGTGGATTGATGCCAATGGCATTCTCAGGACTACCGGAAGGTTGCAGTTTGCACCAATCCATGAGGATGCAAAACATCCTGCTATACTTCCGAGAGATTCTTTGGCCAAACTGATTGTCAGACAAACTCATCTGAAAACATTACATGGAGGACTGCAATTAGTATTAGCAACAATCCAACAAGAGTTCTGGATCGTGAATGCACAATCTTTCGTAAAACGGATACTTCATGAGTACATTACGTGCTTCAAAACTCTAGCTCGGCCAGGCAGTCAACTAATGGGACAACTACCTTCACCAAGGTTTCAAATGGAAAAACCCTTCGCCCAGACAGGCCTTGACTACGCAGGGCCAATAACGATCAAATGGAATGGAGGACGCGGGGCCAAGACAACCAAAGCGTATATCGCGGTTTTCGTATGTTTGTCCACCAAGGCATTCCATTTAGAAGCCGTAAGTGAGCTGTCAACAGCAGCATGCATTGCGGCAATTCGGAGATTTATTGCCCGAAGAGGGAAATGTCACACCATCTATAGCGACTGTGGGACGAACTTTGTGGGCAGTGAACGACAGTTAAGGAAAGCATTTACAGAGGCTACCAAGCATTGCGAGTTTCTTCTACTAAACGAGGAGATCCAGTGGAAATTTATTCCTCCTGGAAGCCCACACTTCGGTGGACTCTGGGAAGCTGGAGTTAAGTCAATGAAACGCCACTTGGTCAAATCAATCGGGCAACACTTACTAAACATCGAAGAGCTTTACACACTTCTAGCTCAGGTAGAAGCAAGTTTAAACTCGAGACCTCTGTGCGAGATAAGCAGCGACCCAAAGGACTATGCAGCGATTACTCCTGGACACTTTTTAACAGGCAGTAACTTTTTCGAACTACCATCAATCTCTCCCGACAAACACATCAGCAAAAAATGGGAAGTAGTACAGCAGATTAGGAAACATTTCTGGAATCGGTGGAAACTTGAATATTTAAGTAGACTACAACAAAGGCCAAAATGGACGGATGTTCAGCCCAACCTACAGGTGGGTGACCTAGTACTCGTAAAAACTGAGAACTTCCCATCCACAAATTGGCCACTCGCGAGAGTGACGGACGTACACCCAGGAGCTGATGGTATGGTTCGAGTGGTATCCGTCAAATTACACGGTAGAGTCACTAGACGTCCTGTGACTAAAATATGCCGTCTACCGTTTGGAAAAAATAATTCAGAAACCCCAAAAGAATCACCTATGCAAGCACCTTCCAGCACAACACTATTGGTAACATCAAAACCACGCAAGTCCAAACGAGGCAGAATCGCACCTATTGGTAGCACCTGGACAGAGTACTTATCGGAGCACGCTAAGAAACAAAGAATGGAGTCAACGAAGCCTTCGACAAGGAAGATAAACGCTTCTGGGTTCGCTTCCAAATTATTATATTCTCTGCTGGTGATCTGTTGCGTTTTTCCACAGACGCATTGTGAAGTGAACATTACACAACTGACAGCCGGGTTTTCCATCGGACATCTCGGAGTAGCACAAATACACAGAGGGGCACTGAAAATGCAAATCCAAATGCCTTGGAGCAATTTACGGTACGATCAAACCAACGTAGAAACCGTCGTGACGAAAATTCAAGGACTGTGTCAATCCACCACTGAAAGTTCATCCGAAATTGGCTGCCATGAGCTTGTACAACATTTAGATGAAGTCAAGGAGGAAATCGCTCGTAAAATGAGTACGCTAAGATTGCTTCATGGGAGACGACGGCGCGGAGCACTGGGATCTCTGTTAACAGCTGTGTTTGGTGTAAACGATGAGGTGTACAAGGATATCAACAGTCTATCCGACAATCAGAAAAAAATCATTCGATCCGTAGATAATCAAAACAAGCTTATGCTTAAAGCAGTAAAAACCCTGAACAGCACTTCAGGGAGAATAGACATGCAGCTGAAGCGATTCCAAAATCAATTACAAAGGGGGGTAGCACGCATCAACGAACTAAGTCGTTGGTACAAAGCCACAGACCACAACAAGATCAACATCAACATCATGTCTACCTTTCAGCGAGCAGAAAACTACTTGCGAGAAGTATACCACAGATATTCAAGCATACTATCAAGTCTCTCATCCCGCAGAGATATTTGGGACTGCGTCAAGACTAACGATGCTATACAAGACATCAACAGAACACAATCACTACTACCAGATCATGTGCAAATTGTGTTTCAAACAATTGAGCCCATTCAGTTCACATCTGACGAAAACAGCTTCTATCTGCTAGCCTTTCTTCCAATTATTGATAGGCGCCCATACGATGTCATAAAACCAACACCAATTTCAGAAAGAGTACAAAACAGTACCTTTCAGGCATTTGACGTGAAGGATTTTAGGAGTAAATTACAACCTGCAGCAATACTTCGAAACATCCTTCAACAACTTGTTCAAGCTCTCTACTGACCAGTATCTTGTGGATATCAACGTTCGATACGACGTCAACTCCAAACCAAACTGCATCATCAATCAAATCCACAAGGTGTACGGGAGAAAGCCGTGTCCGGTGCATACCTTCAAATTAAAGAACATAGTGTGGAAACAGCTACACGACGCCAACGCATGGATGTTCACAGCTCCCATAGCAACACCAATGTTAATAAAAAGTTGTTCAATTTTAATCATCCCGCAAAAACAATTCCAATTTGATTCTGCTTTCGGAGGCTGATTCCGCAAAACGATCGAAGTTTCCCGTTTCAATATGCTCGGCTTCGATGCTGTAGAAATGATATACGTTGTCTATGCTGATTTATAGACAAGAAGGGAACCGTGATCAAATTCAATTGAATTGGTCAATTTATCTAGTATGTATGCGTCGAAATCCAATACGCCTCCTGTTCGAGTGTGCATGCTGATTTTTACTATTCCCTTTACTTTAGTTGGATCAGAGGTTCCGATTCCAGACACAATTACCTTGGCTGACTTTCTGGTTAAACCCAATTGTTGCACGGCAGATTCTGTAATTAAAGAAACCTGTGATCCCTGATCCAGCAGCGCTTTTAATGTGACAAGACCAATGGGAGAATGCAAAGTAACGACAGCTGTGGCTAGAAGAACTTCTCGTCGGTTCAATGTGCTAATGCTATGTACATGCAAGTGTTCCGCTTGTGATGTTGATGACAATAGATTGGTTGCACTGTTGGCCGATGGATCATCTCGGTGCAGAAGTGTATTATGTGACCTTTGACACTTCAAACATTTGAATCTGCTAGGACAATTTATCAATTTTGCTCCCACAGCTGACGGGTTTCTTGAGGTAATCGTTGGGTTGTCAGATACACCACTATGTATTGCCATAAATCCCCTAACTTTAAATTTTCAATTGTCTGAACACATTCAACAGACCAACAAGACCTTTCAATGCAGTAGCCGATTCGGTGGCATTACCAATGCTGAACAATTTCTTAAATTGAGCATTTAACAACACTCTTTGGTTGTCATATCGCTCATTTAACAGGTTCCACGCGGACTCATAATTTGCTCCAGTTATGGCAAAATGTCGGAGTAAATTTTCCGATTCACCTCCTAGACTGCATTTTAAATAATGCAGTTTTTCCACTTGTGATAACGAAGCCCGACCATGGATGATTGACACAAAAAGATCCTTAAATGGCACCCAATCTTCATAATTTCCCGTAAATTTAGGCAAGTTTATCCGAGGAAGTTTCAACTCTAATTCATCAGTTTTTGTTTGCACTTGCGTCTTCGTGGTCTGCTTGCCTTCAACCCCCTGCGCCCCTTGCACTAATTCTTCCAATTCCGATTGGAAATTTGTATGAAGATTTTCAAATTTGTCGAAATCTTCAGTTAAATACGGCAATTCCACAATCTTCTCATTCACTTGTTCCAAAATCTGCTCATGCGTCTCCCAGAAGCGCTCGCAAAGAGCTTGTATTTTGCTAAGCAAAGATTGGTAATAGCCCATTGTTTTCCGTGCTTTGGAATCTTTTCGATAATTTACTTGCCATCTTGCAAGTTGATCACATGCGATCTTTTGTCGTACAATATGATTCTGCACGTCAGCCATTTACTTGTGATTGAAATGTGCACAATAAGGATTACAAAGAATGTGCAGTTGAACACGAACAAGGTTACTAACCGTGGCAGATATTCAACCGTTATGGCGGAAGGGAAATACAGTGAATTCAGCACGTTTTTACAAATTCCCGTTAACACGGAGTTAGAATCAAAAGCTGCCGATACTTTTCACAGTTTTACCGCAATTTTCAAATTACCGCAATTTTCAAATTCACACGCCTAATATAACTCACAGAATACCGAATGTATCTGATATTAACAGTTTGAATTCCGAATCTAATTGATTTATCTAAATGCCACTATATTTCAGGATTCCAGTTTATTGGTTTTAAATTAAGTAACAAATTTATTCACTTTACTTGTTCTTATGAATAATGCAAATGTTATTTCCACTTTTTATCAAAATTACAAATATGTGATTAGTACTATATCAATTTTCAATTAATGCACAACGATGGGTTACAGTTATGCGTTTGAAATAATTTATTTTATGTTAATTTGTATGCATAGTTATATAAATATAAGGAAAAGGAAAAGGACTTACTCAGTGCTAAAAAGGAAAAAATATTTGCCAATTGTTTCACAAATCACTTTTTTCACCGAAATTGAATAGCGACACGATCCGGTTCGAAGGACCAAAATGTTTCTTTCGAATCTTGAAATTTCACTTTATAAGAATTCCCGTTCAAATCAAAACACTAAAGCAAGTTCAGTTCACCAATTTATTCAATTGTTAATATTTCAAACACACTTTCTAATTTCAAATTCTAAAAACTTTCTATTTGCGGTTAAATACTTGGTTTCAACGACACGATTTCAAATTCTAACTAATTTCTAATTTCGAAAACGATTTGTAATGCAAACGGTTTGAAGGTTGACGATGTACTTAACTTTTATTTCAAATTTCTATTCTAACTTTAACTTTTGAAAAATAACTGGACAGTGAAAATTTCGGTACATTCCAGCTTTTGAACAATTACTGGTTATACATTTCCAATATCCAGTTTTACATTTTTAAACACAGCATTAAAATTTTCCAATCAGCTGTCTGTCTCCCATCTGCTGTTGATGTTGTCAAGGTGACAACGTCAATTCATGGTTGAACAACCACGTACCCCAAATACTTCAATTGTGCCCGGCAGAAATGACACTTTTCTCTTCACACGCGTAAACCTTCTTCTCGCAGACGCGTAAAAACCTCTCGCAATATCTCCAAATGTCGATCAAAAGTGTCTGTAACCACAATTATATAATCTTAGTATGAAAATACGAATGGCTCGAGAGCGGGTTCCAACACTGTATCTATTATGCATTGCCACGTAGCCCCAGAATTGTGGAGTCCAAAAGGCATTCGTAAGAAATGAAACAGGCCTCTTCCTGGTACAGTGAATGTAGTATATTGACGTGAATTCTCTGCCATTGGTACTTGCCAGTACGCAGACTTCACGTCCAGCGTCGACAAGTACTTCGCATTCCGTAGTTTCTCCAGCGATATACGGCAGGGGATAAGCATCTTTCTCGGATACTGCATTCACCTTTCTAAAGTCCACACAAAAATGATAGGACCCGTCTTTCTTTCGGACTGAAAAAATTGGCGAAGACCAAGGACTCGAGGACGGCTCGACTACCCCTTACTTTAGCATCTCATCCAGCTCCAGATTTATTTGGCGTTGTACCGCGGGCGAGACTGGATAATATCGTTGCTTAATTGGAGCCGCCGTCGTTTTGATCGCATGCTTCACAGACTTCGCGCAACCCAACCCATCGCCCATAAGACAAATTGCTGCAGTTAGTTTTGCTGCCTCCTCTTTGGATAGATGAGATTGACCGCGCACCACCTTCCCCGACACCGTTTCTCCCACAGCAACGGATGTCCACTGTCGAACTTTCATGTCCAGTACTACTCCGAAGCCTTGCCAAAAATTTACTCCCAATATAACCTCCTGAGGGATTGCCAAGATGACCAGTAGTTCCCTCAAGTTCCCTCTTTTGACCATTCAGCGCAAAGCCCAGACGCGCTATACCGTTCACCTTGCACATCTCGCCGTTTGCAAGCCGCACCTCTTCAATTTCACTCGGGTTCAGCATCACTTCTCTGCTGACTAAAAGAGAATATCCTCTTTCTCCCAGAATCGTACAGCTCGCGCCTGAATCTAACAGGCCCTCCATGACAATGCCCGCTATCTCCACCCGCAAGTAAGAGTGACTGTCCTGACCACTGCTAGCTAACGCGTAGTCCACGATCGGAGACTTTCCAACTCGTTGCGACCTTCCTCTAGTGCTCGCTCGGTCACCTAGTGAGCACGGCGACTGTTTCAAAAAGCTTCCAGTTCCAATCGCGCATGGGCCTCTGGCTCCGCTGCCCAAGCTCGACATGTCGGACACGCCGCCCGCAAAACCCATTGACGACCGCAACCGAAACAACGCCGAGGCTCTGTACATTCTCTAGACACGTGGCTTTTACTCCTACAGTTCCAGCACTGTACGCGGCTTGGTCCGGATAGCGCGGCTACCTGCTCTGTAGGTTCGACGCTCATGTAAGCCAAGTCCAGTTCCAAGCATCGTCTTGGACAAGTATTGGGCGGTACGAAAGCCGCTACCGATGCCCTTGTGGCATCCAGCGTTCGCCCCATCTTCACCAGATCCGCAATCGATGATATAGGTATCAAGCTCAAGTGTTGTTGATAGAAAGGCGAAATGTTTCTGCGCAAAGTCCTCAATTTCTCCTCCTCCGAGCAGCTTTGTTTCAAACGCGAGAAAAGGCGCTCCATCACTGCAAAATACACCTCCATCGATTCATTCTCGCCTTCAGTCCGTTTACGAATTTCATCACGAAGGCGGTGTTCGTAGTCCGTCGGCAAGAACTCTGCCCTAAGCTCCTCCACGAGCTCATCCCAGCACGCCACTAACCCGCGGTTGGCTCTAAACCAAATCAGCGCTCGCGAGTCAAATAGGTCTACGGCTGCCCTGAAGAGCTGTGACTTCGTGAGACCTCTCGCCTGCCCTAACTCCTCAACCCGCTCAAGAAAAGCGTTTACAGACCCCGACGCATCTCCGCTGAACTTAAGCCCCCATTTTGCCACTTCCACCAGGGACGATGCCTTTACCTCTTGCGGCGCAACCCTCGTCCGGGAATCATCCTCAAACTCAGCCTCGACTTCACTATCCCCCTCGGTTTTGTCCACTAAGTTACTCATAACTATGATGAGTCGATTACGAATCTTACGTCCACCTTCCAGCTGTTTGGGTGTGGTTGCCTGCATGTTACTTAGTCGGCGGAAACCGAATTCTATCTTGACCCTAGCCTTTAGATAGTCCGACTAAGTTTTATCTCCTAACACCTTCGAGATTAGCTCTTCAACTTCCGATACTTTCGCTGTCAATTCAGAAAAATCGGTTTCAATATCGAATGGATACGCTGCTTCTACGTAGGACATATCCAAAACTGACTCCGCCTTCAGTGTAGCCCTTAGCGTTTTGCGCATATTTTCCACCGTGTCTGACGGGAATCCACGGATGGCGAGCTCATACGTGAGCTCGTCCTTACTTAGCCGGTCCACTAAAATCTTCAATATAACCTACTGCAACGAATACCGACAGTAGGCTGAACAACCGGATGGAATTTTCACCGAGAAAACAAGAAACCGCGAAACAGGACTGCAAACTGTCCTCACCAAAAATACCACTTTCAGTTTATATCTTATCCCGTCGGGGTTTGGACCAGAACTCTTACCAACTAAAATTTTTTTTTCCACTCACTCATCAACGATCACACTATAAAATTTATATCTTTAATCTGTTAAACCCTCAAATTGCACTTCTCAGTTACTCGAATACATTATCTCCTCAGAATTTTAACATAAGAGCACCTCATTAAGATAACAATTCATCAAAAATTCCCCCAATAATCGATTAAAAAAAATCAACAATCCGTCCGATAATTAGTTTAAACCACGTTATCTTCAAAGTACTGAATCCTCTCGATCAGGACAAAGAAAGAAAAAAACCTCTTTTTTCCCAAGCGTACCGTTAACACCGTTACTAGTGCCGCAAATACCTCGGCTTCTCGGTAGTTATACCTGAAACTCTTATATGACACCAAACCACACTTCTCGCACGCAAAAACTGCAAAATCCACTATTTCGATTGCACAATCAGCACTCTTGCTCATCCACCCTGTCACACACAAAATCCAGAATTTAAATATAAGTTCATAAGCTGACATGAATAAAAAAAACTCTAGCGCACCTGAACCGCTAGAAACACTAATGTTCGAAGAACAGTAGAAGAATCGTGCAGGTTTTGAGTGCATATTCCACCACATGAGCTGCTTATTACTGCCAATTTGTTTCAACGTTTTAATTTGGTCTCAAGAATGCATTATAACTCATATGGTAAAAGGTTTCAGATATTACCACTGGCATGAGTTTCAAAGTTTATGAAAGAAAAACACTTGTTAATTATATTCATTATCAGTTGCTTATTTCACCAAACTTTGAAAGCAGCATCTCATATAACATCAATGAAGAAAATGCTCAGTGCCTGCAGCACTGTAACTGAAGTTGGTGTTTGGGGCTGCGATCCGAAAAATTTGCAGAACTTTGGAAATTGAAACATCGGTTATTTATTTTCATTGTAAATGTTTCCGGTATGTAAGCATTTATTGATACAAAAGTAGCACAACCGACTCGTGCTGGCAACCTTTCGCCAGTATCAAAGCCAAGAATATATCACATCTGCTTCACGTTGTTATATTACATTCGAAGTTATAGGAGTATAAAGAAATTAAGGGTTACCTGCAGCGAGTTTTTTCAAATAATCGAAAGCTTAATATTTGCTGTTTATTGTCACTACAATATCATTACCAATTGAAAATTCTACGATAAAACTGCTTAATAAAGAAATTGCAAACACACACAAAACCAACAATAGCTGGCAACCCTATCGTGGCTTTTCAACCAAATTTGGCCTGAAGTATGCTTATATAGGTTCCATTAATTGCATGAAATTTGTATTGATTGCATGACTGCACTGGAAGCTATAGGGCAAAAAGTTTTATTTTCCTGAGAGAATTTTCAAAACCAAAGACACAAAAATTACCAAAGCTGGCAGCACTAATCGAATTTTTCAACCAAATTTCTATCAAACAGAGTTTAGAGTAAGGTGTAGCTACTGTGTAAATTTCATGAATATCTGTAACTAATTCACATTACATAGGGCAAAAAGCAGGTTTTTTTTTGTAATTATTCAAGATCGCACCACTGGCACAGAGTTGCCCACAATTCAAAATCGCTTCTATCAGACCTGGTTCGACTTAAGTCCAATGCATTATGTTAATTTCAATGGTATCTGATTATTGGTTCGTGAATTCCCGTGAACAGAAATTTTTGATGCTAAAAATATAGGTTAACTGGGAAAGGGTTACCGTTCTTGTCCGACATGAAATTTCCAAAGTTTTACTTTGAACGTGTAGATAAAGCATAAGATTTGTATACAGATTGGTTTTATTGTAAGAAACGGACATTTTTAGGATATTCGATGATTTGAATATTTTCACTTCCAAATTTTTATTTTTTCAAATTTAAGACACCAAAATTATCATAGCTGGCAGTTCCAACCGAATTTTTCAACGAAATTTCTACCAAACGTGGTTTAAAATAAGGTCCAGCTACAGTGTGAATTTCGTCAAAATCGAACGATTCAATCAGAATTTATAGGGCTAAAAGCAGTTATCTTCTACCAATACAGTCTGCAAATTTCAATTAGTTCTGCTCATTGGATCGTGAGTTTCCGTGAACCGAAGTTTTTGATGCTAAAAATATAGGTTAATTGGGCAAGGGTTACCAAGCGTGCCCGTTATACCATATCAAATTTTTTTTTTGGTTTATGTAAAAAAAGCACAAGATTTACATATAAGTGGTTTGTTTTTGAAGAAGCGGCATTTTTTCAAGAGAGACGATAATTTGGAGGTTTTCACTTTCAGTGCCTGCCCTAGCTTCAGGGTTGCCAGCACGTTCATCAAAAGCTACACGAATTTACAACTAAATAATACCAATATGTACTAGAAATTTGGTAATGATTGAATAGCTCTGTCAAAAGTTATCGCAATTTAAAAATTTTCAATTTTTTCCGTTCTCTTTTTAGGCACCCAGCGCCTACATGGGGTTTAAAAATTCCAAAACGTTATCCGATTCACATGTGAAACACGTTCAAAATTTATTTTGTTAACTTGATTTTTGTAAAACTTATTTGTGTACGGAATAATAGGTATATTAAAAATATCACTAAAATGGCCGCCGGCGCCAAAGGGTTGAAGATTTTCAACTTTTTCTTAGACCTGGCACTATTCTGCATATACACCAATGTGTCCTAAAAATTTCAGTTCAATCGGATGGCGCGTTCTTGAGATTTTTTCACTGAAATTTTTTGATGATATATATATATATATACTAGCTGACCCGACCACGCGTTGCTGTGGCTAACATTTTTGTCATATTACATTGTTGTAAACTATTTAAGGGGAACAGTAGGAGAACATCAGACATGGGCAACACCATGCTTCTTTACATAGATGCCATTTGTAAAAAAAACATGGCGACCTTCATGACTGATTTTCTACTACCGTTACCCCTTTTTACAATGAAATTATTATTTACGAACGAAGACGGAAACGTTAAAGCTGGTATAAAAATTTACTGGTTTGGGATTTGAAGGGGAAAGACTTTGAACACAATTGATCAAAATTTTCGTATAGTTGAAGTAACGCAAAAATCAAAACAAAAGAATTAAATTTAAAATTCATTATTATTTTTATTCAAGTTTGTAACATATGAGTATATTACAAAGTTTTTAGTAAATAACATGTAACACTTAAACTTATAAATGAGGTAGGTAGGGTGGATAGTTTAGAATCTTTTAACAATAATATTAATTATTTTGAACTATAAATACTTTCAAATTCAATGTAGCACTAATTGGTCCACAATATTTTTGGTTAACCTGTCTTTAGCTAACACAAATAGGTTCGTTCAATCAAGAATGGATAATAAAGGTTTCGGCGGAGTGGGTAGAGGTGACAGCACAACTTTTCCCGATGCGCAGCACATGCCGGGTGTTTCATTCCGAAATTTCAATGCCTGACAATATTGGCATACTTTATCCATTGCACTGATAGCAAGTTTTGAATGCGTAGAGTAGTTAATATCTGGTGTATATTCGAAAGCAAGACGAACAAATGATGCACGTGTTAATGAGCGGCTGATCTGCTGCCTCTGTCGTTCTTGTACTCGTGCTGTAGCTATGTTTCGTTCTCGTGCCGCTCTTGTTCTTGCAATAGTCTGTCGCAAACGTTCGTCACGCTGTTCTTGACATTCTTGTGCACGACGCTCTGCTTTCCTGACTCTTTGGGCTGCATTCCTTTTTGTGATTTGTTCTGCCGACTGATGAGCTCTTCTAACGCGTTTGCGTCGTGCTTCTCTGCTCCTCGCGTTGTTGAGGTTAGATTTTTTCGAAAAAAAAAACTGAAAAACATGCTATTATAGCGCATTGAAATAAAAATATATATAATAATATAATTATGTGATAATACTTACATGTATATAGTTTAATTAGAGTTTTGAACAACGAAGAACTAATAATTAAAAAGCACGAATAATTTCACTGTATTATATTCACTATAATATGAATTTAATTTATACTTCAGTCTAAGTAACACGTGGTCGGCTATGCTAACAACAAAAATTGAAAATGTAAAATTCACTGTATTTCGGTTTACTACAAAATAAATTTAACCTGTTCTTTAGCCTCAGCAACATGTGGTGGTTATGCTATTAATTTGTAGCTTATATGGAACGTTTAGACGTTTGACATCGCGCCATCTATTGAATACTTACTCAATCCAGTCAACAAATGTCGCCATCTGTTAAAATTGTTTGGAGCTAACAGATAATTGTGACTGTCAAATAATAGACAAATAATTTGCAATAAAATAATATTGCGATCATAAATTGAGATGTAAGCTATCCTATCTTTCAAGCTGGATCAAACTGCACACGGTGTGCAAATTTGATTAAAATCGGTGAAGTAGTTTAGGAGTCCATCGCGGACAAACAACGTGACACGTAATTTATATATGTTAAGAGATATATATATATATATATATATATATATATATATATATATATATATATATATATATATATATATATATATATATATATATATATATATATATATATATATATATATATATAAATATATATATATATATATATATATATATATATATATATATATATATATATATATATATATATATATATATATCTATATATTTAGAAATATGAATTTTTGGCCAAAGTGATTTTAATACTAATGTTCTTCTTCGAACATTAGTAAAAACGATATATACAAATATATAGAGATATGATGAGCTAGCTCCATCCAACTTCGTAAATTCGAAATTCAAAAATATTCACAATGACTTCCGAAATGAAGATAATATCGCCGTTCTCGCGTAAGATACTTTGAAATTCGCCTTTAAGATGCTATAAACATCAATTTACGCGCCTAAATGCCTTCCCACAATCTGGGACTTGGCTCATCAAATTTTCACGAGTACTGTTGCGTTCCGTTTTTACCGCTATTACCGTTATAAGCCCCAAGTTGGGCACCAATTGGTCACCGTTACTCTCAGCAACGCACACTAGAACCCTTTGCAAGGGCGGCAGTTTTCGGGCGGCTTTTGCTCGCGAAGAAAAAGGGTCGTGGGTGGGCGCCACTCGCTTCTAACCCAAAACACTGCCTCGCTACCGTTGCCCTGAAGCGAGAAGAGGATGACGGCCTCTTATGTACAACACCGATTCGTAATCGATATTTACAAACTCCGCACAATTCACGATCACACACTTTATTGTATTTAAATAATAATACTGCGTTATCTTCTGACGCGTTACCATTCAACGGTAATCTTCTCAAAATTCCTTCTTTCTTATAGAATTTCATCAAATTTAATTCACAATATATTTTTTTCTTACTTGCTATCTAACCTGCTGATTCTGGGGATAACCATTCAGGATCGCCGCGATACACTTACTCCCGCGATGGGGCCCTTTCCGCCGATCGCTGCTCGCAACAAAGTATAAATTCAATTTTTCGAACGTCCTTCTCGACTTGTCCTCCTTGTTCGATACGAATCTCGTATTCCTATCTCGTCCACGGAAACTGGAATCTTCCCTCGCAGATTTTTCCAGGACCTCAATCGTTTAGTAACTTCTAATGCTGCCGCTTCCAAATTTTCCAGACTACCGTCAGTGGTTACAATTTCTCCAAGTCCACGTCCAAATATGCAA
The DNA here is from genome assembly GCA_947369275.1 of Nemotelus nigrinus. NCBI lineage: Eukaryota > Metazoa > Arthropoda > Insecta > Diptera > Stratiomyidae > Nemotelus > Nemotelus nigrinus. Next base: position 108,691,390 of record OX376373.1, read on the forward strand.
AAAGCCAGAACAAAAGAAGACAACCAATTCACGGCAAAAGAGACCCTCTTTCATCAATCCTGCCCACAGGAAAATTTTCCTGGTGGCAGCGGGATTTTCAAAATCCGTTTTGTGCACTCACCCGAATTCGATTTTACTCATCTGAGTGTTGGGTTTCGAATTCACCACGCGAACCAATTTGGGACAGTCGGACTTCTGACGTTTTTCCCTTTTGACGTTTCCGACTATCAACATTCGGTATTTCATTAATCTCGCTGTTGTGAATATTAAACTCGGGTGGTGCTCCAGGATTTTCGGCATCACATTCCAGGTAGGTGGCTATTTTTTATTCCAAATCCGATTATTCAGCGAGGAAACATGTTCGCGATCCTCCCGGTAACGTTTTATATGATCGTTTTAGCTAATATTAGCTAACGACAGTGGATTCATCCGCCGTGTTTTTCGTGCGAGGATTTGTGCGTGTCGAAGTTTTCGGGTGTGAATACTACCTGACGCGTATGCTGATATCCTCTGGATTTCAGTTTTCTTTCGTGTATGTCGATCATCCTCCGCATCTCGGGTCAATTATATTGATATTTCAACATTAACTTTAATCGCCTTTCGATTCGTGGCTTCGAGTTCGGAAATTGACAATTCGGGCATCCGCTCGGTATCCATCGTATTTAGGTCAATTGTTGGCCTAGGTCTGGTATCGTCGACATTGACGGCTCGGCCCATACGTTGCTCTGCCTTGTCGGTTAATTTGTGTCGGAACAATTCAATTCGCGATATCTCATAGATATCGCTGTGTTTTGCCAATATCGCGATCGGGCTCTCGTTGCTGATAGTAATGGTGATGCTTGTGCGTACCATTGTTTGTCGTGACTTGGTGTTGATTGTTTTCATGTTCTTTGTTACAGATTGTTTTCATGCTCCAGATTGTTTTCATGTATCTTCGATTGATGCCCATTTGAGTTCGTGTCACTCGGTGATTACCCGTGTTGTCTTGTTGTAGCTTCTTAGCTAAAACTAACAGCTAACTTAACTATCATACGCCTAAATCTAACATCTAAACTAACAATCTAAACTAACTCGTGAATTGTGGTTGTTGCCCAATCTCCATCGTTCTCTCTTTTAGAGGATGATGGAGATTTCTTTTTTTTTTTACAATGCTGATGGTTCTACAAACCGTGACAGTATGTATCCTAGAAAAAATAGTGCGAGAAACATCCTGCCCAAAAACGATAAAAAGGACCATTGCAGCGTCCTTTATCCTTGAATATTTCAAAATGTACACCATGGATTTTCTTATTTTTTTTATATATTGTAAGCAGGTAAATAAGCTGCAAATGTGCCGAATTTCAAAGAAGAGCTCATTAAAAAAACAGCCGAGTGGAATACTATAACCACCAAAGAAAATTTATGGAAAATGGTACCGAAACAAGGTTAAACTTACAAAATATGGTACGAAAGAACTTTATGTTAAAAAAATGGGTTTTTCAATGCTAGTTAAAGCCTGAAGAATATTCTTGTTAAAATTCTAACGTAAAATATTCTGTACAAGTTCATTGCTTATAACTTACACCACTGACGCAATTTTCATCAAATTTTTTTTCACATGTGCTTCGACTAACGGATGATCCAGGGCAATCCTAACAGCTACCAAAATACCAATCTGTTTGTGGAGGAGAGCATAGCATCAGAAATAAGATGTCCTTATAATTAGCTAAGCTTATATCGGAACCCATTGTTAGAAAATTTATTTTTGGTCCTTTAATCATTAATTTAACGTTTTGATGCATAATGTATATACAGACAGAATGTGTCTCCCATGCATCTGCAAAATTGAATTTAATTGGCAGTCTGCGGTTTGCATTGCTGCAGTAGAATGATTTTATGAGACCAGCAACATCTATACTTCTTCACCTTTTCGGGGAACTATAATCTCGTCTAATTTTTTTTAATCAGAAATAGGGTATCGTCAGGATACGTGATCAATTCGGCGGCAAAAATGATAAAAATAAACACTTTGTTTCTTTTTCTTAAGCTTTTGAATATTATTTACCATAGATAATTCATTATTTGTTTTTGTTTCTTCTGTGGGTGGTTTCTGCTTAATTTTAAATACATTTT
>OX376373.1:108693701-108715701 GCA_947369275.1 Nemotelus nigrinus
CAGCTTCGAATGAGGGAGGCTGAAATCGATCGTTTGGCAACAGCGGTACACCAGCTGATGGCTAATCAAGTTCAGAGCGACCAATTCAGTCACTTAACAACGGCTATCCAACAACTGGCCAACGGACGTCTTGATCCGAAGGAGCGCATATGGAGGGAAGTCCGACAGATGACCAATTTCACAGGATCCGGTGATGTATCTATTAATTCGTTTATCTCCAACGTTGAGTTCTATCTAAATGGACTTACTGAGGAGACATCGAAAAAAATGGCCACCAGAGCCATCTTCTATGAAAAAATTCACGGCGAAGCCAAGGACGCAGTGATTAACGTGGCAGAATGCGATAACTGGAAGCTCATCAAGGAAACGCTGAAACTTCGATTTAGACCAGATACTCAACCAGCCGATATCTACAGAAAAATCAGCAGCATCCGAGTCAGCACAGTAAGTGATTTAGTTTTAGAAGTGCAGAAAATTAAGATTAAAAGCGATGAGCTCATAATGTATTATAGTGATAATTTATTTATAAATTTGAGCAACGTCGATTCACTTTTAACTAATACTGTGAAAGAAATGACGCAAGGCGTCCTTTTAGATAAAATTTATGAGCTCCAAAATATATCCGATGTAATTTATGTCATGCGAAGTAGACGTTTTGAAAATACTTGTATTCGGCCTGAGTTTAGGAAACAAAATTCAGTAAGATATTTCGGAAGTAATAGATCTAAGAATAATATAAGCCCGGAAAGAAAAAAAAATGACTCGAACAAAACTGAAACGCGTCAAAATCGGGATAACAGACATGACAATTCTGACGACAAAGACTACTTTAACCAACACAGACGAAACAACTACAGCAAACCTGGGTATAACAGACGACCAAATAACAACAATTCAAATCGATATAGAAAAAACCAATTTCATGATGGGAATGATAACTCTTACAATAACTATAACAACGGACAGGAACGTTACGATAACTTTAGACAGAGCTCCAACACTAGGAGACTGCAACAAGACGGAACTACCCCAATGGAAATAGATAACGTTCAGGCTTCTACTAGAAATAGGTTTAGCTCTAAAAACAGTAAAAATCAATGTACAGACACTAGCATACAAAGTGCCGGGCACTGTGAATCTAATAGTATCAATCATCCGATAGATGAACAAAATTCTTCATTTTTTATCAATTAGCCTCGGATGAACTACCTCTAATAGAATTAACAATAAACCACTCTAAATATATCGCGTTAATCGATACCGGATCATCTTTTAGTATTATCGACGAAAATCTTGAAGATTTTCACAAAATCAATATAAAACCCTTATACTTTAGCACTATAACGGGGCGAGATTACGTAACTTGCGAAGTCCACACACATGCACCGGAAGAGTTTAAAGCACTGCCAGAAGCTAAAATTAAATGGAAGGTTAGAGATTTACAGAGTAGAAAATATGACTTAATAGTGGGAGTAGATTTGTTAGACAAACTGGGGACAGTAATTGATCTCGAGAAGAGGACAGTTACTCTTAATGGCGAAAAAATATCCTTTCTGAACAATCCATATCAAATTCATGAGATGTGTGCATTGGAGCAAGTTAATGTTGACTGTTTTAAGAACTTAAAACTGGCGCATTTAAACTCGGAAGAGTATCAAGAGATTAAGAAAATAATAAATCGGTTTGAGACTATTTTTTATAAAAATGGGGACATACTTACGAGTACTTCAAGCATCGAACATGAAATCCCAACAACGACGGACCAACAAATCAACTCTAAACTCTACAGATACCCGCCAAAGCACGAAGAAGAGGTCCGGAAACAAATTTTCGATATGGAAAAACAAGGAATAATTCGGAAAAGCAACTCGAAATATTCAAGCCCATTGATAGTCATACCAAAGAAGCCTGATAACTCTGGCGATAGAAAATTCAGGTTGGTAGTAGACTATAGGAAATTAAATGAGGTCACTATTGATGACAAATTTCCACTACCCAACATTGATTCAATACTGGACAAACTGGGGCGGGCACAGTATTTCACAACCATTGATCTTGCTAAGGGCTACCACCAAATTTTGGTAAAAGAGGAAGATCGAAAGAAGACCGCATTTGTAACTCCCTACGGGCTTTATGAGTTTATTCGTATGCCATTTGGGCTTAAAAATGCCCCGGCTACGTTTCAACGTTTAATGAATGAAATTTTGCGTGAATTCATTAACAAAACATGCGTCGTATACCTTGACGACATATTAATTTTTAGTACGTCTTTACAAGAACATATCAAGGCTATAAACGATATTTTTCAAACCCTAGAAAAACATAGGCTAAAAATTCAGGTAAATAAATGCAGTTTCATGCAAAAAGAAACTTCTTTTCTGGGACATATTGTTACCAAAGATGGCTTAATGCCAAACCCAGATAAAATTAAAGTAATTGAATCGCTCAAAATTCCGCAAACCGTGAGACAAATAAGGAGTTTCTTGGGGCTTACGGGATATTACCGTAAGTTTATCAGGGACTACGCGAAAGTGGCGCAGCCTATAACTAAATATCTTAAGAAAGAAGCAAAAATTAACATCAAAAACCCAAATTACGTTGAAGCTGTAGAAAAACTTAAAACTCTTATATGTTCACACCCAATTTTACGTTTTCCCAATTTTAATAAACCATTCCAGTTAACCACGGACGCCTCAAACTATGCGCTAGGCGCCGTCCTATCTCAAAACGGTCATCCGATCTGTTTCGCATCTAGGACACTCAATACACACGAAAGAAACTATTCAGCTATTGATAAGGAGTTCTTAGCTATAATATGGTCGGTCAGTTATTTTCGCCCGTATTTGTACGGAAACAAATTCACAATATTTACAGACCACCAACCCATTAAATACTTAAACGCTAAATATCAAGATAAAGATATATCACCACGCCACCAGCGTTGGCTCTTAAAATTGGGGGCATATCAATATACAATAGAATACTTAAAAGGGAAAGAAAATCGTGTCGCCGATTTCTTGAGCAGGGTCGAACCACCCAATAATATAGAATCTCAACAAAACACATTCATAAACAACACGCACTCTCATTCGGATTTGGAAGTTCTACTCAATCTTAAGGAGGAAGATGCTACTATGGCCACAATACACTCCGCTGATGAGGAGTTATAGGACCACATACCGATTAAAGAAGAGATAGTAAACAAATATAGAACACAACTAATTTTAACCAATAACAAAACTAAAGAATTTGAGAGATGCCATAATAACAGAATCATTTACATTGCCGAACATGATTTCGAAAATTTGCAGGATATTTTGGGGAGATATGTAAAAAGAGGATACATTGGAATCTATACGGAGCTAGATGACCACAAATACAATGTAGTTCAACAAAAAATTAGACAGCTATTTTCAATTGATCACCAATTAAAATTCTTTAGATGTTCTTTACGTGCACGAGATATCAAAACTGAAACCGAGGCCGTCAAACAAATATCTTTGTATCATGTAAAAGAGAGTCTACATTCTGGGATACATGAGACATTCAATTCGCTTCTTACTAAAATATATTATCCGAAACTTTTAGAGATAATACAAATGGTTATAAACCAATGTGAGGTTTGTCAAGCGGTCAAATATGATCGTCATCCAATAAAACCAAAATTCCACCATACAGAAACACCGTCGGATACAAACCAAATAATTCAAATTGACCTATATTTCATTATGAAACTCACATTTTTGACAGTTGTCGATAGGTTTTCAAAATTTGCAGCTGTTTATAATTTACCAGACCGCAATCATATCACGATCATTGAAATTTTAGAAGAACATTTCGCGAAAATAGGCAAACCTGAAAAGATAATTGCAGGGCATGAATTCGATGGCATTCAGATTAAGGAATTTCTCAAATCTGAAAACATTATCTTCCATTTAACAAAACCCCATAACCATACAGGACTGGCCGATATTGAAAGCTTACATAAAACTATTGCGGAAAAATTCAGGACGATAGCATATAGCACAATAAAATTTTCAGCAAAGCACACAATGCAAAGAGCAATAAGAAATTATAATGAAAGGTTCCATTCGTCAATTAAGGCTACTCCTAGGGATGTTCAAAACCGTTTAGTAGATTTCAATGAAATAAGGAACAATTTGGAAAAATTTAAGGAAAAATTCTTGGAAAAACGCAACCGAGACAGAGAAAGCTACCAAGAGACACGAAGTACTGGCTTTATTAAATACTATAAAGCAACACGATTAAAACAGCTACCAAAATATCGCAAGGCAAAATTGGAGAATGTACATCCCACAAATATCAAAAGAAAAAAAGAAGTTCACGGATTGTAGTGACAACGTACCATTTTTATTAACCGAAGATGAAAATAAACTTATTGATAGAGCTTTAAATGGTGAAGAGGAAAATGAAACCCTAATTTCCAAATTCAATTTAACTATAACACGTCGTGATATAAACTCTCTTGCGAGTACGTCCTGGTTGAATGATAACATAATCAACTTTTACTTTAACCTCATAATGGAACGTAGTGAAAAATCACAGGGAGGATTACTTAAAGTTTTGACTATGAATACTTTCTTTATTCTCAGCCTCTTGCGTATGGGCTACTCCGCCGTACGTAGGTGGACCAAAAACACAGACATATTTGCATATGATATAATCATTATACCTGTACATGTAAATAATAATCATTGGTGTGTATCAGTAATTAGTTTTAAAGATAAATCAATAAAGTATTATGATTCCTTAGGTGGTACAAATTTAGAGCTTTTAGACACATTAGAAAACTATTTGAAAGAAGAATATCTTGATAAAAAGAAACAAGCATTTGATTTAGGGGCATTTACTAAAGAAAATGTTGCTAACTGTCCAAAACAAATTAACGGGAATGATTGCGGAGTATTTTGTTGTATGATAGCGGAATACATCGCAAGAAATAAAAGCCCAACATTTACTCAAGAAACTATTCCTTTTTTTAGAAAAAAAATGATTCTCGAAATAGTTCAGGGTAAATTAGGCATACAAGTTTAAGAATTCAAATCATCTCAACTAAACTAACATCCAAACGAAAATAAATATTACTTTAGTTTTAACTGTATAAAACTAACATTAATATTTACTCTACGAATTCCTAACTTGCAGATCCTCACCGGATTATTAGTTATAGCTTATGTGATATGGACTTCCGTTCTAGCAACTTTAAATGTCAGTCCAATCAACGAAAAATCAGGGTTCGTTGAAATTCAGTTGGAAAAAGGTGAAATAGTGACAAAATCTAAAATTATAATTCACGTAATAGATACCGAAGAAATGTTAAAACTTATTCAGGATTTTAAAAACGCTTCACTCAATTTTAATGGGGAACGTAGGAACCTATTGCAAACAGAACTTGAACACATGACAAACAAAATTAAAACCTTAACACCGAAAAACCGACAAAAACGTGGATTGCTTAATATTATAGGCAGCGCAGGAAAATGGCTGTTTGGAACAATGGATGATCAAGACCGAAAGGACATTGACGAACATCTCCGAACTATAGACCTTAACAGCCACAACGCCATTTCGACCATTAACCAACAGGTAGACATAAATCAAAATTTTAGCGACTCCATAAAACAACTGCGTGATATAATTCAGAGAGATAGAGAAATCCTATTAAACGGAATTAATCGAATTACAAACAGTACATTTGAAAATGATATCTATTACGACCAACTTTTCAAAATTCAAATTTTCAAAAGTAGAATTGATCAATTGCAAGATAATGTTGTATCCGCAAAACATGGAATATTGCATCCGAACATACTTACTGATGAAGAAATTGTAAAATATAATATTGATGTGAAGAAATTACAGTACATTAAAATGGGAGTAACCAAATCAGAAAGTAACTTATTGATATTTGCAATAAAAATACCTATCGAATTTGTAAGCGTACAACTCAGGTTAATTATACCGATACCAAATCATGAAAGCAAAGAAATTGATTATGCGAAACAAATTGTTTTCACTTATAATAATACAGTATACAAATATGAAGATACCAAAACATTAAATGAAATAACTAAAAGTGACCATTGTATTTTTAAAGATAACTGTAAACTTATAAAAAACACAAATTTGGAAATTGTACAACTTGACAGACAAACCATTTTAATTAAAAACGCTAAAAATTTGAGTTTAAATCAAAACTGTGATGCCAGAAATTTTAAATTAACAGGAAATGTATTAATGCAGTTTAATAATTGTTCACTACAAATTTGGGATCATTACTTTTCGAATACCGAAGAAACAATTGAAGATCATTTTTATTTTCCGACCGATAAGCAAGCTCAAAACTTTTCAGATAAAATTACATTAGACATAATCAACTCAGACAACATAAAGAATATACAAAGGATAAATGAACTTCAAACACATAAAAATTTGTCATATGGGATTAATGTAACCCTAATTTTACTCATTATACTTATCATAGTTGGAATGTGCATTTTCTATAAAAGAAAACAAAATATTCATGTAAATTTAGAAACTAGAATTCAGGAGCATTCTCATGTAAAGGGGGGAGAAGTCATGTACACGACAGCAAAGTCACATGAAAAGATGACACCTGACTCCGCCTGGGAAGATATTCGCATCTTCAATGCAAAATTCCATTCCCATGGAAACCCAGACGCGGAGTCAGCAAAAATAGATCACAAATAGTTGTGGGACACATGACTTCGCCCCCAGTTCCCAGACCGTTGTCGGATTGTTACCACATTGTGTAAAGAGCACAGTTTTCTTAACAGTTACGAATAAAGTGTCAATATATTGTTCATTGTGAAAAGTGGTGTTTTGGTGTTGTTTCTTAATACAATATATATAAACATACAAAACTAACCAGCATTAGCCATTTCCGTAAATATTGCACCAACAGATGCTTCAAACAACGTTCTCATATGCAAAGCATTTGCAATAAAAAATAAGGAATTCTTTTTTAAATTTTTCGAGTTTTGAACATTTTTCGGATGGCAGCCTCAAACAACGTTTAACCGCTGAAACCTTCGAACGAAATTCAAAGCATACGTTGATTTGAGTATGAGCTTGTTATGGTAAACTTATTGCTGCTTCGTTCGGAAAGTGTTGCCCGCACTGAATTATTTGTGTTATAGTTGAGTTTTGTTGCTTTGGATAAGGAATGGTTGATATGATTCCTGCGAAGAGAACGAAATTCAAAGGTTACGTTGATTTGAGTATGAGCTTGTTATGGTAAACTTATTGCTGCTTCATTCAGAAAGTGTTGCCAGCACTGAATTATATGTGTTATAGTTGAGTTTTGTTGCTTTGGATAAGGAATGATTGATATGATTCTAAAAAACAGTGTATTACGTCTTTCCACACTTTTTTGTCACTCAAAGACAATTTCTTCGAAAATTAGTTTTCTAGCGGTTCAGGTGCGCTAGAGTTTTTTTAATTTGCAGCGCAGCCATTCAATCGAAACCAAATTCATAGGGTGCGTTAAACACAACCTGAAGCAGTTGTGGTGCTAGCACATGGTTGCGAGCACCAGACAATTTCGTAGATATTGCAACAACTTCCATTTGGTATTCATTAGCAAAGCATTTACAATTAAATAAGCAACCGATATTTAAGTTTTCCGAGTTAAAGAAATTTTTTGGAGGGCAGCCCCAGACATATTTTAATTGCTGAAACTTTCAATGATATCCTTGGATGAAAACGAAATTCAAAGGATAGGTTGATTTAGCACGAGCATGTTGTGGTAGACTTATTGCTACTGTGTTGGACAAATGTCGTCAGCACTGAACATTTTCATCATTTGTGTAATAGGAAATGCTGTGAGAAAATGATATTTGTTTCTTTGAGTAAGAAATAGTTGATATGATACTATAAAGAATTGTATAACGTCTTCATACATTTTTAAGTCCCTCAAAAACAACTTCTTCGAAAATTATTTTTCTAGCGGTTCTGATGCGCTAGACTTTTTTTTGCGCTCTCCTTTAGCTTTATTGTTCCTAGGTCTTATTTAATTATTTATAATTTCAATTTAATCGAACATGTGGCGACGAACAGCGTGTTGGGACCCTAGTAATTCACGTATTGACCAAGAGCTAGGTAGCCTCAGTCTTTTCGCCTCCAGCACTCCCCCAAGGGTCGGTCAAGGGTACACGGTTTGGCCACCCACTACAGTGGTGGAGTCCTTTCAAGCTGAGGTTACGAAAACAATTGTTTAATTGGATCGGGCTATCTATTCGTCATTTTATAAGTGCTGCTGCAAAAGAGTCCGGTACAGATATATTACCTGATGAATGAATTTAAACTGATTCAGACATGATGCTAAGCATTCCATACAAAACGCTTGATGGACCAACGGATACCACACCAGTACCGATTGATTTGAACAAAACTGAAAATATAGCCGGTTTATTCATTGGCGCATTTTTAAAGACACCTGTTGATAAACGTGATACAGAGCCGATTGACTCGTCAATAAAGAAATCTTTCGATAAGTCAATACTTCTTGATAATTTTAATCGACTAGAAAAAAGCATCCATGAACTTGATACAAGAATCAGTCGAGAAACATTATTCAAAACTATTGAAGATTTTAGAAAGACTCATCTGATCCACGTTCACAGACATTATCCAACTTAGAATAATAGCTGATATATTGGTGAGAAATCTCAAAACGATTATTTTGTGACAGTGTTTTCAGGTTCAAACATGCAAAATACTGAAATTAGAAGAAAACATTAATTGAAAGTATTTCCATTAAAGTTACAGACCATCATGGCAAATTAATTGACTTTTAGCCAAGCTTTACTCCAACATATATATTGCTGCGCTTCAAGCGTCGATAGGAAAGGCTTTAAATATTCACACAGATTGAAGTAAACGGTATTGTGTTATTAATCAATACCGATGCTCACGACATCAACTCGCACTGGACACGCTTTTATTTAATCTAGAGTGGAGAAAATTTGTAAGATATTGGTGACCTCTATCAAACACCAATTATCTACCAGCGCAGGAGAGAAATCGGAAGTTTTTTCAGTGGTCTATTATGTTATCTAAAAAGGAGGCCCGGTAGCTCTGCTCGCTAAGGCGTCAGGTTAAAAAGCGGCGTGCTACGGGGCCTACGGGTTCGAATCCCGCTAGTACCATGGCTATAAGTGTGAATGCGTGTGATTATCCATGAGAGTGGCAAATGGGCCCAAACTGGTGGCCTAATGGTGGTCGCGTTCTCGGCAGCCCTCTTCATTAAACTAACCTAACCCAGGTCATCTAAAACTTTTGGCCACGTCAGGTGTAAAGGCTATAAAACGACAAGCGGTTATGACCGGTAAGGCAAGGAGGTTGGAATTAAACCTCTTAAAGATCTCCTAAGAGAATACGGGCAAACTGACGCACAGGTGTTAGCTCAGAAAGGTATGTACAAACTTTTTGATAAGATGGGTGGTGCAGGTAATCGAATGGCTATAATAAGAGCTAAACCGTTCACAACAATTGAATTGGGACTTTTCTTTCTTTAAAACATTATGCACGTGCGGGATAGCATACATGTCAAAAGTCAACTGCAAAGAGCCATCTTCAGCTATCTACTGTCTGGTTTTAGGTCATCTCGTTCTGGTTCCAAGCAGTAAGTGTATGTGTGCTCAATTTTTTTGTTTACCGTAAGAGGATGGGTGTTTATTCTTCCCATATTCGCCAGTGTGTGTGTGCTCAATTTTTTATGTTTACGGTGAGAAGATAAGCTTTTCGTGGGCGCAAATTCCCCTCAGTCATTGCAAATTGAGGTTTCAGTCTGACATGATCACTATCAAGGTGAGCAAGATTATCGCAATGAGGGCGAGGAGCTAAAATGCTCGATATCTTACAAGAATACGCTTTTTAGTTTTTCTCAAAAGCATGCGTCATATGATAAGATACTTGAGGTTGCCCGCTGTTTAATACGATTGTCTTGTCTGAAACTTTTCTTGTAGTACTACTACAATGAATTGGCGTGCATAATTTAAGATCGATTTCAATGAGAAAATGAAAAAGTCTAGCGCATCAGAACCGAACTAATTTTCGAAGAAATTGTCTTTGAGTGACAAAAAAGTGTGGAAAGACGTAACACACTGTTTTGTTGAATCATATCAACCATTCCTTATCCAAAGCAACAAAACTCAACTATAACACAAATGATGAAAATGTTCAATGCTGGCAACAATTTCCGAACGAAGTGGCAATAAGTTTACCATAACAAGCTCATACTCAAATCAACTAATCCTTTAAATTTCGTTCTCACCGCAGGATTTCATCGAAAGTGTCAGCGGTTAAACGTTGTTTGAGGCTTCCATCCGAAAAATGTTCAAAACTCGGAAAATTAAAAATTGATTCCTCATTTTATTGCAAATGCTTTGCATATGAGAACGTAATTTGAAGCATCTGTTGATGCAATATTTACGGAAATGGCTAATGCTGGTTAGTCTGTGTCAGCAGCAAAGCAAAATACATACCAAATCTGCTTCACGTTAAGTTAAACCCAACCAGTAAATTTCGTTTCGATTGAATCACTGCGCTAGAAGTTAAACTGGTGAAAAGAATTTTAGGGTTACCACCCTCGAAACTTTTCAAATTTTTAAAGCGTTAATATTTGTTGTTATTTTCATTGCAAGATCATTTCCATTTGCAAATCTAAGAAAGAAATTAAACAAAATTCAGTTTGACACTGGCTGTTGCCCTATGCACAAGTACTTTCCTCTGGCGCGTTCGGCAGTAGTGAAATTCATAGCGATAGTTTCAATTTTCCCAATTAGTTAGTTTTACCTACAAACTTCATACTTGCGTTGCTCTTAAAGTTAATTTAGTGTCTATAAGTGCCTAAAAGTTGTCCCTGGACAGTAACAAACGTAGCCGGGAAGATTCCCCGGCTAAGTCTCTCCTAAGGGAGTACTTCAAAATGCCTAGAATAGATCGAGCGGCAACACTTACTTCGCGAAACCAGTTCCTGCCGTTAGCAGACCTCCCAGACAAAGACCAAAGCTCTATGAATGACCAGGAAACCAGCAAAGTAAAAACACCTCCCATTACTTTCACCGATCTATCCAGAGAGTCTATCATTGCCATGATGGACCACTTAAAAATTAAAAATTACGAGATTAAATTAATGTCGATCGGCAGGCGGCTATTTCTCAAATCTATCGACGATTTCGAAACAATAATTAAACACCCCAATGCCAAGAAAGTGAATTACTTTTCGCATCAAAGATCCGATCGTCGCCCAGTCAAGATAGTGCTTTCAGGACTGCATGACATGACCACGGAAGCACTCAAAATCCTGCTTGCAACCGAGTACAAAATCAAGTGCTACGATGTTAAAAAATTCGAGACGGAATCCCGAACGCGTGAAAATACCCACTATCTACTCTATATGGAGAAGGGAACCAAAATAGGTAATTTACGCACAATCAGAACAATTTTGCATACCGTAGTCAGATGGATATTTTATGCAAACAAGCGGAAGAATGTCACTCAACGCCGTAATTGCCAAATGTTCGGACATGGCTCCTCCCATTGTCACCTCCCAACACGTTGCATGATCTGTAGTGGAGATCATCATTTTTCTGAATGCCCACTAGGGGAGCATGATCGCGACAAAATAAAATGTTCCAATTGCTCTAAAGCCCACCCATCAAATGATACTCAGTGTGCGAAAAGAGCAGAGTATATTCAAATAAAACAATCACTGGCAATGAAAAATTTAAAAAACCCTGCAAATAGAACAAACGAATATTTTTCACTGCGTAACATCGAAAACGAGTTTCCTGTGCTTCCGAATTCAAATAATCCGATAGTGACACAGCAGCAAACGAGAAGATCGTACAGTGCTGTGACCAGACAAAGCACATCATCGTTACAACGAACGATTAACGTAGGAACATCAGATGGTATGAACAGTCAGCAGACTGAATTATTCGCGCCTGATACAATGCTCAAGCTGGCGCAAGAGTTGTATCTTAGTTTAGCGGCGTGCAAAACAAGACAAGACCAGTTTAATGTACTAGTAAAATTAACTTGTAAGTTTATCTATGAACCATAAGTTAAAATTAGTTGTATGGAATGCACAAAGCATCCGAAATAAGGTTGCTGAGACTTTCGATTTTGCTGTCAGTCAAAAAGTAGACATATTATTAATTACTGAAACGTGGCTAAAAGCAAAAGACAAAATGTCACATCCACTTTACAAAATTTATAGAGGGGACAGGATTGATGGAACCGGAGGTGGTGTCGCGATTGCCATTTGCAATACAATCAGCCATAAACTTTTGGCCAGTCCAGGCACAAAAGTTATTGAATCGCTAGGTGTCACAATCGAAAATTCAAACTTAAAAATCTACGTCTGTTATTTTCCTGGAACGAGGATGTCTAGAGAGAAATTAAAGTTATTCAAGGCAGATCTTGACCTATTCACGGTAAAAAACCGGAGATATCTATTGTGTGGCGATTTCAATGCTCGTCATAGGCATTGGAATTGCATAGCATCTAATGCCAGTGGGCGACTGTTATACGATTACGTCCATGAAAGAAACCTTTCTGTTCACTCCCCAGCCGATCCGACATTCTATTCTCCGAGAGGCACGGGATCGGTACTTGACTTTGCCACTAGTGATGGTATCCTGCATGTGGAATCTCCATTCACTCTTCAGGCGCTCCCCTCTCCGCATTTACCAGTATGCCTAATCATAGACTTGCAAAGAGCTTATGTAAATCGGTCACCACCAGAAATTTATTGCTACAAGCAGGCCAATTGGTGCGACTTTAGAAGCTTCATCAATTCGAATATTTCTCTTGGTGGACAGAACCTGTCGCAAATAGTAAACCGCCAACAGATCGATACACTCATCGCCCAGTTCACACAAATCATCAAAGATGCTGTGGAGTTTAGCACACCAAAAATAAATCCCTCAAACCACACAGTGGTGCTCAGTGACGATATACGTCGATTTATTCAACTCCGAAATGCAATGAGGCGCACTTGGCAGCGGAACAGAAATCCTGAATTAAAGCCTATGATCAATCTTTTGACAAAAAATATTCAGAAACAGATTATCAGGCTGCGCAATAGGCGATGGAATAAATTCTTAAACAGCCTGGAACGTGGCTCTCAACAGGTTTGGAGACTCAATAAATTCTTCCGAAGAGGTCGCCGGAATCAGATCATCTATCTTCTAGACAGTAATGACAAGGTCGTGTACTCTGAGGAAGAGAAAGCAAATTTGTTAGCGGACACATTCGAGGCAAATCATCGAATAACAGCCAGCATGAGCAACCACGTTACAAAGACTACCGTACAAGAGGCTATCGATTTCTTATCTGCAAGATCCACGCTTCCCGCCAATGCCCTTTGCAAACCAAGAGAAATTACTGGGATTATTTGGAGCTTAAAGCATAAGAAAGCACCCGGCATAGATGAAGTATCGAATAAAGTGCTGAAAAGGTTACCAACGAAAGCGACTGTTCAACTGAATTTCATTTATAATGCGTGTCTTCAAATTTCTTACTTTCCGACGGCTTGGAAAGATGCCACAATCATACCGATTCATAAACCTGGTAAAAATCCAAACAAACCATGCAGCTATAGACCGGTTAGTCTGTTATGCTCGCTGGGTAAAATCTTTGAAAAAATTATCTTAAAACACATCAACTATTTTACTCAAAGTAGCAACCTACTGCCGTCATTCCAATTTGGATTCAGGGAGGGATACTCCACTAACCATCAGCTATTTAGGGTAACTAAAGACTTAGAAAAATCATTTGCTGCAAAGAAATCTACAGGTATGATCATCTTAGATATAGAAAAAGCGTTTGACAATATTTGGCATGAAGGTCTCCTTTACAAATTATCATTGATGGAATTTCCATTGTATCTTACGAAGATAATACAATCTTTCCTAAGTGATCGTAAGTTTACAGTTAAAACGAATGGTGTCTACTCATCTCGACGCCCACTAGTTGCCGGAGTCCCTCAAGGGTCTTGCTTAAGCCCTATCCTCTTTAATATCTACACAGAAGATATACCTGTGGGATCTGATTGCAATATGGCCTGTTTTGCAGATGACACTTGTTTTTACTTCTCTGGAGTAGACCCTTCGATAATAACTCTAAATCTAGAGAGACAGTTCGAGCAGTTATACCAGTACTTTTACAGATGGAAAATAAAAATCAACGCAGATAAAACCAAAGCAATTTATTTCTCGAAAAGAAGAGAGACGATATCTCCCTTCTCAACAATTAAATTTACTTGGCCAAGCAGTAGAATGGAAAGACGAAATTTCGTATCTTGGTATAACTCTTAATAAAAAACTAACATTCAAAAATCACACCAATAATATCCAATCAAAAGTAATGAAGTGCTGTCATTCACTGTACCCACTTATTAATCGCAATTCAAAGCTCTCAATCCCAAATAAGATTATGATCTATAAGCAAGTCATACAGCCTATCATACTATATGGAGCACCTGTTTGGGGCTCGTGTGCTAAGTGTCACAAAGCCAAACTCCAAACATATCAAAACAAAACCCTAAAAATGATGCTTAATAAACCCTTCTACTTTTCGACAAAACGTCTTCATAGAATAACTAACATCAGAACAATCGAACAACTAGCAGAAAAGCAGAAACGTAGTTTTCTAACTAAATGTGGCAATTGTGACAACCCTCTTATTGTATCAATCCTGAGGGATATCTAGCTTTTCTATAATATATAAGCTAAAACTTATAAGCTTGAGCTTACCATTAGAGTTAAGTGGAGTTTAAGTCTAGAGTAAGGTAGGTATAAGTAGCTTTAAGTTAGTCAAATACAAGGTTTTTGTCTACTTTTCCTTGTAAATAATTCTACTAGTTTGATTCCACATATACTGTAGCAACTGCTGAAAATATGAATTATAGTTGTAAAGACAAGAATAGTCTATATCTCTAACCTAAGATATTCCAATGAAATGTACCTAATACCAACATGAAATAAAGTGAATTTGAATTTGAATTTAAACAAAATTATAAAAATGGTCATACCTGGCAGCCTTTTCATAATTTTTGTACGAAATTTATACGACATTTGGTTCATATTTGAGTCCATTTACTGCGTGTACTTCGTTCTGATTTCTACACTGGACCGCAAGTTATAAGGAAAAAAGCTTAATTTGGCTGAGCAAATTTGCAAGATTTAGGAGACAAAAATCACCATAGCTGGCAACTTTATACTAATTTTTCAGCCAAATTTTCATCAAATATTACTAAATTAAGATCCAAGTACTGTATGAATCTTGTCAAAATCTGATGGCTGAATCAGAAGTTATAGGCCAAAAACCAGTTTTTTCCTCAGTGATTTTTCAAGATGGTACCACTGGCACAGGTTTACCCGCATTTCAAAATCACTACTATCAAATCTGGTCCTAGCTAATACCAACATGTCCTGTAAATTTCACTATGATCGGATAATCCGGTCGTCAGTTCTCGTGAACAGAACTTTCGAGTGCTGAAAATAGAGGTAATTTGGTGGTGGGTTGCCGTTCTTGTGCAAATCGGAATTTTGAAAATTTCAATTGGACACGATGGACAAAGGTTAAAATTTACTACGCTTATGACAAGTCATCAGGCGTAGTAAAAGAATGAATTAAACATGTTGTCTATTACCTCACCCATATGCTACCAATGTTTAATGTGTTGCACACAGTTGACAGGGATATGACAGTCATTTTTTAATATCGGAGCTCGTGGATAGGAAATTGGTAATTGTGCCTATAATGAATGGTACAAAAATTATGAAGTTAAACTGTGGCTCTCTAACATATAGGTTAGGTTATGTTGAAATGGCTGCCGATCCGCAGAGACCTGACGACCGGCACACATAGGCACAAGAAAGGCCCGTTGTGATACCATACTAAATTACTGACCCTCTCCTACTCACTAAAATCAGGAAACCATCTGTTTCCTTTGATAAAACGGACTATCACCTTTAAATTGACCGGGGACAGTTTCGTCAGGTTTGTGAGAAAGGGTGCACCAAGTGCCGCCAATCTTCTCCTTGCCAAAGCCGGGCACTGGCATATGAGATGGAGGACGGATTCCTTCTCATCCTCAGAGCCACAACTCCGACAAAAATCGTTAAACTCTCCGAATGTCTCGATATCTCCCTTAGAGATACACGGCATACAGCAACAATGATGGACACTGTACAAGGACCAGCAAGGGACCTAAAAGCCGCTTGGCTATCTGTGAAAATACCAATATTGACCCCGAATATTCGATTACACAGAATTGGCTCAACCACAGTAGTATAAAGCCAAGCAACAGTACGAGGCTGTAGTCCCCAATTCGCTCCTATGGCTCTTTTACAGCAGTGGAGTGCATTGAAAGCCTTCCGCGCTCTATCTGATACATTTTAGGTCCACAGTAACTTCGAGTCAAGGATAAGCCCTAAGTACCTGACCTTCTGGCTCAGTCCAATGGAGACCCCATTTAGTTTGGGTAACTTAAATAAGGGAATTTTGTACTTTCTTGTAAACAGTACTAGCTCTGTTTTACTAGGATTCACATTCAAGCCGCATTCATGACTCCAACGTGAAAGAATGTCAAGAGAGTGATTTAACCTCTCCGATAGAGTAGATAAATACTTTCCCGACACTGCCACAGCTATGTCGTCCGCATAAGCAATCACTTTGCAGCCAGCAAGGTCCAGTTTTATTAAGAGAATATTCACCATGATGTTCCAAAGCAGGGGAGAGAGGACCCCACTCTAAGGTGTGCCCGTACTGACTCCTCGTCTTACGCTGGCATTCCCCAGGGAAGAGATTACCACTCTACTTATAAGAAGCTGCACAATAAAACGATCAGCCACTCATCGACGTGTAGCACCGAGAGTGCCTCAAAAATTGCGTTACACTTAACGTTGTTGAAGGCTCCCTCAATGTCCAAAAAGGCAGCAAGCGTATATTCCTTTAGAGCAAGAGATTTCTCAACTTGCTCAATGAGGACGTGAAGAGTAGTCTCAACCGATTTGCCTTCGGTATCGGCGTGCTGAGACTGCGAGATCAGCACAGGATCTATTGATTTTTTTATATGGTAATCAATGATCCTTTCGAAAATTTTAAGCAATACAGAGTTAAGATTTATTGGGCGATAAACCTTCGGCTTAACATGCAAAACTTTTCCTGCTTTAGGGATAAACACAACTCTAGTTTCTTGCCAGCTGGAGGGAACATACGAGAAACGTAGGCAAGCTTTGAAGATCTCTCTGAGCCATGGTAGCGATACTTTCATGGACTGTTGAATGTGAGCCGCAAGGACGCCATCAGACCCTGGAGATTTAAACGGCTCAAAGGAGTGTATAGCCCACACTAGTTGAGAATTTGATATTCTGAACGGCGTTGTTGAATTGTGAGCTTGCTCTGTTTGATGCACCGCTTCTAGAGGGCAATAATTGCCCGGAAAATGCGCGTCCATAAAAACGTTTAGTGTATCTGCGCCCGAACTAGTCCAAATGCCCTCAAGGTTCTGATGCACCCCATAGCCTTCGGTGTCGTGCTTAAGACCTTGCAAAGGCGATTTGCCTCACTGAGACTCTCTAGGTTTCCACAGAAAGATCTCCACGAGGAACTCTTTGCCTTCCGTACGGCATACTTAAAAGCCTTTAGCTTCGTTTTATACATCGACCAGTCATTAGAACTTTTCGAGTTGTTGAACTCCCTCCTACACTCTCTTCGCAGGGTGACTATGGGTGATTTACACGCTGCCCTAGACGCGGAATTGAGCGAACTAGTGAGGGTGTCAACTGCCGGATCTAATTCATGGTAGCAGTCAATGCTCTTGGGAGCATTTCCCAGTGAGGATAGGACCAGAACTCTAAATAAGTTCCAGTCCGTCTTTTTTCTGTTAATAAAGGCTACCTGCACATCAGAGCTGTGGCCAGCCACGTTAAACGAAATGTAGCTACGGTCGGAGTAAGAGCACTCTTGTAGAACCCTCCACTCACGGAGCAAATGTGAATGCCGCCCGCTGACCAAGGTAACGTTAAGAACCTCCCTACGATTTGAGGTAATGAAGGTTGGTTCACTGCCAGTGTTGGCGATGGACAGGTCGTGGGAAAGGATGAAGTCAAAAAGTTCCTCACCAAGGCCATTTGTATTGGAGCTACCCCATACTTCATGATGCGCATTAGAATCAGCCCCTAGAAAAAGGGGCACCCCAATTTTCATGGCTTCAGCCACAACACCCTTGACAATGTCATAAGGAGGGCTGTTTCCCTGATCGTGTGCCATGTAGGAAGAAACAAACCAGTATGATCTCTGATCGATTTCCACTGCGACAGCCATGTTATCCTTGTCACAGAAACTGTGCAGTACAAGGACGTTAATGGTTTTCTTGGCAAGAATACAGACACGTGGCTTGTGCAAGCCGGCAGGTGCTATCAGTCTGTATCCATTGGTACGTAACCCACTAACCCGGTTTTTTGTAACCCATGGCTCTTGGATTAAGATTAGCTCCTCCTCTGTCTTGGACAAGTGGAGCAGCAGGGCAGCTGATGCTGCTATGGAATGGTGTAGGTTCACCTGCAGTACCTTCACCATCATGTTTTAGTTGATGAGGGTTAGGTCGAGGTCCTCCTCGGAATAGAAGCCTCCTCAAACCCTTGCTCTGCATCCAGAGTCATGAGGTCCGGGCAACCACCCAACTCGGAAGTAGTACCGATGCTTACCCCATCAACAGAGAGTGATTCAACATCCGATTCCACGTCAGATGTCATCCTCGGACAAGCGACAGACTCTGCTTTAAGCGGCTCTCCGGCCGTTTGAGCCACCCGGTTTGGGTCAGGCTTTACAGTTTTCGGATCTTCTGAAACAGAGCTCTTTGGCCTGTCGCTTCGGTAGATGCGTAGGGTCAATGTTTCGACCCCGTACCTAATAATGCGGGCATTTAATACTGGCAGTGCCTCTTCATTAATGATGAAAAGAGCCTCCCGCCGATTGTCTACTGGCTCGCCAATCTGGGCCACCCTCCAATCTCCCGTAGGAAGATCCGGGTTGAAGAGCCGCACTATATCCAGGACTTCCACTGGATCTGAATGGAAGTAAGGAATCCATGTCCTGCATCTTGGCCGGCTGGGGCTTTCCTCCTAAGGCACCACCTTGATTTTGGCGCCTGGCCAGAGTTCCCCCAGCTGGGATATTGACTGCTTGTAGAAATCGGCCGATCGTTGTCTTCGCACGCAACCAGCCTGATTCCCTTATACCAGCCCACGTTGTTCACCGTAGGTGGAGGACAGGAGCTGGCTTTCTGCAGCTTGCAGCAGACTCCAAATAAAGCCTGCCGTAACTTGAGCCAATTTTCAGGAGAGACAATATCATCTCCCTTGCTGGCATCAATAACAGCCCAGACAAGGCACTCCTTGGCCATTTCATTAAATGGCCGAGATATCTCTGAAGAGGAATTTCGGGGCTTTTGCTTTTTGCAATCTTGCCTGCCCTGATTTTTCTGCTCAGCTGACCTCTGTCGTTTCTGAGCTAAATCTGTAGGGTTAAGAGGGAGCGGGTGCTTCCCAGTTTGTTTTCTTGGCCGTTGAAGGGACTTTTTGTCCTTGTCGGACATTTTGTCAGAAGGGACATTTACAAACTTCCTTAGAACCTTGAAGGCTGCCCTTCTAGTTCCGTAAGCCCGAGATCTGGGGGAGGAGCGTTGCGTGCCTGAAGAGGAGGCGGCAACGGAGGAAGCACTTGTCGATGGCCGAGTTAGATCATTCGTCATTTTCATCGCATTGGCCACAAAGGGGTAATTGGCTTTCCCGGGGCCAGACTTGGTAACCGAAGCTCCGGAAACACCTGAAACAGGGGTTGAGGAAGAACTAAAAGGTAATTGAATTTGATCACGGTTCCCTTCTTGTCTATAAATCAGCATGCACAACGTATATCATCTCTAAGGCTTATCAAAGCTGAGAACATTGAAACGGGAAA
Organism: Nemotelus nigrinus; assembly: GCA_947369275.1. Lineage (NCBI taxonomy): Eukaryota > Metazoa > Arthropoda > Insecta > Diptera > Stratiomyidae > Nemotelus > Nemotelus nigrinus. The sequence continues at coordinate 108,713,721 of OX376373.1, forward strand.
CTCGATCGTTTTGCGGAATCAGCCTCCGAAAGCAGAATCAAATTGGAATTGTTTTTTGCGGGATGATTAAAATTGAACAACTTTTTATTTGCATTAAAAATTTTAATCTACATTGAAAATTCTATTTTGACAAAGTGGTTTCGAAAGTATGCACTGATTCGCATCAGACACCAGCACACAGCGCATACTTGACTGGCGTGACCACTTGCAGTTGGAAATCATTACATTTTTATTTAAGCTAGTTGTGACAAATTTTAACATCTCCGACTTATATCCATGGATATAATTGTACTTAGTAAAGGCAATTGAATTTGATCACGGTTCCCTTCTTGTCTATAAATCATCATGGACAACGTATATCATCTCTAAAGCTTATCAAAGCTGAGAACATTGAAACGGGAAACTCGATCGTTTTGCAGAATCAGCCTCCGAAAGCAGAATCAAATTGGAATTGTTTTTGCGGGATGATTCAAATTGAACAACTTTTTATTTGCATTAAAAATTTTAATCTACATTGAAAATTCTATTTTGACAAAGTGGATTTGAAAGTATGCACTGATTCTCATCAGACACCAGCACACAGCGCATACTTGACTGGCGTGACCACTTGCAGTTGAAAATCATTACATTTTTATTTATGCAAGTTGTGACAAATTTTAACATCTCCAACTTATATCCATGGATATAATTGTACTTAGTGAAGGTAATTGAATTCGATCACGGTTCCCTTCTTGTCTATAAATCAGCATGGACAACGTATATCATCTGTAAAGCTTATCAAAGCTGAGATAATTGAAACGGGAAACTTGATCGTTTTGCGGAATCAGCCTCCGAAAGCAGAATCAAATTGGAATTGTTTGTGCGGGATGATTCAAATTGAACAACTTTTTATTTGCATTAAAAATTTTAATATACATTGAAAATTCTATTTTGACAAAGTGGTTTCGAAAGTATGCACTGATTCTCATCAGACACCAGCACACAGCACATACTTGACTGGCGTGACCACTTGCAGTTGGAAATCATTACATTTTTATTTATGCTAGTTGTGACAAATTTTAACATCTCCGACTTATATCCATGGATATAATTGTACTTCGTGAAGGTAATTGAATTAATCACGGTTCCCTTCTTGTCTATAAATGAGCATGGACAACTTTTATCATCTCTAAAGCTTATCAAAGCTGAGAACATTGAAACGGGAAACTCGATCGTTTTGCGGAATCAGCCTCCGAAAGCAGAATCAAATTGGATTTGTTTTTGCGGGATGATTCAAATTGAACAACTTTTTATTTGCATTAAACATTTTAATCTACATTGAAAATTATATATATATATGTATATATATATATATATATATATATATATATATATATATATATATATATATATATATATATATATATATAAATATGTGTATATATATATTTACATATATATATCAGCAAAATGATTAAGGGAGCTAATCTCTGGAGTGGCCGATCCGATTGAGCTGAAATTTTCGGAGAACGTAGATATATATAGTAGGTACGTCTATGACTTTTTCAAATTCAAATATAAAAAAAGTGTTGGGAATGAAAACTTATTATGTTTTAAGTTTGTTTATAAAGAATCTAAAATTTTGAGCCGTGTGTGGGCGCTAAGTACCTGAAAGTAGGCAAGGATTTTTTTTCAAATTTTGATTTGTCATTACTTCTGACACAAACATTGGATCGTCGCGAAATTCGCAGAGCGTATTGACGCTGACTAAGATTAAATACAAATGGATTTTCAAGATAGTGCAGAACTTTCGCGTGCTGAAATAGAGGTAATTTTTTGATGGGTTGCCGTTCTTGTGCAAACCGGAATTTTAAAAGTTTCAATTTGACATGATGGACAAAGGCTAAGATTTACCAATGATTTGAATTTTATGTCAAATGAGGGTCAATGAGGGTCAATTTTCAGGAGGGTCAATGATTTGAAGTAGTTTTGCAAATTTCAC
>OX376373.1:108715901-108769254 GCA_947369275.1 Nemotelus nigrinus
CCGCCTGGGACCTTGTCCATGCTAAGAACATTTTATACTAGTAGGCTCTGAACGAGCTGCCATTTTGTGAAAAATAAAAGGAGTTTCGTAGTCAGTTAATTGCTGTTGTGAAAACATTGGCTCGTCTAAGAGAGACGATAATTAGAAAATAAATTCGGCTGTATTTTTAAATCCATCGTAGTTTCGGGTATCGAATTCAACATTAGTGGCGACCGTGACAGGACCCGGAAAACGATGGATCGTCTAAAAAAAAATCTTTCTGTGCTCAGAGGAGCATTCACAAAAATAGTTGGCGATTTGGAAACCTTGCTGCAGAGTCAGCAACCGGATAAGGGGAAGCTTTTTGCGGTCTGGAAGTAACTGAAGAAGATATGAAAAATTGCTTGACGGCAACCAACAGCTCTACGAGGCGCTTTTGGACGAGGCACCGAAGAGGCGTTGCAGGCAGAACTGAATAGCTGTCTCTCGTATGATACGAGATACTTTGAAGTAAAAGGACAAATTCAAGGGTCGTCAGACGGACGCACACAGTGCTGCGGAGTCGGCATGTGAAGGTGATGGTGCAAGCCAGGCATCGAGTAGTGTTAGACGGCGGAAATATAAGCTGCCCACCATTGAATTGAAACGTTTTGGTGGCGATGTGAAAGATTGGCTGCCATTTTGGAGCCAATTTGCCAAAATTGACGCTGATCCTGAAATTGACGATTGTGACAAGGTACATTATCTACTACAAGCGACGATCATTGAAAGTAGAGCTCGACGGCTGTTTGAGAGTTTTCCCGCGACTGGTGAAAATTATCCTAAAATTGTGGAGAGTTTGAAGGCTCGTTTCGGTCACGAAGATCTTCAGATAGAGGTTTATGTACGTGAACCATTGAAAATTATTCTACAGAATTCAGTGAAAAAAACCAATTTTGATTTAATGTCGTTGTACGACAAGTTGGAGGCGCATATGCGAGCTCTTGACACGTTTGGTGTTTACCGCGGACAAATGTGCAGCAATGCTTTTCCCATTGATTGAATCCTGCATCCAAGCCAACTACTGCGTGTGTGGCTGCAATCTGTTGATTTTACAAAATCATATGTTGATAATTCCGCGCCAATGGAACATCGGCTGTTGAGCTTGATTGCGTTTATCAAGCGGGAAGTAGACAACGAGCAACATCTTGCTTTAGCCTCGGATACGTTCCAAAATAATCAGCCGAAAGAGCGGAATATTAAACCCTATAGGAGGGACATTGTTACGAGAACAGCAGCTAATATGGTGAATTATTAATCTCAGCAATGTATATTTTGTAGTGGTAGCCATCTCACGGCAGATTGCAGGAAAACAGATATTTGGACGTTGCAACATAAAAGTAGAAAGCTGACCAATCAGGGAGCTTGTCATCGTGCAAATATATGCAAACTTTATTTGAAATGTGTGAGATGTCACCAAGCGCATTGTAGATCAATGTGCATAACATCGTCGAATACCATCGCCGAAACGTTTGCAAAGTGCGCAAAGTCAAGCACTCTCATCGCAAGCAAATACTCAAGTATTTTTTGCAAACGCTACAGATAAGGTTAAAAGGTGTCAAGTCAGACCAGATTGTTCGAGCTTTGATTGATACGGGATCCCAGAGATCCTATGTTTTGAGTGATGCTAATCACAGCACTTGGATTGAAATCGAAGAGAAGAGAAAAACTTATACATTTTCTCTTTGGTGGTATGAACTCTGCTGAGCAGTGGCATAATGTGTACGATTTAAATGCTGTTTATGGCAATTCACTGCATAAGTTTGAAGCTTTGGAGTAGTCCACAATATGCAGCGACATTCGATTGGCGAAGAATGGACCCTGGAAAGAAGAGATTGAGGAGCTGGGTATTACCCTCAGTGACAGCAATAATTCAGGACCAGTGGAGCTTCTGTTTGGAGCTGATATAGCAGGGAAGTTATATACAGGCAAGAGATTTGTTCTGAATTGTGGCTTAGTGGCTATGGAAACAATATTTGGATGGTCGTTGATGGGTAAAGTGAGGTATCCGGATGATCCGGAGGTATGCAAAGTGACGTTGAGTGTGTGTTTTCTTTTGGATAAAGATGCTACCATCACTCATTTATGGGAACTATATGTCTTGGGCATAACTGATCCACATGAAAAGAAGACGGCAGAGCAAAGAGCTCTTGATGTTTTGGACTTTTTAAACAAACAGTTACCATTGACCACGACAACAGATATGTAGTTAGATTGCCTTGGATAAGAGGTCATCCACCTCTACCAAGTATCTATGAGATAGCGAAAAAGAGGTTGGAGAGCACTATTGACAAGTTGCGAAGAAATAACTTGTTAAAGAGCTATGATGAAGTTTTCCAAGAATGGGAAAGAAGTGGAATTATTGAGCAGATCACAGTGGATCATGATCATTCAAATGCACACTATCTTCCGCATAGACCAGTTATAAAAGATAATAGTACAACAAGAATTCGTCCTGTGTTCGATGATTCCGCCAGAGAGAAGAGCAAACCTGCGTTGAATGATTGTTTGGAGAAGGGAATGAAACTTATTGAATTGATTCCTGTCATTTTTAGAAAATTTAGATTTAGAAAATTCCGAATCGGAGTAGTTTCAGATATACGCAAAGCATTTCTGCAGATTGGTGTCCATGAAAAGGATAGAGATTTTTTGAGATTCTTGTGGATAGACAAGAACGGTGCAACTAAAATTTATCGACATCGTCGCGTAGTGTTCGGAGTTAATTGTAGTCCCTTTTTACTTGGCGCAACAATTAATTATCATTTGGAGAAATGTGCAGGTACTCGCTTTCACGAAACTATTTTGAGGCTTCGTAGTAGTTTCTATGTAGATAACTGCGTAACAAGTTTGCCAGATGAGTCTTCACTACATCTTTTCAAAAAGGAATCTATAAAAATACTGTCTACTGCTGCATTTGAACTGCTAGGGTGGGAGTCTACACAACTTAGTGGAAAGGGAGGCGTGTGCATTCCTGTACTAGATCTTATGTGGGATTCGAGACGAGACACATTGTTTTTGAATCGAGATAATCTAAATGGCATTGTTAAACAAGCGGATGGTGTCATGTCGAAATGGACAATTCTTTCGGCAGCTCAACGTGCTTTTGATCCTATTGGCTTTACTTGCCCGGTATCGTTGCAGCCGAAATTGTTATTGCAGCGCCTTTGGAAATGTAGTTTAAAGTGGGATGAGCTTGTTGATGACGAGATTGCACTTTTGTTTCGAAAATGGCTTGAAGGGTTGCGGTACCTGTTCGACATCGAAATACCCAGGTGGTTGGACACCGATATAGATAAAACGGAATACAGTTTTCATGTATTCTGTGAAGCTAGCTTGGCTGCATATGCTGCAGTAATATTTCTTCGAAGCATTAAGGATGGTAACGTGTCAGTGCGATTGATTGTAGCTAAAGCAAGAGTTGCACCAGTGAAATCAATCACGATACCTCGTTTGGAGTTACTGGCTGCTACGATTAGAGCTAGACTTTTTGCAGTGGTTAAAGAATGTTTTACCAGTAAACAAATAGAGTGCTATTTCTGGTCAGACTCCTCTACAGTCCTGGAATGGATTCGACGTGAAGAACCTTGGGCAGTATTCGTAGGAAATCGAGTTAAAGAGATTAGGACACTTACGGCAGTTGTGTCTTGGCATCACGTTCCGGGGACACAGAATCCAGCAGATCTGGCATCATGTGGGTGTTCTGGAATCACTTTTTTGAATAGTAGATGGTGGGAGGGATCGCAATGGCTGTATGATCCTCCTGCTTTATGGCCTGCAGAGATTTGTAAGCACAACGAAACGGAAATAGACGGAGAAAGACGAAAGTGTTTTGTCATGATATCGGTATCGAGTGAATTGGATTATTGACATTTGTTGTATATTGCAAAATATCTTAAAACCATTCGTACGATTGCGTGGATAAATCGGTTTATATATAATATACGTAACCCGAAAGATATCCACCAAGTTATGAGAAGGGTGGATCGGTGGATGACTGAGCACGGCCTCCAGCTGGCAGTCTCAAAGACAGAGATTGTCATGCTGACGAAGCGGAGGATACCAACTGTCATACCCATGACGGTTGGCTCCGTCGGGGTCCAGACCAGCAAGTCGGTCAGGTATCTGGGAGTGACACTGGACACCAAGCTGACGTATTGGGATCATATCCGCAGGGCATGTGACAGGGCTCTGGTAGTCGTCAGTTCGCTGAGTAGGCTAATGGCTTACGTTGGCGGACCCAGTGAGACGAGACGGAGACTGCTGATGGTGACGACCAATTTCATCTTGCTATATGGCGCCGAAATTTGGGGAGATGCGCTTCGAACTAGGTAGTTCCGGAAGCGCATTGCCAGTGTCCAGCGCAGGGGTGCCCTGCGAATCGCGTGTAGCTACCGCACGGTCTCAGAAGAGGCTGTGATGGTTGTATCGGGAGTAATCCCGATCGATCTGCTTGCGCGAGAACGCAAGGAGGGGTACCTCTTTCGCTCAGAGCTGGACAGAACTGAGGCTTTGACGCACGCGCGTACACTAACCCTCCAACTTTGGCAACAACGCTGGAGTGAAAGTGATAAAGGACGCTGGACGGCTAAGCTAATTGGTCTTATTGAGCCTTGGCTTAGCCGGAGCCACGGAGAGGTAAACTTTTACCTTTGTCAATTCTTGACAGGGCACGGTTACTTCAGGAAATACCTGAACAGAATGGGTAAGGTGGTCACACCGTACTGCCGGTACTGTGTGACTGAGCTCGATGATGCTCAGCACACATTCTTTATGTGCAGTCGCTTCGTAAGTTTGAGGCACACCATTGAGTCCACGATCGGCCTGGTAGCACCTGAGACGATCGTGAATGCAATGCTGCGAAACGAGGAGAAATGGCGCGCAGTCTCAACGTACGCTGAGAAAGTGCTGCGTATAAAGCGGGAGGAGGGTTGCCTTACCGACCCATAAGCTGTGGTAGTTCTTGAAGTCCGTGGTTACCAATGGGTGAGTCAGCACGACCGGGTCGAAGCAGTGCTTAGGCGGGTCCCGACTCGGAACTTCGTGGGCTTGTAGATGGTCCTTTTTTTTAGTGAGTCAAACCTCACATACCCCGTGGTGATAGGTTACCCGGGGATCTGGTATGCAGATTTTTTTTTGCCATCTACACTAGGGGAAAAAAAAAAAAAAACCCGAAAGATAAACGTTGTGGTGAATTAACTACTGAAGAAACTGAATTATCTGAAATATTTGTGTTGAAAATGTTACAAAGTGCTTGTTTTCATGACGAAAAATGTAATGACTTATCTTCATTACACCCTTTTAGGGACGAACATGGACTGATTCGTACTATAAGTCGTATTTTAAACCGTGATTATCTCCATGACTTTTTGTATCCGATAATATTACCGAAAAAACATTTATTAGTTTCGCGATTAATTCAGGATACACATGTTAGATCTTGTCACGCTGGAACCGATATATTATTGAGCTTACTTAGAGAAAGATATTGGATACTCGGTGGAAGAAGATCGGTGCGGTCAGTTATATCTCATTGTGTTGTGTGTAAAAGGTTTGCTTTGAAGCCTATAGGACTCGAGGCTCCGTGTTTGCCAATCGATCGCGTGAGTGATGTTGTCCCTCTCGAAGTAATAGGAGTTGACTTTGCCGGACCTGTATACTTAAACAATTGACGAGAAAGCGTGGATATGTTTGTTCACTTGTGCAGTTTATCGGGCGGTGCATTTGGAGCTTGCCACATCTTTATCTACCTTGTGTTTTATGAAATCTTTGCAACGATTTATTAGCCGTCGTGGACGACCGAAAATAATATATTCGGACAATGGAACGAATTTTTCCGGTGCGGCAAATGCGTTATCGAAACTCGATTGGAATCGTGTGTTGGAGTACGGAACCGTTGAGCATATTGTATGGAAATTTAATCCGCCGGTGGAGGTTGTAGAGCCAGACTAAGTCATTTTCTTGAAATCCAGCCGAGTTTGCCTTTAAGTCATATCGCGTTTTCATCCGGTCCGTGTTTAGGTTTATGTGGCAACAATTAAGCTTCGTACACTTCTGCAGCTTCCAAGCTTGTTAGTTCACTTTGAATCTGAAACACTAAGCACTGTGGTGTATAGTCTGGACTCTTACCATAAGCTTGCCGGAGTGCTGCCATTGCGCATATTTTGACAATTATTTTTCTTTTTGCGTGAATTATTGTTTTTCATTATTTTTGAATTTTTATCTTTATTTTTATAACTTTTTATAATGGCCCAGTGCTGTGCCTCCGCGTGTGACAACAAGTCCGATAACACTCCTTTCGTGGTTTGCTCGGGTTTTTGTGAAAAAACATTTCACGCTGGATGTGTAGGCCTAAATGGCCGTATTGGCGACGCACTCAATAGTGCCTTAGGGCTGTATTGGTTTTGCTCCCAATGCCGTCCTTCGTCAATGGCTCATTTTGTATCTAAATTACAAAATTCCAAAACGTGCCTCGAAGACGTTGCAAAAGTCTTAGCTGCTTCCGAGGAAAAAGTAAAACTCTTACTTAACGCTATTAATCCTCTACTGGATTCTGCGATGCCTGCCGCTGCTCCTACGTCATGTGTTTCTGGTGTAGCTGATGTTCTTTTGGTCGGTGTTACAACGAGGAATAAACAAAAGGCTTGCGCACAGGCTGCTTCGTGTACCGAGCCTGCTTCTTCTGTTGCCTCGACTGTTGGCTCACTTCAGCTGTTTCTTCCTCCGGCACATGATTTTCCTGGATCTTCTAGGGGACCGCCGGAACGTCTTCGGTCTCCTCGTGCCTCACCAGACCCTCATCTCGACGTATCTGCTAGGAACGCTGATGCTGCTTGTGCTGCCTCATCTAGTGCTTCTTTGCAATCGAGTCTACCTACATCTCAATTACATGTTGCTGCTAACGACTCCGTTGATGATCTCTGTTTGCATGTAGTCGCGCCTCCTCTCCAAATTTTTGTATCACGATTTGCTTCTGAAACTTCTGTGGCTGCAGTCAAACGCTACATCTGCAAGAAGCTCGGCTTCACTCCTCATATTTTAGATTGCGTCAAATTTACGAAAGATAGCCAGGCTAGAAGATATTTGGCTTCTTTCAAAATAACATTGCCTGCCAACCTCGATATTGTCGCTGACTCCAAATTTTGGCCTCCCGGGACGTTAGTCAACATTTTTGAAAACCGGCGAAATTTTCGATCATCAAACAACCGGAGAGCTCGAACCTAGTTCTTAAGCGTAAACAATTATCTCTGTTTTACCAAAATGTTCGTGGTATGAGGACCAAACTTGATGACTTTAAAACTGCTGCTATTCTTGAAAATGATCACCTGATTTGCTTGTCGGAAACTTGGCTGACTGACGACATTTTTAGTTCCGAGTTCTTCCCTGCATACAATGTTTACCGTTGTGATCGCAATCGTTTGGTATCTAATAAGGCTGATGGTGGTGGCGTGCTTATTGCTGTGCTTAGGGCTCTCAACAGTAAACTTTGCGCTGATTTAATCCCTAGTCCACCTATTGAATGTGTTGCTGTTTCCATCTCTTTGTCGCCTACATCCTCTTTGTTTGTTGCGTCATTATATATTCCCTGTAACTTATCCTTCTGGACTTATGATAAGTTCTTTTCTGAACTTTCCACTTACCTTAATAGCAACCATCCCTCGTCCTCAATCATTATCTGTGGCGACTTTAATATGCCTTCTGTTTAATGGGACTCTTCTTTTCTTCGTATTATGTCCATCAACAACCTTTCTATTGCCTTATCTTCTTTTCTTTCTTCCTGTTCTCTTTCTCAATTTAACTGTTTCCCTAATGCTAATAACAAGATCCTTGACCTCATCCTTTCTAATGTTGAGTCCTTTTCAATTTCTCTATCTTCTGTTCCATTACCCTACACGCACCCAGATCCCCATCATCCTCCCGTTTCAATTAATTTGTCTGTTAGCTTTTCTAATCGTATTAAATCATCCACTGCGCGCCACTTTAACTTTAAAAAAACTAATTTTGACTGCTTGTCTAATGGCCTGAATTCAATTAATTGGTTTGATTGCTTCCGTGGTCTCGATGTTGACTCTGCTGTATCCAAATTTTACGGTATTCTTACTGATTTGATCTCGTCGCATACTCCTGTCTTCAGTTCTCGTCGCTCCCGTGACCCCCCTTGGTTTACTACGAGGGTAAAGTGTGCTCTTAGAGACAAAAATTCAGCGCGTTTGAAATTTTTGATTTCTCGGACGGGTGAAGATTATGCTATCTTCTCCCGTTTACGTTCCTCTGCCAAGAAAGAAATTAGAGTAGAACTACTCAACTGTTTCTCGTCTGTTGAATCTTCTTTAAACTCGAACAACCCTAAATCTTTCTGGTCTTGTGTACGCTCCTTAAAAGCTTCCTCCTCTCTTCCTGACTCCTTAGTGTTTAATGCCTTTACTGCTTCCAACCCTCCTGACATTTGCAATCTCTTTGCTTTATTTTTTTCTTCTGTTTACACTATTCCATTAATTCCTGCTACTGACTGTTTTTCCTTTGATTTCCCTGCTTGCCTCTCCTCAGTCGTAACTAACCCAGTAGAGGTTGAATTGCTTTTGTCCTCTCTTGACTCAAACTGTTTCCCGGGCCCGGATGGAATTCCCAATTTCTTTGTAAAAAATTTTGCTTCTTCACTTTGCGTCCCTTTAGCAATCTTATTCAATGTCAGTCTCTGTGCTGGTCAATTTCCATCCTCTTGGAAGCTCTATAAAATTCTTCCAATTTTCAAATCGGGTGATCGGAACCTTGCCTCTAACTATCGCCCTATCTCCATTCTTCCTTACCTATCCACAATTTTGGAACGCCTTGTTTACAATCGTATCTATGATTCCCTCCATTGTGTCTTTGCAGCGGAACAACATGGTTTTGTAAAAGGCCTGAGCACCTCTACGAACCTTCTTGAGTTTACTCATGTAGTCGCTTCTGCAATTGACAGCAATAATCAAGTTGAGGTCATTTATACTGATTTTGCCAAAGCTTTTGACACTGTCAATCATAAGCTGCTTCTTATCAATCTGAAGCATTATGGCATTCGTGAACCTTTGCTTTCCTGGATCTCTTCATTTTTAACTGATCGCACTTGTATTGTCTCCCTCTTTGGCTTCTCGTCCTCACCATTCTCCCCTTCTTCTGGTGTTCCTCAAGGTTCCATCTTAGGACCACTTTTGTTCAATCTATTCATCAATAACCTTCCCACGGTTTTTAAGTCTTCATGTCTTCTACATGCAGATGATTTAAAAATCTTCCGGGTAATCAAAAATACTGATGACTCTCTCCTTCTTCAGGATGATTTGCATGCTCTCTCTGGTTGGTGTAACATTAATTGTTTGTCCCTTAATGTTTCCAAGTGTTTTTCTATGTCTTTCTCCCATAAGCTTCACACTCATGTCTTTCCTTATGCTATTGATGGTACTTTCCTTTCTTGTGTCGATCATTTCTCAGATCTTGGGGTCACATTTGATCGTAAACTGAAATTCGACTGTACTTGAATACTGCAGTCAAGTGTGGTGTCCTCGTTTCAAATAACTCGCTGACGCTGTTGAATCAGTTCAGCGCAGGTTTACACGTACTTTACTTTTTAAATATAGTCTGCCGTATTTACCTTATAGTGAGCGTCTATCTCTTCTCAACATTCCTCTCCTTGAGCAGCGCAGAGTTTACTTGGATGAGTGTTTCCTGTTCAAAATCAGTCGCGGCTACCTTTCATCCTCATTAGCATTTTTGTTCATTGAGCGGGACTCCGTAAGGCCAATCAGGTCCTCTATTTTATTTGAAGTGCCGTATGCTCGTACTGACACTTTCTTCTACTCTCCCGTTTTGCGACTCTTACGTACTCACAATAGTCTTCAACTTGGTCCTCTTCCACAATCTATTGCCATTTTCATAAATATGGTTCGTAGTAATATTTTTGATCCTATTTAATTAGTTTAATTTTCTTGTTTATAATAGATCTTTCTTTTCTTTTTTGCTCTACTTAACTTTACTTTCTTATTTATTACTTGAATTTTTTGTATATTTTTATTTTTATATATAGTTATATATTTTTCTAATTAGTTTTATTTTCTATTTTCTTAATTTTCTTCTTTTTTTTCTACTTAATTTTACTTTATTTAATTTACCACTTTAATTATTTGTTTTTTTTTTTACATACTTATATTTATATTTAATCATTTACTTACTTTTTTTATTAGGTCAATTATTGTAGAATTGAACATTCGTGTTTGCAATGGATTTTTTCTCTTTCTTTTTTACTTTACTGAATTTTTTACTTTTATTTTTTATTACTTTATTTTATTTTAACTTTAATTATTTTATATACTTATATTTATATATTATCATTTAGTTCTTGTTATTTTATTTTGTTCGTGGTATCCAATCTGTAATTGGGCAGTCTTGCCTGTCGTATTGAATACGTACCAAATAAAATAAATAATAAATAATAACGGCCTCGTGAATGGAGTCTAGTCGTTGCCGCAGCCCCGAAACGTACTCCGTTGTTGTCTTCGGATCTTCTGGTGGTATTCCGAATTTAACATCAGCCGGAAGTCGAATATTTCGCCCAAATACGATACGTGATGGTGATTCTCCAGTTGTAGTATGCGTCGCTGTTCGGAATGCCACCAGGAAGAATGGGACATGACGATCCCAATCATGCTGATGGTCTTCTACCACTTTGGCCAAGTACTCGATCAAGGTTTTGTTGAACCTTTCGACCATTCTATCGGACTGTGGATGCAGTGGAGTGGTTCTCGTCTTCTTTATGCCCAAGGCATAGCAGAACTCAGCAAACACTTAGGATTCGAAATTTCGACCTTGATCGGAATGTAGCTCGTTTGGGACTCCGTACCAACTAACCCAGTTAATCACGACTTTTTCCGCCACTGTAGGTGCTTCCTGATTTGGAATAGCGTAGACTTCTGTCCATTTGGTGAAATAGTCGGATACCACCAGCACGTAGCGATTTCCTTGCTGCGACACCGGAAACGGTCCTGCTACATCGGTGGCGATCCTTTCGAAAGGAGTTCCAACGTTATAGGCCTTCAGCTCACCTCTAGGCTTCCTCCTGGGTCCCTTCACAGTTCCACAGGCTGCACATTTCCTGCACCAGTCCTTCACATCTTCCCACGCATGTACCCAATAAAATCGTTCTCTTATTTTATTAAGTGTTTTGTTTATGCCCAGGTGGCCTCCTGATGTTCCCTCGTGTATCACCTGCAAAACATCCTTAACTTTGCTCCGAGGAAGTACAACCTGCATGCGATGCGCAGACCCATCCGCAGTTTCCCATTTTCTTTTTAGTAGGCCCCCATCAAGATGCAAGGAGTTCCATTGTGCCCAGTAGCTCTTTAGCGTATGGCTTCGATTCGATATGCTTTGCCATTCAGGCCGATGTGCAGACTCCTTCCAGGCTATGATTTCTCGTAGATCTCCATCCGCCAGTTGTTCGTCCAGTAGTTCTGACTGCGACCATCCTCTTGCTGGTGAAATGGATATCCATTTTACCTCGGCATCGACTACCTTTTCTTCTAAGCGATAACAATGCTTGCATTCTGGCTTACATGGACGTCTGGAGAGAGCATCAGCATTTCCGTGCATGCTACCTTTTCGATGGACTATGTTGAAGTTGTATGTTTGTAACCTTTCAATCCATCGTGCCACTTGTCCCTCGGGGTTCTTTAAGTTGAGCAGCCATCTCAGAGTGGCGTGATCGGTCCTCAATAGAGAAGCTTTGACCGTAAAGGTATTTGTGGAAATGCTTAGTGGCCTCGACTTTCGCCAACAGCTCTCTTCGGGTGACACAGTAGTTTCGCTCTGGTTTAGATAGCATCCGGCTAAAATAAGTAATAATCCGTTCTTGCCCATCAATTTGCTGCGATAACACGGCACCTATACCTGTATTACTTGCATCAGTGTCCACAATCAAAGTTTTTTGCGGCTCAGGATATGCTAACATCGGTGCTTCACATAGCTCCTGTTTAAGCTTCTCAAAACGCTGCTTGGCACTGGTGGTTCCAGTTAAACGGCTGATTTTTCTCCATCAGCTGGTGTAAACTTTTAGCGATGGTAGCGAAATCCTTCAGAAACCAGCGATAGTACGTTGCCAATCCCAGAAAACTCCGAAACTGATGCTTATCTTTAGGTGCTGGCCAATTTTTAACGGATTTAATTTTTATTCCTCCAGTCGAAATCACATGACCCAGGTATTTCACTTCACTGCAGAAAAGGTTGCACTTCTTGGGACTTAGGTTCAGGTTAGTCGCTCGCAACCTTTCGAATACGTCCTCCAGGTTTTTCAGATGTTGATGACAATGATGTCATCCAGGTACACCAAACATGTCTTCCAACTAAGTCCAAGCAGTACTCGCTCCATGAGTCGTTCAAAGGTCGCAGAAGCATTACAGAGTCCGAACGGCATTACAACAAATTGCCAGAGTCCAATTCCCACGGAAAAGGCTGTCTTTTCACCGTCACTTCTCTCGATTTCGACCTGCCAGTATCCGCTCTTCAAGTCCAACGTTGAAAACCACTTTGCACTGACTAGAGTATCCATAATGTCATCCATTTTTGGCAATGGGTAGCTATCCTTTTTCGTAACATCATTCAATCGTCGGTAGTCAACACAGAACCCTGTACTGCCATCCTTCTTTTTGACTAAGACAACTGGCGACGTCCAAGGACTATTCGAAGGCTCTATGATCCCTTGTTCTTGCATGTCCTGTATCATGTTGGCGACAAGCGGCAGGGAGCCTGCCAAATCGGTGATGCATTTCTTGTACTGATTCGATGCGTGGTCAACCTAGTCCTTCCGTAATCGTCATCTCGAGTCGATAAGATATCAGCATAGGCTTCAATTAGCTGGACTCCTTGTTGGTACTGTTCGTTGCTTAGTTCCGAAGACTGTAACATGTTCTTAGCTAGCTCATTTATCTTGCTGTTTGGTACCTTTTTATGTTCAGATTGTATTTCTGTCATTTCCAAAGAAGTGATTGACGAGACGGGCTGGCAGTCGGTGGTTACTTCTCCTTCCTTAAGCTTCTTTTCCTGCTCCGCCAAATTCAGCACCCTTATAGGAACGTTATTCCCCTCCGAAATTGTTATTAAGCTTTTTGCCACCATAAGGTTGCTGACTGCTGGGTTTTGCGTTGGCTCCACGATGAAAAATTGGTGACCCCCAGGATCACCATCTAATGTAGCCCAGATGATGTTTTCCGACGACTTCGGTACTTTGGTGTTTTAGCAGACGACGATTCTTAGCCAGTCGTTTCCCTTCCTGTTCCCTACCAACGGTATTTCAACGTTTTTCCACTTGATCATCCTGTTTCGCAAATCCAGGCTGAAGCCATGAGAGCCTAGGAAGTCAATTCCAAGTATACATTCGTCGGTTATATCTGCCACAAGGAACCGATGCTGGAATACCAAATCACCGAGCTGTATTTGACGAGCTATTTTTCCATAAACAAGTGCAGATTTGCCTGTTGCTGTACGAAGTACATATCGCCCAACGTTACCCAGTCTCCATGCTTCCACCAAATCCATCCGCGAAATCGACTTCATTGCTCCGGTATCAATGGTGGTATTGCAAGGCTTGCTTTCGATTTTTCCCTGCAGACTTAAGTCGTTTTCGTGTTGATAGAGCCTAGAGACTGTGATGATGGTTCTGGGGTCAACAATTCCACGAGCCAACCTCCGACCCATGAGGTTGGCTCTTACTGGTTTCCCGCCTCTTCCGAAGAAGAGACGGCTGCGTTCGCTGAAGCAGCCTCGTTCTTTTGTCGCCTTGCACACTCTTCGCAAAACCTTGTTTTCAATTTTTTTCGGCAGTCACGCCTCAAGTGCCCTTTTTGTCCACAGTTCCAACACTGTGGAGCACCGCCTGTCGGTGATTCTCGGCTGACCTCGGCTCTTTGGCGTACACATTCTTCGTACACTTCACGCACTCTAACGTTACTGCGTGATGCCCGCTTTACCGATTCGTAAGTGAGAGCGTAGGCCAAGGTATCCTTCAGCGTCCGATTATTTGCCAATCGAAGTGCTTGTTGGAGCTCTTCATCACGAGCTGCCTGGATGAAATCATCCTTCGCTGTCTCGTCCCGATGATCTAGATCTGAAGCAGGATAGGACAGAAGTGTCAAACGCTCGATGTCCTGAGCCAGCTGCAGCAAGATCTCACCCGATTTCTGTGTGCGTGTCCTCAGCTGTGCACGATGATTTTCATTTAAGTGGTCTTCACCGTACCTCATATCCAAGGCACTCGCCAGGCTGCAATAACTGGAGTAATTGTCGACCGAAATTCTTTGCAATACTTCCGCCGCGGATCCTCTCAAAGACACCATCAGTGAGGTCGCACGTTCTTCATCGTTCCAGCGGTTAACTTTTGCAACAGCCTCAAATTGCTTCTTGTAGATGGTCCAAGAAGTTTGCCCATCAAAAGTTGGTGCTTTAAGTGCCTTGATGCCACTTGATTCAGCTGGCACAATTTCTACGGCCTTCACGCGTTGATGATCCAATTTCATCTGGTCCATTCCTTCTTCAATGCCAACCAACTTTTTGTCGAACTGTTGTTCCACTTCCGTTACTCGACTCTCTAATTGATATTTTACTTCTGAAACTTGCTGCTGGAACTGTTGTCTGATTTCTAGCAGCTGTTCCTCACTCTTTCTCGCCTGTTCTTCTAACTGTTCCTTTATGTCGAAGGCTTGCTGGTCGAGTTTCTGAGCTTGCTGGTCAAGTTTCTGGTCCAGCTTCTGATCTAGACTCATGGTTTGCTGTTCGAACTTTTGGCCGATGTCCTGGGACATTTTCAACAGCAAATCCATCACCGGGTTTTTCTCTTCGCTGCTTTGTTCCTCCTGAACACACTCCTGGCTGGTTTCATCGTCCGAGAATTCGAAAGTTTCCGGATCATTACCTTCTGTGCTCAAAGCCTCCCTGAGACGTGCCAGTAACGCCGTCTTGTTCCCAGTGGTTGAAAGATCTCGTTTCCGGCACTATTCTTTCAACTCTGCCAATGTCAGCTCGTTCACTAATTTCGGCATTCTTTTTTTGATTAGTCCACACGAAATTTCACAATTATCACTTTAGTCCACAAATTGTCAACTTTTTATTTAAAGTCACTGTCCAGAACTTCACTAAAAGTCACTTTTTAAATCACGAACGCGACAGAGTCCCACTTCTGACACCAATTGCTGTGTTTTACCGTTAGACCCCTTCCGTGGGTTCGATAATCTTCACATTCGTGAAATAAAACAGTTTCTTTTATAACACTAATTACACTTTTATTCACACAAATATTTATAAGACTAAATTTTTGTACCAGAACCCATCGTCGCAGACCAATCGCATTAACTTCCAGTAAATCATCCTGTGGAGGGGCGGTGATTGCGCGTCCGATCAAAAAATGACCTGGTGTAAGTGGAGTAAGCTCTGTTGGGTCATCGGATAATGGACTTAGCGGTCTTGAGTTAAGGCAGGCTTCGATCTGTGTCAACACGGTTGCGAGCTCCTCATAAGTGAGAATGACATTGCCTACTACTCTTTTCAAGTGATGTTTTACCGAACAAACTCCAGCTTCCCATAAGCCTCCAAAGTGTGGTAACGCAGGAGGGAGAAACGACCATGTTATCCCATCCGTAGCTAGCAATTCAGCAACTTCTGACCGAATTCTTTTCTGACTTACCACAAATGTTTTCTCCAATATCTTATTTGCTCCTATGAAATTTGTGCCACAGTCGGAATATATATTCTTGTAAAGCCCTCTTCTTGCAATGAACCAGCGTGGTAAGATCGCTTACCACTTCCAAGTGGATTGCTTTGGTCGCCGAACAGACGAATAGTGCGATGTAGCCCTTGTACGTCTTCGTACCACGGCCCTTTGACATGCGTAGTGAAAAGGGTCCTGCGTAATCGATCCCTGGGTTTGTAAATGCAGGAGCTGGATTAATTCGTTCCTTGGCCCATCATTTGAGTGGAAATCGTCTTAGACAATCGGAAACATTTCACGCAATTATCTATGTAGGCTTTGACAGAGTTGCGTAATTTTGGGGCCCAATACGTTTTTCGAATGCTATTAAGTGTGGTGGTTAGTCCTCCATGAAGGGTTTTGAGATGGTGATGTGCGATGATCAACCTTAAAAGATGACTTCCGTGTGGAAGAATTACCGGGTACTGTTCGTCAAAGGTGATTTGGGCCTTTTGTAATCGACCGCCAACTCTTAGTATCCCATATTGGTCCAAAAACGGCGTGAGAGCTTTGATTTTGCTATGCTTGTTGATTGTGCCATTTAATTTTAGAGCTGCGATCTCGTCGGTGTAGTTTTCTTGCTGAACAGTCTGGTACCAATATGTTGAAGCAAATTTCAGCTCGTGAGTTGTGAGATATGAGCAGCTATTGTTGGTCTTGTCTCGGGTGGAGTTATGAATGAAGCGGAGGCAGTATGCGGTTATTCGTATAAAACGGTTATATGAAGAGAACTTGGTGAGATCCAGTAGTTGCTTTGGACTTTGAATTTGTGTTGTTAACGCAGTTGGCTTTCGCATTTCTTGTGTCGTTTCATAAAGTTGTTCAGTGGGATCTTGCTGTGTGAATGTTTGTAGCCACATCGGTCCGTTCCACCACAGTGTGGATGTTGACAAATTGTCTGGAGTCATGCCTCTGGTTGCAAGAGCGACTGGGTTGTCGGAAGAGGTAACATGGTGCCATATAGCAGTTGGAATTAGTCCATGTATTTGGCTTGACCGATTTGCCACAAAAGTCTTCCAGTGGCAGGGGTGTTTGGATAACCATGCTAAAACTATTGTAGAATCCGACTAACAGTGAATTGGAAACTCTTGCAACTGCAGGATCGATACAATTCTCGCCATTAGTTTTGCCAATAACGAGGTGCCACATAATTCCAAACGGGGGAGAGAGACCGTTTAGATAGGTGCAACCTTGGTTTTGCTCATTACAATACTCATTTTCGGTTTTAACGAGCTTCCAGTGACTACTCTTAAGTACGCACTGCGGCATATGCCCGTCCTGAGACGTCACAGAAGCCATGCAATTCGATCTGCGTACTCTTAGTGGTGTATAGCCAACGAGGAACTTTTACGTGTTCTAGCTGTGGTATATTGCTTCGGAATTGTTCCCACCCC
This sequence comes from Nemotelus nigrinus, assembly GCA_947369275.1. NCBI lineage: Eukaryota > Metazoa > Arthropoda > Insecta > Diptera > Stratiomyidae > Nemotelus > Nemotelus nigrinus. Next base: position 108,733,074 of record OX376373.1, read on the forward strand.
GATTGAATCTGATTTGGAAGATTCTGATTCTATTCTATGTTTTGAAGCCAGAGCTTTTGTAAAAGTAGCTTCGCTGTAATTAAGACTGGAGCATACCAACCTAGAGTGTCGAATAATCTCGCGATGGTTGAGAGCATGATTCGTTTAGTAGGTGTTTCGTTGCGGGGCCCCGCGTCGGGCACCAGTAAGAACTTAATTGATAGTTCGTCACGTATCCGATGCCATTTTAATCCCAGAGCATTTACTGTTGAGTTGGCTGTGTCGCTTATTTCAATCGTCTCCGACTCTAATCGGTGCCTTTCGGGTACGTTTTGGATCACTGTTGGGTCGTTGGACGTCCATTGCCGCAGACGAAAACCACCTTGGTTAAGCAACTTGATGAGTTCTTGTTGCAGCTGCGTGGCTTAAGTTAAGTCTTCTCCACCACTCAGTTCATTATCTACGTACAATTCTTGGGATAATGCTTTGGATGCGGGTGGAAAATTTGAGCCGTCATCTTCCACCAATTGTTGGACTGCTCGCAAGGCCAAGAAGGGAGCTGTATTTACCCCGAATGTGACGGTATTGAGTCGATAGTGTTGAATCGGCTCTGAAGGGCTGTGTCGCCATAAGATTCTATGACAGTCTCGATCCGTGGGAGTAATTAACACTTGTTTATACATCTTCTCCATGTCAGCTGAAAAGGCAATTCGATATATTCTCCACCGTGTGATGATATCTGGAAGATCCTGTTTTAGCCTGGTGCCAACGTAAAGATGTTCGTTCAGAGAGTTTCCTTTGTCGGTCTTACAGGACGCGTTGAAGACAACTCGCACTTTTGTGGTGAGACTCGATTCTTTCACTACGCCATGATGAGGCATATAATAATTGGGCATCACGCTTATTTCGTCTTCTGGTATCTTATACATATGTTATAGCATAAGGTATTCATTCAAACATTGATGGTAATCTGCATGCAGTTGAGGATTTCTGTTTAATCTTCGTTCGAGAGTAATTAGTTGCGAACAGGCCGATGCACAGGATGAGCCAAGCCTCTTCGGAGGCGTCCTAAATGGCAGTGCAATGATGTAACGACCTTGTTTGTCTCGCTTGTGTGTGGCTTTAAAATGTTTCTCACATCGAATAGTGTCTTCAGTTATGCCTGATGATGATTCCACTTCTTCAAGTTCCCAGAACTTGCGAAGTTGTAAGTCGAGCTCTATACGATTAAAAAAGGAATGTACGTGAGTAGAAGGTTTTAATGGGTTGGGAATCGGGCCTAGCAATATCCAACCGAAGGCTGTGTTTTGGGCTATGGGATTATTTGGCGTTCCTCTCCTGAGTCCGTCCCTGGTAATTGCTGGATACACGTCTGAACCCAAAAATATGTCAATTTTTCCTGGCTGATAGTATAGAGGATCGGCCAGCTCGAGATTCTGCAAATGATTGAAATCAGCTAGAGGAAGGGTAGAGTGCGGTAGTCGATCTGTTAATGAAGGGAGCACCAGTGCTTTCAGCGGCATGGTGAAATCATTGGACACTATAAACCCCACTTCGAATTGGACGACCTTCTGCACGCTGCCTGTTGTCGTTTTCCCAATTCCGGAGATTTTTATTTCATGGACGACCGGCAGTGGTTTGAGTCGCAGACGTTGCATAGCAGTTGTGGTGATGATACTGACTTGGGAACCGGTATCAATCATCGCCCTCATTGTAAGTTGCATTCCGTTTGAGGATGCCTTGAGCAATGCAGTTGACAAAAGCACCGGATCGACTGAATGACTGGCCAATAAGGATGTTACTGGTGTTGATTTTCCTGATAAATTGGAATGAAGATGACTGGAAGGAGTGTGTCCGTGCAGTAGCGAGTGGTGTCGTCGATCACAGCGATCGCATCCTTGCTGACTTGGGCAGTTCAGGCTTTGATGGTCCGTAGCGAGACAATTGAAACACTTGATCATCCTGTTTCGCAAATCCAGGCTGAAGCCATGAGAGCCTAGGAAGTCAATTCCAAGTATACATTCGTCGGTTATATCTGCCACAAGGAACCGATGCTGGAATACCAAATCACCGAGCTGTATTTGACGAGCTATTTTTCCATAAACAAGTGCAGATTTGCCTGTTGCTGTACGAAGTACATATCGCCCAACGTTACCCAGTCTCCATGCTTCCACCAAATCCATCCGCGAAATCGACTTCATTGCTCCGGTATCAATGGTGGTATTGCAAGGCTTGCTTTCGATTTTTCCCTGCAGACTTAAGTCGTTTTCGTGTTGATAGAGCCTAGAGACTGTGATGATGGTTCTGGGGTCAACAATTCCACGAGCCAACCTCCGACCCATGAGGTTGGCTCTTACTGGTTTCCCGCCTCTTCCGAAGAAGAGACGGCTGCGTTCGCTGAAGCAGCCTCGTTCTTTTGTCGCCTTGCACACTCTTCGCAAAACCTTGTTTTCAATTTTTTTCGGCAGTCACGCCTCAAGTGCCCTTTTTGTCCACAGTTCCAACACTGTGGAGCACCGCCTGTCGGTGATTCTCGGCTGACCTCGGCTCTTTGGCGTACACATTCTTCGTACACTTCACGCACTCTAACGTTACTGCGTGATGCCCGCTTTACCGATTCGTAAGTGAGAGCGTAGGCCAAGGTATCCTTCAGCGTCCGATTATTTGCCAATCGAAGTGCTTGTTGGAGCTCTTCATCACGAGCTGCCTGGATGAAATCATCCTTCGCTGTCTCGTCCCGATGATCTAGATCTGAAGCAGGATAGGACAGAAGTGTCAAACGCTCGATGTCCTGAGCCAGCTGCAGCAAGATCTCACCCGATTTCTGTGTGCGTGTCCTCAGCTGTGCACGATGATTTTCATTTAAGTGGTCTTCACCGTACCTCATATCCAAGGCACTCGCCAGGCTGCAATAACTGGAGTAATTGTCGACCGAAATTCTTTGCAATACTTCCGCCGCGGATCCTCTCAAAGACACCATCAGTGAGGTCGCACGTTCTTCATCGTTCCAGCGGTTAACTTTTGCAACAGCCTCAAATTGCTTCTTGTAGATGGTCCAAGAAGTTTGCCCATCAAAAGTTGGTGCTTTAAGTGCCTTGATGCCACTTGATTCAGCTGGCACAATTTCTACGGCCTTCACGCGTTGATGATCCAATTTCATCTGGTCCATTCCTTCTTCAATGCCAACCAACTTTTTGTCGAACTGTTGTTCCACTTCCGTTACTCGACTCTCTAATTGATATTTTACTTCTGAAACTTGCTGCTGGAACTGTTGTCTGATTTCTAGCAGCTGTTCCTCACTCTTTCTCGCCTGTTCTTCTAACTGTTCCTTTATGTCGAAGGCTTGCTGGTCGAGTTTCTGAGCTTGCTGGTCAAGTTTCTGGTCCAGCTTCTGATCTAGACTCATGGTTTGCTGTTCGAACTTTTGGCCGATGTCCTGGGACATTTTCAACAGCAAATCCATCACCGGGTTTTTCTCTTCGCTGCTTTGTTCCTCCTGAACACACTCCTGGCTGGTTTCATCGTCCGAGAATTCGAAAGTTTCCGGATCATTACCTTCTGTGCTCAAAGCCTCCCTGAGACGTGCCAGTAACGCCGTCTTGTTCCCAGTGGTTGAAAGATCTCGTTTCCGGCACTATTCTTTCAACTCTGCCAATGTCAGCTCGTTCACTAATTTCGGCATTCTTTTTTTGATTAGTCCACACGAAATTTCACAATTATCACTTTAGTCCACAAATTGTCAACTTTTTATTTAAAGTCACTGTCCAGAACTTCACTAAAAGTCACTTTTTAAATCACGAACGCGACAGAGTCCCACTTCTGACACCAATTGCTGTGTTTTACCGTTAGACCCCTTCCGTGGGTTCGATAATCTTCACATTCGTGAAATAAAACAGTTTCTTTTATAACACTAATTACACTTTTATTCACACAAATATTTATAAGACTAAATTTTTGTACCAGAACCCATCGTCGCAGACCAATCGCATTAACTTCCAGTAAATCATCCTGTGGAGGGGCGGTGATTGCGCGTCCGATCAAAAAATGACCTGGTGTAAGTGGAGTAAGCTCTGTTGGGTCATCGGATAATGGACTTAGCGGTCTTGAGTTAAGGCAGGCTTCGATCTGTGTCAACACGGTTGCGAGCTCCTCATAAGTGAGAATGACATTGCCTACTACTCTTTTCAAGTGATGTTTTACCGAACAAACTCCAGCTTCCCATAAGCCTCCAAAGTGTGGTAACGCAGGAGGGAGAAACGACCATGTTATCCCATCCGTAGCTAGCAATTCAGCAACTTCTGACCGAATTCTTTTCTGACTTACCACAAATGTTTTCTCCAATATCTTATTTGCTCCTATGAAATTTGTGCCACAGTCGGAATATATATTCTTGTAAAGCCCTCTTCTTGCAATGAACCAGCGTGGTAAGATCGCTTACCACTTCCAAGTGGATTGCTTTGGTCGCCGAACAGACGAATAGTGCGATGTAGCCCTTGTACGTCTTCGTACCACGGCCCTTTGACATGCGTAGTGAAAAGGGTCCTGCGTAATCGATCCCTGGGTTTGTAAATGCAGGAGCTGGATTAATTCGTTCCTTGGCCCATCATTTGAGTGGAAATCGTCTTAGACAATCGGAAACATTTCACGCAATTATCTATGTAGGCTTTGACAGAGTTGCGTAATTTTGGGGCCCAATACGTTTTTCGAATGCTATTAAGTGTGGTGGTTAGTCCTCCATGAAGGGTTTTGAGATGGTGATGTGCGATGATCAACCTTAAAAGATGACTTCCGTGTGGGAGAATTACCGGGTACTGTTCGTCAAAGGTGATTTGGGCCTTTTGTAATCGACCGCCAACTCTTAGTATCCCATATTGGTCCAAAAACGGTGTGAGAGCTTTGATTTTGCTATGCTTGTTGATTGTGCCATTTAATTTTAGAGCTGCGATCTCGTCGGTGTAGTTTTCTTGCTGAACAGTCTGGTACCAATATGTTGAAGCAAATTTCAGCTCGTGAGTTGTGAGATATGAGCAGCTATTGTTGGTCTTGTCTCGGGTGGAGTTATGAATGAAGCGGAGGCAGTATGCGGTTATTCGTATAAAACGGTTATATGAAGAGAACTTGGTGAGATCCAGTAGTTGCTTTGGACTTTGAATTTGTGTTGTTAACGCAGTTGGCTTTCGCATTTCTTGTGTCGTTTCATAAAGTTGTTCAGTGGGATCTTGCTGTGTGAATGTTTGTAGCCACATCAGTCCGTTCCACCACAGTGTGGATGTTGACAAATTGTCTGGAGTCATGCCTCTGGTTGCAAGAGCGACTGGGTTGTCGGAAGAGGTAACATGGTGCCATATAGCAGTTGGAATTAGTCCATGTATTTGGCTTGACCGATTTGCCACAAAAGTCTTCCAGTGGCAGGGGTGTTTGGATAACCATGCTAAAACTATTGTAGAATCCGACTAACAGTGAATTGGAAACTCTTGCAACTGCAGGATCGATACAATTCTCGCCATTAGTTTTGCCAATAACGAGGTGCCACATAATTCCAAACGGGGGAGAGAGACCGTTTAGATAGGTGCAACCTTGGTTTTGCTCATTACAATACTCATTTTCGGTTTTAACGAGCTTCCAGTGACTACTCTTAAGTACGCACTGCGGCATATGCCCGTCCTGAGACGTCACAGAAGCCATGCAATTCGATCTGCGTACTCTTAGTGGTGTATAGCCAACGAGGAACTTTTACGTGTTCTAGCTGTGGTATATTGCTTCGGAATTGTTCCCACCCCGATTGAATCTGATTTGGAAGATTCTGATTCTATTCTATGTTTTGAAGCCAGAGCTTTTGTAAAAGTAGCTTCGCTGTAATTAAGACTGGAGCATACCAACCTAGAGTGTCGAATAATCTCGCGATGGTTGAGAGCATGATTCGTTTAGTAGGTGTTTCGTTGCGGGGCCCCGCGTCGGGCACCAGTAAGAACTTAATTGATAGTTCGTCACGTATCCGATGCCATTTTAATCCCAGAGCATTTACTGTTGAGTTGGCTGTGTCGCTTATTTCAATCGTCTCCGACTCTAATCGGTGCCTTTCGGGTACGTTTTGGATCACTGTTGGGTCGTTGGACGTCCATTGCCGCAGACGAAAACCACCTTGGTTAAGCAACTTGATGAGTTCTTGTTGCAGCTGCGTGGCTTAAGTTAAGTCTTCTCCACCACTCAGTTCATTATCTACGTACAATTCTTGGGATAATGCTTTGGATGCGGGTGGAAAATTTGAGCCGTCATCTTCCACCAATTGTTGGACTGCTCGCAAGGCCAAGAAGGGAGCTGTATTTACCCCGAATGTGACGGTATTGAGTCGATAGTGTTGAATCGGCTCTGAAGGGCTGTGTCGCCATAAGATTCTATGATAGTCTCGATCCGTGGGAGTAATTAACACTTGTTTATACATCTTCTCCATGTCAGCTGAAAAGGCAATTCGATATATTCTCCACCGTGTGATGATATCTGGAAGATCCTGTTTTAGCCTGGTGCCAACGTAAAGATGTTCGTTCAGAGAGTTTCCTTTGTCGGTCTTACAGGACGCGTTGAAGACAACTCGCACTTTTGTGGTGAGACTCGATTCTTTCACTACGCCATGATGAGGCATATAATAATTGGGCATCACGCTTATTTCGTCTTCTGGTATCTTATCCATATGTTATAGCATAAGGTATTCATTCAAACATTGATGGTAATCTGCATGCAGTTGAGGATTTCTGTTTAATCTTCGTTCGAGAGTAATTAGTTGCGAACAGGCCGATGCACAGGATGAGCCAAGCCTCTTCGGAGGCGTCCTAAATGGCAGTGCAATGATGTAACGACCTTGTTTGTCTCGCTTGTGTGTGGCTTTAAAATGTTTCTCACATCGAATAGTGTCTTCAGTTATGCCTGATGATGATTCCACTTCTTCAAGTTCCCAGAACTTGCGAAGTTGTAAGTCGAGCTCTATACGATTAAAAAAGGAATGTACGTGAGTAGAAGGTTTTAATGGGTTGGGAATCGGGCCTAGCAATATCCAACCGAACGCTGTGTTTTGGGCTATGGGATTATTTGGCGTTCCTCTCCTGAGTCCGTCCCTGATAATTGCTGGATACACGTCTGAACCCAAAAATATGTCAATTTTTCCTGGCTGATAGTATAGAGGATCGGCCAGCTCGAGATTCTGCAAATGATTGAAATCAGCTAGAGGAAGGGTAGAGTGCGGTAGTCGATCTGTTAATGAAGGGAGCACCAGTGCTTTCAGCGGCATGGTGAAATCATTGGACACTATAGACCCCACTTCGAATTGGACGACCTTCTGCACGCTGCCTGTTGTCGTTTTCCCAATTCCGGAGATTTTTATTTCATGGACGACCGGCAGTGGTTTGAGTCGCAGACGTTGCATAGCAGTTGTGGTGATGATACTGACTTGGGAACCGGTATCAATCATCGCCCTCATTGTAAGTTGCATTCCGTTTGAGGATGCCTTGAGCAATGCAGTTGACAAAAGCACCGGATCGACTGAATGACTGGCCAATAAGGATGTTACTGGTGTTGATTTTCCTGATAAATTGGAATGAAGATGACTGGAAGGAGTGTGTCCGTGCAGTAGCGAGTGGTGTCGTCGATCACAGCGATCGCATCCTTGCTGACTTGGGCAGTTCAGGCTTTGATGGTCCGTAGCGAGACAATTGAAACACATATTGTTGGCTTTCACGATTTGTTGTTTTTGATCCAGCGGTAAGGATCGAAAAAAAGGCACTTTCGGATGGAATGATTCTGACGACAACAAAAACAAGTAGAATTTTGCGTAGATATATGTGCTTAAATTGGACGATTGTTGGTTTTGTTTGCTATTGGCGGGCGAATGACTGCCTCTAACATGCGGAATCGAGATTCAAGGAGTTGTAAATATTCGCTGAGAGTTGGTGGTTCAGTGGTGAGGCTGAATCGTTGCTCCCATTGTAATCGCGTATCTTTTGGAAGACGCTGTGTTTGGATATAAATGATTGTGAGCTCCCAATTTTTCACATCTACTTTCAACGATTGAAGTGATGCCAGACTTTCGTTTGTGGCGTCATAGTGGTTTCGGATCGATGACGCGGTATATTGTGTGATTGGTTTACTATTAAATAATATCCTCATTTGCGTGCTGATTAGCAACCGTCTATTCTCGTAGCGTTTTCGGAGTGCTTCCCACGCAGGAACGTAATTTAACTCGCATATGGAGTATGCCCGAAGCAATTGATCGGTTTCTCCAGAAACTATACTTCGTAGATAATGCAGTTTCTGGACGTTAGAAAACGATTGATTGTCGCCAACCAAAGCTATAAACAAATCCCGGAACGGCTGCCATTCAGAGTATTGGCCACTGAAATTAGGCAACTGAACCGGGGGCAATTGAACCGGCGTTAGTGATGTAGCTGATGCACCGAAAAAGCTGCAGTTTTCGGAGATGCGAGACGAAGTGTTCGCTTCAGAAACCTGCTCGGATTTTATATTGCCTATCATATCCCGAAATCTATCAAGGTATTCATAATATAACTCTTCGCATTTAAAATATATGTCATTTGAAAAATACGGAAGAGTTTGGTTGGTCGAGTCTGCGCTCACCATGATTTTCTGGTGGTTTTCGTAGAATTCTTTCCAGATATTGGTTATTCCGTCTAGAGTCGCCCGTCCAAATAACCCAAAGTGCAATTCGCTTTAGAGCATTTCTTAAAGTTTATGATGAATCGGTCAAAGGAGTCGATCGTAACCATTTGGATTTTCAATAGCGTTTCGAGTGAGGTGGTCATAGTTAATTAACAAATTAATCATCAAATGCTTCGCGAAAATGAAATCGACCTTGGGTCCACTTGGCGAGTTTAGGCGCAAAGCACAGTGGTTAATTTAATCCGTGGGAACTTTCCTCGTTGGATTTAAGATTAACGCGCTACTTTTATCACCGTTATAGGAAACCGCAATGAGCTATATTTTCAGTGTATCAGTGTGTACTGACTTCTAGACCCTTCTGTCAGACAAATTACCATTCAATAATAAACTAAATCACTTCGAATTTCACCAAATCACTTCGAAATACAAGTATAGTAAGGGAAACTGGAACATAATTGAATAGGATGGAAAGAAATAAAGCATCCACTCACCAAAATCCGGTTCGAAGGACCATAATGTTCTTATACTTAAGACCGAGTACAGAAATTTTCAGATTTTCCTGTACCACTTCTATTGATTCTCATACACTTTTGAAATTCGTAATATTCTTTACTAATAATTCTTGGTTTGAACAACAATTCAAAATACTGTATTACTATATACTATTAATAATTTATTTGAACAGCAATTCAGAATTCTCGCACGCTAATCGCAGTTCACGTGATAATCGCAATTCAAATTTTTAGTGAGGCGTAAAAATAACTGTAAAATTGAAAACAATGACATTCCAAAAAAAACCGTAAAGGTAAAAATTCCATTGGAATATCTTCGTCAAAAAACTGGAATTTGTGTGCATTCAATCCCGATTTTTCACGATAAATATGCCATCTATAGGCTAGCATCAGCGGGCTATTTTGAACCTATCCAACAAGCGATGACAATCTATATCTTGGCCTATATCGCACTTTTAGTCTGCAGGTTTTTAATATCTCGCGTCCAATTGTGTTCTTGGTGTTGGTCTTAGTTGACGTATTTAAGTATATTCGCGTAACGCTCATTCAATTTATATTGTCGTCGATTTCGAATCTGCTGTGCGTCCCTCAATATTAGACATATTTAACTTTAAACCTCGTTTCACACAAAACACAGTATCCAGTAATTTAGTGCTTTGTTATTGCGGCTCAATCTCCAGCGTTCTCTCTTTCACAGGACGGTGGTGATTATTTTTTTTTTGGATTAATTAACTCGCGGGAATCGCAAACACCGTGACACCCCCCTCTTTTCAGAGAATTACTCTGAAATTCTCGGCTTTACTTCTTTACCGGACTTGACGCCGTATTAAATGACAATTCATATACGATCCATACGCCTTTGTATCGCAAATTTACGAACGGTTAAATTCATGTTTGAATTTTTGCTTGCTCCACAGCTCAATCAGCTGAAAGATAAACATCATCATTCATACGCCACTCATTCACACGATCAGTATGGTGCGTCGCCTACTTTCCAAACAAAAAATGACGGCTATATTACTTTTCCATGCATGATAAGACGTGTCGTCTAGTAGCTTGTATGGTGTTGGTGTCTCTGTACTTATTTTATGAGAATTTAATGCAAATTGAACTGGGTTTTAGGACACTACGGATACATTATGGAGAAGAAAAATGAGAAAAAAAGAAATAAATGCCTAAAAAAATCGAAAAGGATAAGATATGAACCAAAAAACTCTAGCGCACCTGAACTGCTAGAAAACTAATTTTCGAAGAAATTGTCTTTGAGTGACAATGTGGAAAGACGTGATACACTTTTTTGTAGAATCATATCAATAATTCCTTGTTCAAAGCAACAGAACTCAACTAAAACACAAATGATGTAAATGTTCAGTGCTGGCAACATTTTCCCAACGAAGCAGCATTAAGTTAACCTTCACAAGCTTAAATAAACTTATATGTGTATGTAATTTGAAGCATCTGTTAATGCAATAGTTACAAAAATGGCTGAAGCTCGTTACCCTTTGTCAGCAGCAAAGCAAAATATATACCAAATCTGCTTCACGTTAAACTAAACCCAACCATTAAATTTCGTTTCAATTGAATCACTGCGCTACAAGTTATGCGGCTGAAAAAAAATTTTAGGGTTACCACCCTCCAATTTTTAAAGCGCTAATATTTAATGTTAATTTTCATTGCAGGATTGTTCCCATTTGCAAATCTAATGACATAATCGCGCAGTAAAGAAATTCCAAAAAATTACAAAAATTGTCATAGCTGGCAGCCCTTTCACAATTTTGGTAAGAAATTCCTATGACATTTGGTTCACATCAAAATCTATTTACTGCATAAACTTCATTTTGATATCATGACTGCACCGGAAGTTAAAAGCTTTATTTTGCTGAGCAAATTTGCAAGATTTAGGAGACAAAAATCACCATAGCTGTCAACCCTTTTCTAACTTTTCAGCCAAATTTTCACCAAATGTTACCTTAAATAAGATCCAAATATTGTGTAAATTTCGTTTAAATCTGATGCCTGAGTCGGAAGTTATAGGCCAAAAAGCTGTTTTTTTTTCTCAGTGATTTTTCAAGATGGCACCACTGCCACACGGTTGCCCGCATTTCAAAATCATTCCTATCAGACCTGGTCCTAGTTAATACCAACATGTCCTGTGACTTTCATTAGGATCGGATTATCCGGTCGTCAGTTCTCGTGAACAGAACTGTCGAGTGCTGAAAATAGAGGTAATTTAGTGATGGGTTGCCGTTCTTGTGCAAATCGGAATTTAAAAATTTTTATTTGACATGATGGACAAAGGTTAAGATTTATCAATGATTTGAATTTTTTGTCAAAAATCAAAAACTTTTCAGGAGGTTCAATGATTTGAAGGATTTTTTTTCAAGAGCCTGCCGCAGCTACAGGGTAACCCGCACTACCTTGTTAATCCGTGTGTATTAAATTTTAGTCAACATCAATACGCTCTGCAAATTTCACGATGATCCAATGTTTTTTTCAGAAGTAATGACAAATCAAAATTTGAAAAAAAAATCCTTGCCTACTTTTAGGCACGCTGCACCCACACACAGCTCAAAATTTCCAATTCTTTACCATAAACATGCTAAGAACATAATAAGTTTTCCTTCTCAATACTTTTTTTGAACAAAAATTCACGCTGCTTGGAAATATAGGAGTACCTCAAAATTCACTTAAACGCTCGCCGCCGCCAAAAGGTTTAGGATATCTGAATTTTAGCAAGTCGTGGACCTACCTATTAAATACATCTACGTTCTCCAAAAGTTTCAGCTTACTCGGACGGGCCACTCCAGAGATTATCTCCCTTAATCATTTTGATGATATATATATATATATATATATATATATATATATATATATATATATATAGAAAGAAATATGAATTTTCGGCGAAACGAGTTTAATACTACTTTTCTTCGAAAATTAGTAAAAACTCTAGCGCACCTGAACCGCTAGAAAACTAAGTTTCGAAGAAATTGTATTTGAGTGACAAAAAAGAGTCGAAAGACGTAATACACTGTTTTGTAGAATCATATCAACCATTCCTTATCCAAAGCAACAAAACTCAATTATAACACAAATGATGTAAATGTTCAGTGCTGGTAACACTTTCTGAACGCAGCAGCAATAAATTTTCCATAACAAGCTCATAATTAAATAACTTATCCTTTGAATTTCGTTCTCATCGCAGGATTTCATCGAAAGTTTCAGCGGTTAAACGTTGTTTGAGGCTGCCATCCGAAAAATGCTCAAAACTCGGAAAATTTGAAAATTGATTCCTTATTTTTATTGCAAATGCTTTGTATATGAGCATCTGTTAGCATAAGCATCTGTTGGTGCAATATTTACAAAAATGGCTAATGCTGGTTAGCCTGTGTCAGCAGCAAAGCAAAATACATACCAAATCTGCTTTACGTTAAGTTAAACCCAACCAGTAAATTTCGTTTCGATTGAATCACTGCGCTGAAAGTTATATGGGTGAAAAGAATTTGAGGGCTACCACCCTCAAAACTTTTCAAGTTTTGAAAACGTTAATTTTTGTTGTTAATTTTCATTGCAGGATAATTCTCAATCGGAAATCTAATGACATAATCGCTCAGTAAAGAAATTCCACTAAATTACAAAAATGGTCATAGCTGGCAGCCCTTTCATGCTTTTTGTTCGAAATTTCTACGACATTTACTCCACATTGAATTTCCATTTACTGCATGAACTTCGTTTTGATTTCAGGACTGGACCGGAAGTTATAGGGGAAAAAGCTTTATTTTGCTGAGCAAATTGGCAAGATTTATGAGACAAAAATCACCACAGCTGCCAGCCCTATACTAATTTTTCATCCGAATTTTCGCCAAATGTTACATTGAGTAACATCCAAGTACTGTGTAAACTTCGATAAAATCTGATGGCTGAATCGGAAGTTATAGGCCAAAAAGATGTTTTTTTTAGTAGTTTTTCAAGATGGTACCACTGCCACAGGGTTGCCCGGATTTCAAAATCACTTCTATCAGACCTGGTCCTGGTTAATACCAACATATCCTGTAAATTTCATTATGATCGGATTATCCGGTCGTCAGTTCTCGTGAACAGAACTTTCGAGTGCTGAAAATAGAGGTAATTTGGTGATGGGTTGCCGTTCTTATGCAAATCGGAATTTTGAAAATTTTATCTTGAGATGAAGGACAAAGGATAAGATTTATCAACGATTTAAAATTTTTGTCAAAAATCAAAAATTTTTCAGGAAGGTCAATAATTTGAAGGATTTTTTTTGAGCAGCCTGCCACAGCTACAGGGCTACCCGCTTCATACTGAAAATCTACATGTACCAAATTTTAGTCAACATCAATACGCTCTGAAATTTTCACGATGATCCTTGGTTTTCCTTACAAGTAATGACAAATCAAAATTTGAAAAAAAATCCTTACCTACTTTTAGACACCCCACACACGGCTCAAAATTTTCAAAATTTTTACCATAGACAAGCTAAAACATAAAAAGGTTTCATTTCCAATACTTTTCTTTAACAAAAATTTACACTGCTTGGGAATATAGGAATTCCTCAAAATTCACTTAAACGGTCGCCGCCGCCAAAAGGTTTGAATATCTGAATATGAGAAAGTCGTGGACCGACTTACTATATACATCTACGTTCTCTGAAAATTTCAGCTCAATCGGATAAGCCACTCCAAAGATTATCTTTTTTAATCATTGTGCTGATATATATATATATATATATATATATATATATATATATATATATATATATATATATATATATATATATATATATATATATGTATATCTACATATATATATATATATATATATATATATATATATATATATATATATATGTATATCTACATATATATATATATATATATATATATATATATATATATATATATATATATATATATATATATATATATATATATATATATATATATATATATATATTAAAGTATAACAACTCCAATAGCGAACTTGGTGAAATGAGAAAAGCAATTGAGTTCATGTTGTTAAATAAATTAATGTACAATAGCAATGCCATTCATGATAATTACGAAACATACATAAATGTTCAATAGCAATGCTATTATTCGAATATTGTCATTTCTATGTAAGCTATCATAATTGTTCTAGTGGGTCATTACCGCGCAATTACTTGCTTGTAATTCAGCAAATTCATTGTTGATGTTGATTCAATCAATGGGACAGTTTATGACCTAGTAAACTTTCTAGTGTGCATGCTTGCAAGTCAGCAATTTTGCAAGTATCGATATGAATTAATATTCGACCTACTTAAACAGTTATGCTAGCTATTTAAAATATGTATAAAAGTAGTATGGTAATAAAGCTTATTGTCAGTTACAAAGTACTTGTCTTTGATACTTCAACTACCGAAATAGACTCACAAGGAATTTATCTCGTATACCTTTAGCAATCAGTAAACTCACCGGGAGTTTTATCTGAGTTCACAGGGAACTCAACAAATATTGGTGACCCCGACTTTTTCTTGGTGAACCAAGCCTTTATTTCTCGGCGTGAGGCTGCGTCGAGCACCAAGACGACCGCATTGAATATAGACAGTTTTTTGTTAAATCGTAAATCCTTATATCTTTGCAGAAAAATAAACGTTGGCAAACATATATTGGCAAATCAATCATGGAATCATTACTGGTCCGACAATTGGAATTAGAAGAACAAATTGAACACATAGTTCGGAACTACCGTAAGGACCCGACGCAGCGCAAAGATCAGAAATATTTGGAGTCTCGCCGTGATGCACTTTCTTCATCTTGGAAGGAGTTCAAGGAAAATGACAACGCATTATCGAAATAGGCAGAAGATGCTAGCGATATCAACTACTTCAAGAATGATTATTGTGGACAAATAAGGTCCACGGTAACTAAAACCATGGACGATATTAACAATAAATTGGGCAATCTACAGGGAAGTTCAGCATGGCTTTCCAACGAGCAGGCAGAACTCTCTTCGACCAGGTGCGAAGAAATTATGATAGTAACTCTTCGAGAGCTTTTGCAAAGAAACGAAACCCGACTCAAAACAGAACAACCTATAGAATTTAAAGAGTCGCAACTACAAGCCATTAAAATCCAGTGGGAAGCAATAAGAAAAAAGCACATTGAAAACTTGTTAGGCTCAGAAGTCCCTATGGAACACAATATAGGTAATTATGAACAAACAGAATCATCGGTAGAAGATTTACATATGTAGCTCATGCAAGCAGTCTCTACTTCCAATGGCGTAGCTCAAACCAATATCAAGCTACCACGCATACAACTGCCAAAATTTGATGGAAACTATTTATCATGGCAAGAATTCCATGATCTTTTTTCACAGCTCATTGATAAAAATACATTGAGTCCTGCACAAAAACTTTGGTTTCTAAAGACTAATTTGGCAAGAGAAGCAGAAGCACTTGTTAAGCACTTACCAGTCTGTGACAATAATTACGAGCCCACTTGGAATCTAATAAAAGAGCGTTACCAAAACAAAAGACTATTGGTTAATGCGATTTTAAATAAACTTATGTCACAACCTGGAATCTGTGGAGACGGAGCTTATGGGATCAAGGCCTTGCACGATGTTACTCAGGAATGCGTGCGGGGACTCCAATCATTAAATATTGAAGTGGATCAATGGGACCCAATTCTTTTATTTATGCTCGTCAAGAAATTGGATAAAGAGAATATTTTATTTGAACAATCTATTGAGCCTCCACGAGAAATCCCAAGTATGAAGGTGTTTTTACGTTTCCTGGAATTAAGATTCCAGTCTTTAGAAGCGCTGGGTAGCAAAATCGCCCGGCCATCAAAGGGAGTGCCAAACAGAACCTCACTTACTACCGGAAAATCAACCGAAAGTTGTTGTCAGCTTTGTAAAAGCAATCGTCCGATTAACCATTGCGAAAAATTCCTTAACATGGAATTTTCAGCACGGAGAAAATGTATATCCAAATGGCAGCTTTGCTTTAATTGCCTTAAATCAGGTCATTCTGTTAAAACATGTACTTCAAGAAGTTGCTTAAAATGCGGTAAAAGACATAACACGTTGCTTCATCAAAATAAGGGACCAGCCGAATTACAAACAAAGTCAAGTCAAGTCTTGACAATGCAGCGGCCTGATTTCCAAGTATCTTACGTCTTTTTGGGAACAGCATTAACAAACATACAAGATACAAACGGAGAAGCTGCTACCGCCAGAGCACTCTTAGATTCTGGATCACAAATCAGTTTTATTACTGAAAAACTACATAAAAGACTTGGATTTAAAGGGATTCCACAAAAACAAGCAATATTGGGAATCGGAAATTGTTCTCAACGCACGACCAAACGGGCATGCTTTAATTTGATCTCTAAAACAAGTAACTTCAAAACTCCATTCGAAGCATTCATTTTAAAAGAAATTACAAGCCAGCATCCAGAAAGACTCGTGGACGTTTCAAAATGGTCCATTCCCAAAAACATTTCACTCGCGGATCCAACATTTAATGTACCACAAGCGATAGATGTGCTGTTAGGAGCCGAACTATTTTGTTCCTTAATGGTCTCAGGAAAAATTTCACATGGAGCTCACTTACCAAGTCTACAGAACACTACTCTTGGCTGGATGATCTTGGGAAAGGTAAAAGACCCATCACACGAAGCGATATTCTGCGGAGCAGTTAGAGATTTAGATGAGCAACTGGAAAAATTCTGGGAAATTGAAGAAAAGGGTATTGATTTACCATTAACTCTATCTGAAGAAGATAAAGAATGTGAGAACTTCTTCACCTCAACTGTAGCAAAAAATGCTGACGGAAGATATATAGTACGTCTTCCATTTTTAGAATCACCCAATCGTTTGGGTCAATCCAGACAAATTGCAGTACAAAGATTGAACAGTTTACAAAGAAGATTCATTCGCAACCCAGACCTGCATACAGCATATAAAAATTTCATAGATGAATATTTGAAACTAGATCATTTGGAACTAGTAACATCCGTAGACGAAACAAAACCACATTATTATCTACCACACCATTGTGTTTTACGGCCAGAGAGCTTAACCACTAAATTACGGGTCGTATTCGATGGATCGTCAAAAACCTCAACCAATTTGTCGTTAAACGATATCCTGCAAACAGGACCTACACTACAAGAAAATCTGTTTAATATTTTACTCAGATTTCGATACCATAAATATGTGATTACGGCTGATATTGAAAAAATGTATCGGCAGGTATTAATCCAAGAGGACGACAGAAATTTTCAACTCATTCTTTGGCAAGACCAAATTGAAGGCAAAATAAAGACCTATCGTCTTAAAACTGTCACTTACGGTACGAGGAGTGCTCCATATTTAGCAATTAGGTGCTTGAAAAGGTTAGCAGAAGACGAAGGCTCGACATTTCCTGCAGCAGCTCAAGTAATGATTCCAGATTTCTATGTAGACGATTTGCTAACCGGTGTTGATGACATAGATGAAGCAGTCATACTTCAAAATCAACTGAGAATGTTACTTAAAAAAGGAGGATTCCATCTACATAAATGGTGTTCTAATAAAACGAAGCTTTTGGAATCAGTGCCACCAAAGGACAGAGCAGCAGAATGTAACATTACAACATTAGAAAATGATAACATTATCAAAACATTGGGTTTAAGCTTGAATCCTACAACAGGCGAATTCAGGATAAAAATATTGTATCACACCAGCAACCGGCAAATAACTAAACGAACAGTTCTGTCTGAAATGTCAGAGCTATTTGATCCTGGGGGCCTGGTTAATCCAGTAATCGTTTTAGCGAAAATATTTATGCAGCAACTCTGGCAGATCAAAATTGACTGGGACACCGTACTTCCAGAAGACCTTCAACAAAAATGGATAACTTATAGAGCTCAGTTACCCATTTTAAGTTCTTTGAAAATCCCAAGAAGAATTAGAACATTTTAAAAGTCAACTAGTATCCAACTACATGGATTTGCAGATGCAAGTGAGCGAGCATATGGCGCCTGCATTTATTTACGGTCTCAAAGCGCTGGAGGCAGCACTACCTTATTTCTAGTATGTTCAAAAAGTCGTGTAGCGCCTGTGATAAACCGAACTATTGCTCGATTAGAGCTGTGTGCTTCTCAATTATTGGTTCAATTAATGAAGCAAGTTAAAGATGCTCTTCAAGTCACAATAGAAAAAACTTTTTTTTGGACTGATTCAATGATTGTACTGCAGTGGATTGCGTCACCTCCATCTAAATTCACAACTTTCGTTGCAAACAGAGTAGCAGCAATACAAAGGGCAACAGGAGACGGATTATGGCAGCATGTCGAGTCTTAAGAAAACCCCGCAGATATAATCTCACGAGGTATGCTTCCGTCGCAGCTGCTATCAACAAAAATATGGTTTGAAGGCCCTACTTTTTTAAGACATCCTATACGAGTTCAAACAAAAGTCAGTGAAATTATAGTTCCTGAAATACGAAAGATCAAATTTGTTTTAGCAGCGTTCAACATCAGCTCCGATATTATTCAAACTATACGTCATAACAATAATTTTCAATGACTGCAAGAGGTCCTAGCTCTAATCATTCGTTTTGCACATAACTGCCGTGTGTCAAAAGAAGAACGACTTTGCGGCAAACCAACACCAATTGAAATGGATAAAGTTTTGAAGTTAATAATTCGCAAAATACAGGAAGACGATTTTCAAAAAGATTTGAAACAACTTAGTAAGCACGGCGTAGTGGCGGATAGTAGCAAACTTCGAGCTTTAGGGCCTTTTATTGATGACGAAGGTATCTTAAGAGTAGGAGGACGGATTACTCATAGTAAGTTACCATTCAAAGCAAAGCACCCCATGGTGATATCCCCTTCAAATTTATTCACCAAATTGTTATTTCAACAATTGCATCAAAGATATTTGCATGCAGGAGGACAAACGCTACTGTATATTACTCGGCAAACGTTTTGGTGCCTTAATGGGAAAAGTCTTGCTAATGCAACTGTTAGAAAATGTATTCGGTGTGCGAGAACAAGACCTCAGCTGCTCAAGCAAATCATGGGAAATCTTCCTGCTGAAAGGATTCAACGATCGATACTATTTTTAAACGTTGGAGTAGATTTTTGTGGACCCGTACATATACACTTCAAAATACGCGGTAAAAAACCAACAAAAGCATACATTGCTGTGTTTATTTGTATTTCAACTAAGGCAAAACATCTGGAGCTGGTAACAGATCTAACGTCAGCAGCATTTTTAGGAAGCCTTAAGAGATTTATTGCTAGAAGAGGACGTCCATCGAAAATATTTTGCGACAATGCAACTAATTTCATTAGAGCACACTCAGAGCTTCAAGAGCTAACTGCTGTTTTTCAAAGTCATGAAGGTAAAGAATCTGTTAAATCATTCTGCAGCTATGAAGGAGTTGAGTGGCATCATATTCCACCAAGATCACCTCACTTTGGCGGACTATGGGAAGCTGCAGTTAAATCAGCCAAGTATCACTTGAAGAGAGTACTCGGTTGTGCATCACTGACTTATGAAGAGCTTAATACAGTGATTTGTCAAATCGAGGAAGTTTTAAATTCTCGCCCGATAACGCCAATATCAATAGATGCGAACGATTTACAAGCTCTCACACCTGGACATTTTCTAATCGGACAGTCGCTTTCAACATTACCCGACCCAAATATGGAACCAGAATCATTATCATTAGCAACGAGATGGAAACTAGTTCGATCACTGCATATAGAATTCTGGAACCGATGATCAAAGGAATATCTGCAAGAATTGCAAAATCGTTATCAATGGCAAAAACCACAACTGAACATTAATCAGGGTACTCTAGTCTTGTTAAAAGAAGACAATCTACCCCCGTTGCAGGGGCGTCTGGGCCGCGTTATAGATACAATTAAAGGGAGAGATGGTTTTATTAGAGTTGTAATCATCAAAACATCATCAGGAGAATTACGACGTGCCATCCATACAATATGTCCACTTCCATGTGACATAAACACACCAGAACTTCCTTCTAATGACTCAATAGAATCTATGAAGAGTGAAAATTCAACTGTGAAAAATAAAGTGAGAATCGCTAAAGTTCCTACTAATTATCCAAATCTAGTGAAAACAAAGCCTTTGAAACGGAAACCTAAGGAGAATGAGCCCAGGAAAGTCAGAGTAGGGAGAAATTCTCTTTTGCAGACACTTCTGTGCATCTGTTTCGTCTTACCACTATTTAAACAAGCTGAAGCTGCAATAGCGACTAATCCAATTGAGACCATACCTTTCAAAGATAATCCTGGAATTTTCTTTGAAGAGATCAGCAAAGTCAAATTCACGCATAACACATGGAAAATCATAGCATATTATGATTTGACTACTTACTGCACTGAATACGAAGGGCTTGCTAAATACATTAGAGAATTGATTGGAGTCTGTGCAGCAGAAGACAAACTATTAAACATCAAGCAGTACTGCAATGTTGTCGTTTCACAATTCCAACATTTACATGCGGAGGTGCGACAACGAAACGAATTGCTATATCAGCATCAAACTATACCAAAAAGGAAAAGAAGATCACCTTTCAACTTCATTGGATCCACAGCACGTTTTCTATTTGGTGTATTGGATGAAGAGTTCGCTAAACGATATGAAGAAGATATCGATAAGGTAAAGCGGAAAGAAAAATATCTTCTTAAATTGCTGAAAAATCAAACCAGCATTGTAGAAGGCACCGTAAACATTTTTACAAAAGGCATTACTGAGATTCATCAACAATTTAAGTCTATTGAATCCCAGATTGAACAACTTACGGCCAAAAATCGCAAAATCGAGGAAATTTCCAATACATTTGGATCAATTGCCCTTCAGACATCGCTTTTGTCAATCCATTTACAAAACACCCAAGGTATGTTACTGCGAGTTATAGCCAATATTTATCACGGCAAACTCAATCCGTTACTACTAAATGTCGCCCAGTTACGTGCACAAGTGCAAACAATAAGGGAGAATCTTCCTCCTGATCAGATTATACCAGTATTTCCCGAATCATTGCTCAACTTATATAATATAGCGACCATTAAAACGAGAACGACAAATCGGCATATTATATTTGACATCCAGATTCCACTTCTTAATCCTGAAATCTTTCAGTTATTGAAGCTTCATCCAGTACCAACGCAACTAAAAGAGACATCTGTCCAAGTCAATCCCACAACGACATATCTTGCCGTGACAATGCACAGAGATAAATATTATCCGATGTCGGAATCAGAACGATCTAAAGGTAGAACTATAATGCAATTAAGTGAACTTAAGTGAGCACTGAAACTGAACGAAAATTCACTCAATTGAAGTCGATCGGTTAATTTGCCCATAATAGAATTAAGTGAAGCTTCATGAAGCTGCCGCCAGAGTGGCGAATATGAATTTGAATTTGCATATTGCATTTGTGCAATATATTTGAATTGCATTTTGTTGCAATTAAAATATACACCCAAATCTTTTTTTACACGGATTTTTTTTACACGGATTTGAAGTTACACGGTTCCAAAATAAATCCGTTTTTTTTTTTTGGCTTTTACGGTTTTGAAATCATTGTCTCGCAATTATATTGATATGCAGGTCGAAAAGTAATAGGAAACCACCAAGAAACCCGAGAAAGGTGGGCGTCGTACTTCAAAGAGCTCCTAAACCCCTCGCATGCAACCCACAATAACCACTTCCAACCGACTCCATTGGTGGATGAGACTTTTGTTGAACCTCCGACCCAGGAGGTACTCTGCTCTACAAGTCCGCTCAAATGAACAACTACAATATAGAAAACGTGGACAACTTCGTATACTTAGGCACACAACTGACGACAAAGGGAAATGAACAGGACGAAATAGAACGTAGAATACAGCTCGCGAATAAAGCCTTTTACTCCGTCCTCGAAATTCTAAAAGCCAGCTGCGTACACAGGCGTACAAAGCTCCAAGTGTACAAAACAATTATAAGACCTGTATTATGCTACGGATGCAAAACGTGGACTCTCACACAATCGTCCGAAAAAATGCTCAACGCAACTGAGAGAATTCCTACGACGCATAATTGGAGCCAAACGAGATGGAGACCGATGGCGAATGAGGTACAACGATGAGTTGTACGAAATCTTCGACGATTCACGCGCCAACAGCCCAAAGGTGTTTAGTTATTACTAATTACCCGGTTACGCCTCAGGATATCGAAAGAAATTTAAAAGTTCCGAAGTGCAGAAATTTAAAAATTTGTAATAGGGCGATCACGGACTTTTTCTGCAGATCGAAAACATCTACTGGTGAATCCAAAAAGTAATCGTGGAATAATTTATATATGTATCTTACAAATATTTTTTTGAAGCATTTCTTTTCTAGGAAACAGTTGAAAACAGTTACTATGTCGAAAATATCAAAAGTTCGTAGCAGGCAGACTATTTCTCTACAAGTGAAATTGAAAATCTTGGACCGTCTTGCAAAAGGAGAAGGTTCGACATCTGTGGGCAAGGATTTTGGATTGAACGAGGCTACCATCAGAACTATCAAAAAAAGTGAAAACGTTATCCGGAAATCGGTCATCACTTCATCAGAGCTAAGTTCGAAAACATCGTCGTACATTAGAGATGAAGTGCTTGTGAAAACTGAAAAATGTGTTGTACTTTGGATGGAGGATTTGTTGCAAAAGAGACTGCCTGTGAACGGAGCTATTATTAAGCAAAAGGCTCTACGAATTTATAAGGAACTCCAAATATCAGAGCCGTCAACAAGTCGAGTAGATAAGAGAAAAGAATTTTCTGCTAGCGATGGGTGGCTAGCAGGATTTCTTAAAAGAAATGCATTCCATAATTTAAAAATTAAAGGAGAAATTGCATCAGCAGACGAAAAGGCTGCAAAAAGTTTTCCGGCGAAACTAGCCAAAATAATTGAAGATGGTGACCAAATTTTTAACGCCGATGAAACGGGTCTGTTCTGGAAGAAAATGCCTTCTAGAACATACATTGCAAAATCGGAAAAAACTGCTAGTGGGTTTAAAGTTGCTAAAGATCGAGTGACATTTTTATTGTGTAGCAACGCTTCTGGCGACAAAATGTTGAAGCCTCTTCTAATTAACAGATCATTAAGGCCACGAGCTTTGAGTGGGAAAAACATTCAACAGCTACCCGTTTATTGGAGGGCGAATAAAAAGGCCTGGATGACGACAGGTCTATTTACAGAATGGTTCGGAGAATGCTTTGTTCCTGAAGTCAAGAAGTACATGGAACACCGATGTCTTGATTTTAAAGTGCTATTGGTCATAGATAATGCACCCAGTCATCCCATATTAGAACATCCAAATGTGCAAGTTGTCTTTCTCCCACCTAATACCACGTCTTTGATCCAACCATTAGATCAGGGTATAATGGCTACGTTCAAGCTTTATTATATTCAACGAGCATTCCAGCATATTTTGGACGCAGTAGAAAACGAAAATGTCAGCATTCTTGAAGCATGGAAAAAGTATTCGATTTTGGATTGCATCACATATGCTTCTATGGCCAAAGACAAATTAAAGGCATCAACACTAAATTCGTGCTGGAAAGCGCTTTGGCCAGAATGTGTCAAGAATGATATTCTAGTGCCCCAGACATCAATAGAGTCTTCAAAAATTATAGCCTTGGCACATCAAATCGGCGGAGAAGGATTTGAAGACCTACAAGTTGAAGACGTCGAGGAGTTGATGGTAGATAGGCCTTTAGATGTTGACTGTTTGGTTGAACTAGTAACGGATGGCAGTAATGCTGAGAAGCACGATAGCGATCATGAAGAGGATGCTGAAAATCAATTAACTGCTAGTTCAATTGGTGAAGGACTAGCAATTGGCAAGCAGATGGTGAGCCACTTCCTAAAAATTGATTCGAATATGGAACGGGCCCTAAAATTTGAGCGAAATATCAACAACTGTCTTGCTGGGTATCGAGAGTTGTATAAAGAACTCAAAAAACCCAAAGTTCAACTTTCGATAACCGATTTTTTTAATAAAAAGTCAACGGGACAAGATCATTCGGAAAGTAGTCCGGCAGTTCAAAGCTGTATTACCATGGATGTGGATATCACGAATGACGAATAATTATATTGTTATATCTTTAATTGTATTGCTAATTTTAGGCTGTATCAATAATGTATTTAAATATTTAGTAATCAATAAAGTTACATATGTAATAATACTACTTGTTTGCAAAGCAGAAACTATACATTTGTCATAACTTTTTTTACACGGTTTTTCGAACAAAATATCGTGAACTTTTTTTACACGGTTTTCTCAAAAACGTATCTACCGTGTAAAAAGAGAGTTGGGTGTAGTTGTTTTCATTGCTTGATATTTCTGTTGCAAGAAATCGTAGAAAATTGTTGCTGAGCTGAAACTCGGCACTTTGCTGTAGATTATTAGATCTATAAAGATGGGCTCTTAATTTGTACTTATATTCAAATAAGAGTACGAAAGAAATGTTTTTTGAGCAATATTGGTATGCGACCGGAATATATTTCATCAACAAGGTCTTTGCTGCTGAAGATTAAAATTCAATAGTGGGCAGCTGAAGCATGTGTGTGGTTATTCTTTGAATGAAAAAAGCTGTGTGGTGGCATTTTAAGTAGTTTATGTACTTTTTTTTTTAAAAAAGTAAGTAATTTAAAGATTCAAGTAAATAAAATACTATATAATTTATTATTTCGTATGTACGTTCATTTGTTATTTCGTATGTCGTTCAACGCGTTTTCTCTTTGAAATTATGTTTGATACTCATTATTCCTACCTCCTGTAAATGTACATTGAACATTTTTATTTGGCAAAGTGGTTTCGAAAGTATGCACTGATTCTCATTAGACAACAGCACACAGTGCATACGTGCATACTACGTAAATAAAAGTTAATGATTTCCAACTGTTTCAATCAATTAATGATTTCCAACTGTTTCAATTTCAATCAGTCAAATATGCATTGCGTGCTGGTGTCTCATGAGAATCAGTGCATACTTTTGAAAGTGGTCAAATAAAAATGTTCAATGTAAATAAATAATAAAAATATTTCAATTTTAATCATCCCGCAAAAACAATTCCAATTTGATGCGGCTTCGGAGGCTTATTCCGCAAAACGATCGAGTTTCCCGTATCAATATTCTCTGCTTTGATAAGCTTTAGAGACGATATACGTTGTTAATGCTGATTTATAGACAAGAAGGGAACCATGATCACAATTAAATAACTTTTACAAATAAAAGGTCTGTTCGCGTACTACGATTAATTGCAATGAATTGCAATGAAACCGTTTTTGTACTCCGTTTTACTGAAAACTGAAAAATTCCCCTCTTTCAGTAAATTTCAGTAGGGTCTGAGCTACTGAAAAATACTGAAAACCGTCAAATCGTTTTTGGCGTAATGTTATTATGAAGGACGAAGATTTTGGTGGCGATAATTTATCACCGCTAAGGATGACTTTATAATCACTATTGTTCTCCCGAATACCGACAACTGACACTTTTGTTTATCAATTTTCAGGAAATGCAATGAGAGCGTTTTCGTACTTTTCATGAATTTCCCCCACCGCATGATTCAGGAAATATCAGTAAAATTCAGTGACTGAAAGTACGTGAACAGACCTAAAATATTCAAATATTTCACATAGCTATTATTGCTTCTACAATACCGCATACGAACGATCATTACTTCTACCTCCTGCAAAAATAGCAAGCGATCCACGAAAACATATTCAAATATTTTACGTGCCTTCTATTGCTCGTAGTCGTTACACATACCTCCTGTCAAATTTACTTAATTGATGTACGGTCCCAGTCGTACGCCACTTAAGTGGCCCGAATTGAACGAAACTTAACGAAACGACAGATAAGTACATTATGGGTATGCCGCTTGTTTTCTATGCAACCGTACTGTCACTTAAGCTACTTAAAGTTCACTTAATTGCATTATAGTTCTACCTTTAAGGTAGAACTATAATGCAATTAAGTGAACTTAAGTGGGCGCTGAAACTGAACGAAAATTCACTCAATTGAAGTCGATCGGTTAATTTGCCCATAATAGAATTAAGTGAAGCTTCATGAAGCTGCCGCCAGAGTGGCGAATATGAATTTGAAATTGCATATTGCATTTTTGCAAAATATTTGAATAGGATTTTGCTGCAATTGAAATATAGTTGTCTTCATAGCTTGATAGCTCTGTTGCAAGAATTCGTAGAAAATTGTTGCTGAGCTGAAACTCGGCACTTTACTGTAGATTATTAGATCTATAAAGATGGGCTTGGTGCAGGCTCTTAATTTCTACTTATATTCAAATAAGTGTACGAAAGAAATGTTTTTTGAGCAATATTGGTATGCGACCGGAATATATTTCATTAACAAGGTCTTTGCTACTGAAGATTACAATTCAATAGCGGACAGCTGAAGCATGATGTCTGGTTATTCTTTGAATGAAAAAAGCTGGCACTTTAAGTAGTTTATGTACTTTTTTTTAAAAGTAAGTAATTTAAAGATACAAGTAAATAAAATACTATATAATTTATTATTTCGTATGTACTTTCATTTATTATTTCATATTTTGTTCAACGCGTTTTCTCTTTGAAATTATGTTTGATACTCATTATTCCTACCCCCTGTAAAAATAGCATTTAAATGATCAACGAAAAAATATTTTAGATACCTGTTATTCTCTTTACAATGTCGCGCAGGATCATATTCGAGACATCTAATTACTACTTCCTATATTGTAAACTGTCAATGAACTGTTTAACAATAAAAGGTCTACTTGGAATTGTTTTTGCGGGATGATGAAAATTGAACAAAAAATTTATTTGCATTGAAAATTTTTATTTGACAAAGTGGTTTCGAAAGTATGCACTGATTCTCCTTAGACAACAGCACACAGTGCATACTTGACTGAAGTGACCACTTGCAGTTGGAATTGCAATTAATTGCAAATTGCAATTAATTGTACTCCGTTTTACTGAAAACTGAAAAAATTCCCCTCTTTCAGTAAATTTCAGTAGGGTTCGAGATACTGAAAAATACTGAAAACCGTCAAATGGTTTTTGGCGTAATGTTATTATGAAGGACGAATATTTTGGTGGCGATAATTTATCACCGCTTAGCATGACTTTATAATCACTATTGTTCTCCCGAATACCGACAACTGACACTTTTGTTTGTCAATTTTCAGGAAATGCAATGAGAGCGTTTTCGTACTTTTCATGAATTTCCCACACCGCATGATTCAGGAAAATTCAGTGAAATTCAGTGACTGAAAGTACGCGAACAGACCTAAAATATTCAAATATTTCACATAGCTATTATTGCGTCTACAATACCGCATACGAACGATCATCACTTCTACCTCCTACAAAAATACCAAACGATCCACGAAAACATATTCAAATATTTTACGTGCCTTCTATTGGTTGTAGTCGATACGCAAACCTCTTGTCAAATTTACTTAATTGATGTACGGTCCCAGTCGTAGGCCACTTAAGTGGCCCGAATTGAACGAAACTTAACGAAACGGCAGATAAGTACATTATGGGTATGCCGCTTGATTTCTATGCAACCGTACTGTCACTTAAGCTACTTAAAGCTCACTTAATTGCATTATAGTTCTACCTTAAATGTCATCTTGTTGATAATGACTATCTCATTTGTCATCTGCAACATCCCATCTATACAAGGCAGTCTAATATTAGCAGTTGCGAGGTGTCACTTCTTACGCACTCCTCTAATGCTTTTTCGATGTGCAAAGTTCAACATGTTCCCACTGGAAACCACTGGATTCAATTAGAAACGGCTAATAGCTAGATATACGTGATACCACAACAGTTAACTCTTGATGTAGTATGTGGTCAAAGAATATTCAATGAGCAGATAGAAGGAAGTGGAGTTTTAAAATTGAATCCTGATTGCACTTTAAATCAAAAAGATGTGATAATTACTGGCCACACGGAGAGAAATTTCGGCAATGATTTTTACTACAGTGGATAATAAAATTTACTATTCCGAAAATTCGATGTGAAAACATGAATGTTATTACAAATTTGATGAACATTTACTATTTTCCTTCAAATAATAGTCAATTCCACTACATACTACAACTCACACATGTTCATTGCGCTGTAGTGGAGACATTCATGTATACATAATTCACAACAAAGTAGTAAAATGTGTAGTGCAATTGATTACAAAGGTAAAGGGGCAAAAAATTACTACTATTGCAATAAAATTAATTGCAAATTTTGTATAATTTCATTACACTTTTTTCTCCGTGCACGCTGAAGTTACTAATAGGATGAATTTCTCGTTTATGCCAATCATGAATTTATCTTACCACTTCGAGAATATGACGATAAATGATACAGTCTTTGAAACAATACCAGATTTAAAGCTCGACCAATCAAATATACAAAGGCTTAAGCAAGAACTAAAACTACAAATGGATGCTGAACTTCCCGAAGGCATCTCTATGCATGATGCTCACAACTACGTTATCAATTATTTAAGTTTGGTAATTATTTTAGGAATAGTAATGTATTATATAAGACAGCGAATGAGTAACATTAAAGGCCACAATAAAGTACAAGGTTCAATTGTTGAAATTCAATCTCGAGATTTCAAGGTGGCGGAAGATGTTAAATAAATTAATGTACAATAGCAATGCTATTCATGATAATTACGAAACATACGTAAATGTTCAATAGCAATGCTATTATTCGAATATTGTCATTTCTATGTAAGCTATCATAATTGTTCTAGTGGGTCATTACCGCGCAATTGCTTGCTTGCAATTCAGCAAATTCATTGTTGATGACCTTGTAAACTTTCTAGTTTGCATGCTTGCAAGTCAGCAATCTTGCAAGTATCGATACGAATTAATATTCGACCTACTTAAACAGTTATGCCAGCTATTTAAATTATGTATAAAAGTAGTATGGTAATAAAGCCTATTGTCAGTTACAAAGTACTTGTCTTTGATACTTCAACTACCGAAATAGACTCACAAGGAGTTTATCTCGTATAACTTTAGCAATCAGTAAACTCACAGGGAGTTTTATCTGAGTTCACAGGGAACTCAACAAACACATGTCATCTAAATTTGATGATTATGCGGCTTAAATGAACGATCTGATAAGTCAAGTCACAAAACTTAACAAGGAAAATGTTACTATCAAATCGGAAATTAATAAGCTAAAAATTGAAAATAACAGCCTCGCAACTGAATTGAGAGCGAACAACGTTGTTTTAAACGGCATCAAGCAAACGACTAATGAAAACCTGCGCGAAATCGTTAAGCTAACATCGGTGGAGACCGGTATCGACCTAGTGATCAACATACAGGAAGTTTTCAGACCGGAACAATCACAATCACGCTCAAGTAAAATTATTATTAAATTTGCAAATAAAACTGAAAGAGATTCTTTCCTTGGCGGATACAAATCAGCTGTGAGGAGGCAAAATGACGGTGCAGGGTTTCCAGCTAATCTAATTCATAAAAGTTTAGACAACTGTAGAGTGTTCATAGGAGATCACTTAACTCCGACAACAGCTGCGTTGCTCTACCAAGCAAAAACAAGTTTGCGGAGCTTTAAATTCATTTGGGAGAAATATGGAAAAGTGTTCGTTCGCAAAACAGAAGGTGGCAGATCCGTAATCAACAATTGCGCTGATGATATCAATGTAATTGGCCAGTTTTAGGCCTTTTATTTCTAGTTTGTTTATTTTTTGCTTTTGATAGCTTTTTTCTTTTGTTTGAATTTTTTTCTGTTTTTCATTATTTAAATGGATGTATTAATCGATAATTTTGAAATCGAAAATAGTTGCAATCAATGAACATTGATCTTTGCTGATATAGGGGTGTTTCATAAGTTTACCTATAGTAATAACAGACTTACATTTAGAATACTTCACATGAATATCAAAAGTATTGCTAGAAACTTTGACGAGCTAGTTTTGATAATGAATAGTATGTTATACGTCTTCGATGTCATCGTTTTAACGGAAACATGGCTTCCGAATGCTATTGGCTTTGATATAAATGGGTACTACAGCATAGTCAAACCAAATTTATTTAATAAATGTGACGGGTTACTTGTTTATATTAAAAATGATTACTCTGTCAACCAAATAGGTGTCATGTTTGACCATGCTAACTTGTTGCACTTCACTTTATCATTACCTAACAGTTCAAACTTACTTATTTCTTGTTTTTACCGTTCTCCTAGTCTTGAGCCCAATAGTTTCATCCAAGCTTTGGATGTATATTTGGAAACTTTTAAAAACCATAACTACCATATAATAATCGGGGATATTAATATAAACATATATGGTAGTAAAATCTCTTGCATTGCACAAGATTACCTCAATGTTTTAGGTAAATTTGGTTTCAACAAACATCTCCACGGTATTACTCGAGCAAAAAGTGGGTCATGTATTGACCACGTATTTTTCAAAGAAACTAGCAACCTCATTTTTGAACCAGCTATTCTTCAAACCCATATTATATATAAATATTCCAAAACAGCTAATAGCAATAATAAAACGGTTCAAGTAACAAAAATCAATTATGATATTTTAGTTGAAAGGGCCCAACAGTTAGACTGGAATGTGGTATGTAATACCAAATGCCCCGATGAGGCGGTAAATAGTCTTTTAAGGTTTGTAAACGATCTTGTAGCCAAATCAGCCACTATATCTGAGTATACGCTTAGGAAAAAAATGATTCCGTTGAAACCTTGGTGCACCAAAGGAATTGTTGTGTCATTACGTCATAAAAGCCGAATTGCAAAGAGGTTGACTAATCAACCGTTTTACCTGGAACTGAAGCGTAGTTTCAAAATTTTTAGAAATATCCTCAACAGAACAATTAAGCAAGCGAAATCAAATTTTTACATGTCAAAAACTAATCAATACAAAAGCAACCCAAAAAAATTATGGGAAATGATTAACGAGATAATAGCGAAGAATAAAAAAGAGAATCAATCCATAACTGAAATCTTAGCTAGAGACGGAACTTTGTTGAAATCTGGCAGTGATATTGCTAACGAATTCAACTACTACTTTTCAACAATTGGTGAAAGTATATCTAATTCGGTCCCTTAGACTACTCTACCTCCACCTCCAATAGCAGACCAGCTCGAGCCATTTGATTTCAAAGCAATGATCAAGGAAGAAATACTGTATCATATTAATTCTATGAATGACAATACATCACCTGGAGAAGATTTAATAACCGCTAAAGTGATTAAAAAATTAGCAGGAACAATTTTAACACCTCTTCAACATATCTATAATGCCTGCCTACAGGCTGGTCAGTTTTCGAACCGTTTCAAAACAGCTGTCGTTATTCCAATTTTCAAAACACAAGACAAAAAGTGTCTGAATAACTACAGACCGATATCATTGATTTCAATTTTGGCTACAATCTTTGAGAAGTGCCTAAAGGCTAGACTTAGTGAACTCCTAGCTGAACGCCATAAAATTGCACCAAACCAATTTGGTTTTCATGAGGGTACTAGTACTGTTAACCCTCTCTACTGTGTAACCAACTTTATTAACCAATCTATCGACAGTAATGATAAAACAATCGCGGTTTTTCTAGACCTAAAAAAGGCTTTTGATACAGTCAACCATTCTATATTGCTACGTAAAATTCGGGAACTTGGGCTCTCGGATAATGTATACAGTCTTTTCCATTCTTATATCTATGATCGTAAACAAAAAGTTAAAATAGGGCCAGAAGTCAGTGGTACTTTGGAGATTAAATGCGGTATTCCTCAAGGATCTGTACTTGGCCCAATTTTTTTCAACTTATACATAAATGATCTTTGTAACCTACATTTGAATAATCCAGAATTTAATGGCCAGATAATTGCATACGCGGATGACACTATTTTAATCGTTAGGCGTAGTACTTGGAATAGGGTCTTCTTTCAAGCATATAAAGGCTGTCAAACAATTAACAACTAGCTAAGCGCACAAAAACTTGTGTTAAACATCGAAAAAACTTGTTTTTTAGCATTCGGGTAAAAAATAATTTGAGTGATCTGAATTTATATATTTTGATAAATAATGCTAAAATAAAGCAGCTCAAAGAAATAAATTATTTAGGCGTTATAATTGACGAAGATCTCAGCTGGAAAAGCCACATTCATAATATCATACGTAAGGTACGTCAAACACTTTATGCGTTTATGAGGCTTAGATATCACACATCTCTTAACACAATAAAGCTAGTTTATTTTACAATCGCTCAGAGTGTCATCCAGTACGCTATCATTGTTTGGGGTGCAGCGCTCTCATCCCATACTGCCCCTCTACAAAGTTTGCAGAATAAAATTGTTAAGATATGTTTGAAAAAATCAATATTCTCATCAACAACTAAAGCATACGAGGAATTTTGTGTAATGAATATTCGTCAGCTTTACTTATATGCGGCTTTAAAATTTATGTACCTGAACATCAGCCATTTCAATATAAATACTACTGGCTACACAAGAAGGCAATTGACAATGCCCATCTTAACAACTCGATGTAGAAAATCTAAAACAGCGAGGCACCTAAGTGTCTTAGGACTTAAACTGTACAACAAACTCCCTCAAGAGATAAAACTTTCGCTAAATGATCTTAATTTCAAGTCAATTTTAAAACGGTTTGTTCAAAGTGGAAGCCAATGCTTCGATTCTGTGTTTAACTTTTAAACCATTAAGATTTAAAGTATTCATTCTAGTCTTAATGTTTTCGTTTCGTCTTACACTTTTTATGCTATCTTCACCCTTTGTCAGCTTTTCGATATAATGCATTTTTCGTTTTGTCTAATTTTAGTTTTTAGTTCTTAGTTTTTAATTCAAGATTGTATTGTTTTTTTTTTTAATTTGAATTCTACTTTGAATTTGAATTTTATGTAAACGTTTCATATAGTTAATCACAGCTTCTCTTATATTTGAATGCAGTAGTTCGTATTAGATCCCCGCACTCGCGCACAAGTCCTCTTACTTTTGCGAGGAGCGAGCTATGTATGTCTCATATTGAATTTTGTATTATATTATTAATATTATTATTATATATATATTATATTATTATATATATATATATATATATATATATATATATATATATATATATATATATATATATATATATATATATATATATATATATATATATATATATATATATATATATATATATATATATATATATATATATATATATATATATATATATATATATATATATATATATATATATATATATATATATATATATATATATGGCTCAAAACCACGGAGGTGACAAACTCGCTATGGCAGCTCATAAAATATTGTGTCCGTATGAATAAACAGTAAATGAGCATTTCATAATATCGAGATTAGTTTGATGTATCTATACCTAAAGTTTGTGATTTGAAAAACAAGTAATTCTAATGAATTTTACAAAAAATATGGTTAAAAAGTCATTTCGGGAACACGTCCCAAACAACAACTTCTATTTTCAACTTACGTAAACATATAGTAAAATCAAACTTTAATTGTTTTCAATGAACATTATAATAGGTTTGTTTTCTGAATAGTAAGTTTTCAAAACTAATATTGACAAAACAAATTAATTTGGAACACAGCATTTGTCCAAAGATTGTCCAAGAAAATTTACATCATATTCGTGAGCGCAGCATTAAGCAGGCAAAACTTTTATTCTTGAACGCAACTTTTGGCGCTAGTGTGCTGTAGTAGTGAGCAATTGTGTTGTGTAACCGGTTTCATTTGCTTTGTTCGCAAATAAATAATAATTTCAGTGGTAAGTACTATTATATCAAATTTTTTGTTACCGTACCTTAATTATGCGTCATTACGGGAATGCGTGTAATTGTTAGATATATTAGAATTATAGCTATTTAATGAGTATTCCTTATAACTATCATTGTAAACTTCACAATAACTTCAAAATAATGCATCGAAGATGGCGGGTATCGGAAGAAATTACGCGAAATTCCAGAAACGTCATTCCGAGAACGGTCATTACGGGAACGTTCCCGAACATGATGACACGTGCCCGAAATGACGCTGTTTTTCCCGATATGACGTTATTCTTGCTGAAATAATATTTAATAAATATTTTGTGGAAATTCAAAGATCTGTTTTTACTTTCAGCAAACATGGAACCAAATGGAGATGGGAAGAAGAAGAATGCTAAAAGAATAGTTAAAAAAAATAGTTCAGCTTATTTAAACCAAAGAGAAAAAGCCAATGCAAGAAAAAGGAAGTTTTTAGAATGACAGAGGAACAAAGAGAACTAAAACGAGCTAAGGATAGGGAGTACTACCAGAAAAAGAAAGCAGAGAACAAGGTAAGAAAAATAATAGATATGACAGAACGGGAAAAACGTAAGCAAAGAAAACAATGGAAACAAGCATCAAAGAACTATAGAGACAAGAAAAAGGTATTAGCAAATGTAATCAGCAATACCCCTCTGCCTTCAGATACTGAGTTAGACATACCATTACCATCACCTAGCAATTTAATGCGAAGACACCGCGGAAGAAAACATGTAAAAAAGACCGGAAAAAGCTTACAGAATAATAAAAAAGCAACAAGATACGATAACAGAAATGAGACGTAAAATTGACGCATTGAGGAAAAAATTAAGCAGAAAGAAAAATATAGAAAAAAAATGTGCAGATGTCTCCTAAAAGTAAAGTGAATGATTTAATCAAAGATATTCCAGTACCAATACCTCCTGAAGTACACAAGCGACTATTATTTGGTCAGGTATTATCTACTCAATTGAAGATAAAGGCATCAAAATTACAGAAAAACTCAAAAGAGAGAGACTTTTTTCAAAGATGTGTCAGTGGCACCGGTTTCAGGAAGTACAAATTGTTACACATGGCTAAGGCATTTATGCCCAAAGAGAAAACTAATAAAACCATTCTAATGTCAGACAAAAAAGTTCGCGAGGTAGTTTTGAAGCCAGATGTCCGCCGAAAGGTCAGGGATTTCTTCCAAAAGGACGATGTTAGTAGGATGTGTCCAGGAAAAAGGGACTTCGTAAACAAAAATGGTGTCAAAAAACAAAAACGTGTGCTTTTATCAACAATTAAAGCCTTACATCCTAGATTTGTTCAGGAAACTGGAATCAATTTACCTTACACAACATTCCTAAGAGCAAAGCCATTTTGGATAGTAGCACAAAAACTAAGGGATTGTGAAACTTGTCTTTGTGTCAAACACGAAAACTTCGAACTAAAACTAAGGAAGCTAAATAGCTTACACCAAACAGAATGTCGTGACACCGATGCTATTATTAAAAATTATGTTTGTGACCCGACTTCCTATAAGTGCATGAATGGATTATGCGCCAATTGTAAAGAGCTGGCTTTAGAAGAAGGAGAAAACGAAGATACAATAACATATTTTCAGTGGCAATCTATAAATAAAGAAAGTATGATTAAGGGAGAGAAAAAGACATTTAAAATTACAGT
The DNA here is from genome assembly GCA_947369275.1 of Nemotelus nigrinus. Taxonomy (NCBI): domain Eukaryota; kingdom Metazoa; phylum Arthropoda; class Insecta; order Diptera; family Stratiomyidae; genus Nemotelus; species Nemotelus nigrinus. The sequence continues at coordinate 108,768,769 of OX376373.1, forward strand.
TAAAATTCCTATTACAACGACAGTGAGAGAATTGAGGAAAGCATTAGCAGAAGAAATTCCAAGAATCAAACACCATCTCTATGGTATTTACAACTATAATAAACAAAAAAAAGAGCTAAAAGAAACCATGACTGAGAATGAGATCATGATCCAAATAGACTTTTCGGAAAATTATACAACAAAATATTCAGAAGAAATACAATCCTCGCACTTTGTCAAAAATCAATTAACTATTCACACTGGAGTTTACTATTCACGAAATGATGACCACCAGTTACAAACAACGTCTTTTGCTACAGTGAGTGAAAATTTGAATCACCAGGCACATGCGGTGTGGGCACACATGAAACCAATTTTAAGGAAAATATTGGAAAACAAGAAAATTGACACTTTGCATATTTACTCTGACGGACCGACATCGCAATATCGTAATCGTACAAACATATATTTGTGGCTCAAAACTTTGACTGGCGAATTTAAACAAAT
>OX376373.1:108769454-108794565 GCA_947369275.1 Nemotelus nigrinus
GGTTCAAGTGCCGTATACACTTCACAGTGCAGATAAAAGAATCTGCTCTATAACATTTTGGTGACCGTGACAGGACACCAGTCCACCACAAGACAACAGTCCAACATAGAACAACAGTTTCTACGCAAGTTTTCAATAGTCCAATTAAGTTGCTGTAATGATGGAGCATTTAGCTGAGCAGCAAGAGGCAACCGGAAAGAAGATCCAGCAGATAGTATCCAATTTTAATAAAGATCCTAAAGAGCGAAAAGTGCTAGGATACTATCACGAACGACTTCAACGTTTAGAGTCGAGCTGGGATGAATCTGAGTCGACAGACTCTCGCATACGAGAATTACCTTGGGTCTCTGCAATCCATAAATACTTTGCAAGCTGTTACTACGACTCAACTGCAAGTATTTACCAGAAATACAGAGAGATTTTCCGCACCGAAATGGATAACATTGCTGCAACTGTGGACCCAAAACCCATGCTGACAACATTAGAGAAGTCAAGCAGAGCATTATTGGGGAAAATCAGAGCTGCTCAGCCACAGCTGAATCATTTATTAACTGGAATCAAAGATATGCCCAGCCGTCCATCGCAGTCTTAATGCAAAGTAACTATTAGAACCATTAACGAGCATTGGCAACGTATCCAAGATTTAAATAAGGAAATTTATGAGAGCATAGAAAATCCTGAGGCATCAGGCTACGATACTATAGCATTTCTTGATTTGCAAGACCGAGTACTGCAAGCAACAATCATGCTTTCAGAACATCAGGAATTTGCTGTTGTGCCCAGTTCACCACAAGCAGCCAATCCAAATATATGGATGCAATTGCCTAAAATAGAATTGCCAAAGTTCGACGGCAGTTATTTGAAGTGGCATCAATTTCATGACTTATTCATTGAAATTATCCATAAGAAGCTCTGGTACCTGAGGGCTAATTTAACTAACGAAGCAGAAGCATTGATTAAACATCTGCCGCTCTCTGAAGAAAACTATCAGGCTGCTTGGCAATTGCTGAAGGAACAATTTGAGAATCCTCGTTTGTTGGTGAATTCGCTTATCACAAAACTAATTTCCCAACCATCGTATAATGTCGAGACTTCTGCAACAGGAATAAAACATTTGCATGATACAACACGTGAATGTATCATGAGACTGGAGAACATGGGAGTGTCTACGTCTGCATGGGATCCATTGTTACTCCACATACTAACACGAAAGTTAGATAGTCAAACGATTACATTATACGAACAATCGTTAGATCACCCACGGAGCCTTCAGACGTTGAAAGAATTTCTAGCGTTCCTTGAAGCTCGATTTCAGTCGCTTGAAGCAATCGGTTCCAAAACACGTGGATACGACCACAAAAAAAAAACCTGTTCAGCTAAAGCACTCGCATCAATAGTTACAGGGAATGATTACTGCATTAGTTGTAATGAGGCTCATCCTTTGTATGCATGCAAAACATTTAACAAGTTAGCACCTGCAGACAGGCTGAAATTAATTCAAAAGCACAACTATTGTGTCAATTGTATGCAGCCAGGGCATACTTCAAAACAGTGCACCAAAAGCAGCTGCAAACAATGCTCAGAAAAGAATAACACTCTACTGCACTTGGCGTCTTCGAAAGAAATCGTGGTAGGTGAGCAAGCCAAAGCTTCATGGAGCAAGTCTACGAAGCTATCCAAACCGATGCTTACAACCGAGCTTAAGCCTACTGTACTATCAGCGCAAGCAAGCCAATACAAAACACAATATATGCTGCTAGGTACAGCTGTCGTTACAATTCAAGGCAGTAACGGATTATCAGTAGAGTGTAGGGCAGTTTTGGATTCCGGCTCACAAATAAATATTATATCAGAGTGAATGTGCAAGAAACTGAAACTCTCTCAGGATTCAAAAATTATCCAAATCGAGGGAATCGGAATCAATGGTCAATTAGCCAAAGGACGAGTCAACGTTCAGCTATTTTCAAGAGTCACCGCGTTTTCTTGTCAACTTGAAGCATTTGTGTTACCAAAGGTAATCTCTGAACAACCATCAAAAGTAATTGATATCGGCAAATGGAATATTCCACATAACATACAACTGGCTGATCCAGCGTTTTATAAGCCCAGTCAAATTGACCTTCTGCTGGGAGTAGAATTCTATCACCAGTTATTATCGATTGGACAAATCAGGCTTGGAGATGGACTTCCGATTTTACAAAATACCTTGCTAGGTTGATTAGTAGCTGGCAAAATTAACAACGTAGACAGCGAACGCTTGTTGTGTGGAATAAGTACTGCAGAAGAATTGCTAGAGAAACAAATTGAGCAATTTTGGGAATTAGATAAGTCGCCAGATAACAAACAGCACTTGTCACCAGCCGAAAAGCAGTGCGAAGCGCATTTCGGTAATAATACTGAAAGAAGCCCAAACGGGCGATTTATTGCTCGGCTACCGTTTAGCTCAAACCCAAGCAATCTTGGGCATTCACGGGAAATAGCAATTAGGAGGTTCCACACATTAGAACAGAAGTTCAAACGGTAGCCATAAATAGACAGTGAGTATGTCAAATTCATGAATGAGTATTTGGCTTTGGGACATATGGAAGAAGTTAGCAATATTGCGACGCCATATTATTATCTACCCCATCACTGTGTATTGAAGCCTGAAAGCAGCACGACCAAGCTCAGAGTAGTATTTGACGCATCAGCCAAGACTTCGACCAATATTTCTTTGAACGACGTGCTAATGAAAGGACCAACAGTTCAGGAAGGTCTATTCTCTATTCTTCTGCGATTTCGAATGTCTAAATTTGTGCTAACAGCTGACATTGAGAAAATGTATCGGCAGGTCGAACTTAACGAGGATGACCGAAATTTCCAGCAGATAATTTGGCGTAGTTAAACAAATGAGCCATTGAAAACGTATCGACTGAATACGGTAACATACGGTACTAGAGTAGTACCATACCTTGCTACAAAGTGTCTTCAAACTTTAGCAAAAGAGAACCAGTCGAAATACCCTCAAGCGTCCTCAGCAATATTACGTGACTGCTATGTGGACGATATTATGACAGGAAGTGATAGTATAACGGAGTTGTTGGCCACACAATCCCAACTTAACTCGTTGCTTGCTGAAGCAGGGTTCAAACTAACAAAATGGTGTGCAAATCATGCGAAGCTGCTTGAGCAAATTCCTAACCAGGACTTACAAATAAGCTTGGAGCTAAATGACAAGCAGGAACAGCCGATAAAAACCCTAGGAATTGTAAGGTTACCCAGATCAGATTCATTTAGAATCAATGCTCGGTCAACAGAGGCAACAAGGATTACGAAACGCACAATAAGTTCTGAAACATTTCGAATATTTGACCCGTTGGGAATCGTGGCTCCAATCGTAGTGACAGCAAAAATCATTCTTCACAGGTGTGGAGACTCAAACTTGACTGGGATGCTGCACTGCCAGCAGAGATCCATACAACTTGGTCCAAGTTTCGAACTGAATTATCAACAATGGGAGACATAGACTTACCAAGACATGTTTTTGCCCAAGGCACTGCAAAGTCAAAACAAATTCACGTATTTTCTGATGCTTCCACAGAAGCTTATGGAGCTGCAATATACATCCGATCGATCAACCAAGATAACATGGTTATAGTCCGACTATTATGTGCTAAATCACGAGTGGCTCCGATCAAACAAATCACTTTGCCAAGATTGGAATTGTGTGCTGCAAAGTTGGCTGTTGAGTTGGCAGATTAAGTGAAGCGACATGTGTATACAAAAAGGAATCCAGCAGATTTACTCACAAGACCAATATCACCTAGCAAGTTGAAGGCAGATGGTAACCTATGGTTCTATGGACCCATGTTTTTGCATGCATCAAAACAATCATGGCCATTAAAGGGCAAAATCATCGCCAGATCCATCGTTCATAATTGTGTACGATGCACCCGAGCCAAGCCAAAAATGTTGTCCCAACTCATGGGTAACCTACTTGCTTTACGAGTGCAGCCAGCAAGGCCATTCATCAACACAGGTGTCGATTTTTGTGGCCCAATGTACTTTCATTACCAAATCAGAGGTAAACATCCACAGAAGGCATATGTTGCAGTCTTTTGCTGCTTCGCTACAAAAGCTGTTCATTTAGAACTAGTTTCAAATTTATCCAGCAACGCGTTTTTGGGAGCTCTTAAACGATTCATAGGCCGGCGTGTACATTGTAACAATATATTTTGTGACAACGCAACGAATTTTGTAGGAGCAAAAAATCGGCTTGAAGGATTCAAGGAAACGTTGTATTCGGAACAAGCTCAGAACTCAATCATATCAACATGCAGCGAAAAGGGAATTACATTTAATTTCATCCCACCGAGAGCCCCACACTTTGGAGGGCTATAAGAAGCTGCTGTTAAAAGCGCGAAGACGTTGCTATGGAAAGTTCTGGAACCAGCAGCACTAACACAAGAAATGCTACAAACTGCTTTAGTGGAAATTGAAGCCATTCTGAATTCCAGACCATTAACTCCCATGTCATCAGATCCAAATGACGCAACCGCTTTAACACCAGGTCATTTTCTCATCGGAGAACCATTAACTGCTCAAGTTGACCCATCAGCTCATTCAAGCGGATCGGGACTATTAGACGATTGGAGACAAATTCAAAAAGTCAAAACTGAATTCTGGTAAAGATGGTCTAAAGAATACTTGCACCTGCTACAGCATCGTTATGGGTGGAAGACAGCATCTGCAAACGTCGAAATAGGCACCATTGTTATTATCAAGGACGATAATTTACCAGTCATGAAATAGCCATTAGGTCGAACCGTCCAAGTGCACAAAGGGAATGATGGCTTGGTGCGTGTGGTAGACGTTAAGACAAAGGACGCTGTGCTTACCAGGTCAATACACAGATTAGCGCCGTTGCCAATTGAAGTGCAAAAAGAACCGGGAGATCAGATAATTACCAACGAACCCAAAGGTAGTACCAGTGGTATCAAAACGCCAAGAAGAGTGGCAAATGATTCAGAAGCAGACAAAACACCCCGTAAAAAAGGAAAAATATATCGGGTATCATTATTACCGACATTATTCATAGCGTGTCTCAGTCTGTCGATAAACCCCGTGAAATCGTCCACGGAGGTCATCAACCAGCCGTTTCGTAACCATCACGGAATATACTTCGAAAACATAGGTACCCTAGTGCGCACTGTCAAAGAATGGAAAATAATAGTTTATTATGATCTATCACCTTACTGGCAAGAACTAGAGTCATTACGAAACGGAACAAAGGCATTACAAGAAATTTGCAAAGCCACACACTCCAACACATGTGAACATTAAGCTCTGCATTTCCAACAAGATGAACAGAAACTGCAAATAGACAACAGTCTCTTCACAAGAAAACGCATAAGACGAGGAGCATTTAACATTGTGGGCAATTTTGCTAATTCACTATTCGGCGTTCTGGACAATGCTCATGCCAAGGAGATGTCGTCTACAATTCATGCCATCAAAACTGACGACACTTTCCTACACAAATTAATAAAAAACCAAACATCGCTAATAGACTTCACTATCAATATTTTTAAGATTGATCAAATGGAAGTCGAAAGAAGATTGAACCGGCTTGACCAGAAAATTAGTTTGGAATTCAACAAAATAAACGAAAATGGCACAAATGCGTACAATATTATGAACACTCTGGCGCTAGAGTTAATGGCAGCTAGTCATAATTTACACAATATTCAGTCAGCAATCATAAGCTTATTAACGGACACTCATCATGGAATCATTAGTCCACTATTGCTATCCCCAGAGCAGCTACGCGATGAAATCCATAACATCGGAAGCAAACTTCCAGAATTCACTCAACTTTCCGTCAACAGTAAAGATGTGCTACACTTATATCGAATAATGAAAGCTGAAGGAAGACTCGCGGATCCCTATTTGACGTTTACAGTACGAATGCCGTAAGTCGATGAAACAAAGTTTGATTTATTCAAGCTTACACCTATAGCTGCTGTCGTAAACAACACACTCATAAGTACACAATTGTATACCAGTTTCTTAGCTGTTAATGCTCATCGAGACACATATCTCGTCATGACACCAGAGGACCTAACTTTGTGCAGCACCAGCGAACCTCGAACATTATTATGCGAAAAAACAGGACCCACATACCTCAAAGGTGCCCAATTCGCCTCCTGTGAGCTCAGTGCCTTTGTGAACGAAACATCGCCCAAGTGCCAGACAACAGTTTTACCAACAGACTATGTCTGGAGTCAACTCTCCGACACAAATAAATGGATTTATGGACAAAAAAATTTTACACGTCTTCGAGTAGTTTGTGGAGCCGACAAATTTCAAATTCCATTAAACGGGTCCGGTTTGTTAACTATAGGACCAGGCTGCATCATTAAACTGGATCAACTCACAATAACAGGGCATGATATCCACTCAACAAAAGGCTGGGTTCTCCTCGACGGACATTCTTGTCGAGCTTCCTACACCAACTCATTGGACAGAACTGATTTACCATTTCAACCTGGAACCGCTAAATGCTCTCAAACAAAAATTGTTTGACGAATCGTTGGCTGAACTACCATCAACATATTCACAACAATTAAATAATTATCATATAATACCCGGTTACTTATCAATAACCGCCATCATCGTTATTCTCGTCATGATCTCATGGAAATATCGACATCAGGTATGCAAGTCCAGACACAAGCCAACACCGGCGCCAAGGCATAGCAGAGCACCAGATTTTTCCATTACAGTTTAAGTCATAGCTATTTTTAAACGATTAAATTCATGTTAATTTGTTAGATTAAAGTTTTGTTTTTTTTTTTTTTTTTTTTAATAAGTTTCAACGCGGGGGAAAATGTTCAAACTCATTCATTCAAGTTAAAGTTTTCACATAAGCATGTTTTGTTTATTCGTTCAAGTTCACGTAAATTAGATCATACGGAACACAGTACGTATGTACATCAGCAACTTTTAGGCTTCTTTCACATTATACGGTTCCGACCGTACGGCAAAAAACCGTACGGTGAAAATTCGGATGAGCAACATGTTCACACTATACGGTTTATGCGCGGTTTTTTTTCGCCACAAGCTCAGTTTGTGATTAAATACCAAACGCATTTTTATCTATGGCATTAAGAGCACCAAAATCTGGGTGCATTTCTATGCAGACTTCATGCCAGGCATCTTTCGTTGCATTTCTGTCTTTGTAGGTGTCCAGAAATTTATCCCACAGCTCAGGTCTGGCCTCCACAAGTGTAATCAAAACTTCTGCATCTATATCTGTCATGATTCTTTTGTCACTTTACATTTTACACTTTGCTAAACTGCAACTAAATTGGCTCAAGATTGATTGACCGTACGATTTGAAACCGTCTAATGTGAAAGCATGCACTTGGTCGCGTGCACCACTGAGTGTCCGGTCGCCGTTCGGGCACCGTGGATTGCAGTGGCAGTGTACGGCTCCTTTCACATTATCCGGTTCCGACCGTACGGCAAAAAACCGTACGGCGATATTTTTCTAGTGGTGTGAAGAAGAGTATAGCCTCTTTCACATTTCACGGTTACGGCAAAATGCCGTGGCCGTACCGTGTAGCAGCCGTACACTGCCACTGCAATCCACGGTGCCCGAACGGCGACCGGAGACTCAGTGGTGCACGCGACCAAGTGCATGCTTTCACATTAGACGGTTTCAAACCGTACGGTCAATCAATCTCGAGCCAATTTAGTTGCAGTTTAGCATAGTGTAAAATGTAAAGTGGCAAAAGAATAATGACAGATATAGATGCAGAAGTTTTGATTACACTTGTGGAGGCCAGACCTGAGCTGTGGGATAAATTTCTGGACACCTACAAAGACAGAAATGCAACAAAAGATGCCTGGCATGAAGTCTGTATAGAAATGCACCCATATTTTGGTGCTCTTAATGCCATAGATAAAAATGCGTTTGGTAAGTAAATTAAATTTTACCTTCTTTTCTTACAAAGGTTTGCACTTATTTCCTTGAAAGATAGAATTAATGTAGAAATACCCTTTTCCATGTTTAATTTACAGTATATTTTGTACAGTTTGTATTTTTCCCATTTGCCATGGCACACTTCCGGCATTAGAAACGAAAAAATTACAAAGTACATTTCTAATATTGTTTGCAGTCAGTCCTCCTCTTATGGTTGCGTCTTGTGGTAACTCTTCCAAACCTGTGATCGACATTGTATCTACATCGCTATATCCGTCTCTTTGAAGCAGATAATTATGTAATACAATACAAGCATTTACAATAATGACAGCATAGTCTGGTTGCACATTAATTATAATATTTATAAAAAAAAATATTTGAGCATTAAACAGAACACCATTTAATCACAAATTGAGCTTTTGACGAAAAAAAACCGCGCATAAACCGTATAGTGTGAACATGTTGCTCATTCGAATTTTCACCGTACGGTTTTTTGCCGTACGGTCGGAACCGTATAATGTGAAAGAAGCCTACGGCTGCTACACGGTACGGCCACGGCATTTTGCCGTAACTGTGAAATGTGAAAGAGGCTATACTCTTCTTCACACCACTAGAAAAATATCGCCGTACGGTTTTTTGGCTCCTAAGGCTCCTTTCACATTATCCGGTTCCGACCGTACGGCAAAAAACCGTACGGCGATATTTTTCTAGTGGTGTGAAGAAGAGTATAGCCTCTTTCACATTTTACGGTTACGGCAAAATGCCGTGGCCGTACCGTGTAGCAGCCGTACACTGCCACTGCAATCCACGGTGCCCGAACGGCGACCGGACACTCAGTGGTGCACGCGACCAAGTGCATGCTTTCACATTAGACGGTTTCAAACCGTACGGTCAATCAATCTCGAGCCAATTTAGTTGCAGTTTAGCAAAGTGTAAAATGTAAAGTGACAAAAGAATAATGACAGATATAGATGCAGAAGTTTTGATTGCACTTGTGGAGGCCAGACCTGAGCTGTGGGATAAATTTCTGGACACCTACAAGGACAGAAATGCAACGAAAGATGCCTGGCATGAAGTCCGCATAGAAATGCACCCAGATTTTGGTGCTCTTAATGCCATAGATAAAAATGCGTTTGGTAAATAAATTAAATTTTACCTTCGTTTCTTACATAAGTTCGCACTTATTTCCTTGAAAGATAGAATTAATGTAGAAATACCCTTTTCCGTGTTTAATTTACAGTTTATTTTGTACAGTTTGTATTTTTGCCATTTGCCATGGCACACTTCCGGCATTAGAAACGAAATAATTACAAAGTACATTTCTAATATTGTTTGCAGTCAGTCCTCCTCTAATGGTTGCGTCTTGTGGTAACTTTTCCAAACCTGTGATCGACATTGTATCTACATCGCTATATCCGTCTCTTTGAAGCAGATAATTATGTAATACAATACAAGCATTTACAATAATGACAGCATAGTCTGGTTGCACATTAATTATAATATTTATAAAAAAAAATATTTGAGCATTAAACAGCACACCATTTAATCACAAATTGAGCTTGTGACGAAAAAAAACCGCGGATAAACCGTATAGTGTGAACATGTTGCTCATTCGAATTTTCAACGTACGGTTTTTTGCCGTACGGTCGGAACCGTATAATGTGAAAGAAGCCTTATTCGTTCTACTTTCATGAGAGCACTTTTGTTGACAATGGTATAGCGTGCTTTCATTTATTGACCTATATGCACGCGACAATATTTTGCAACATTAGTAAAGTAAGCAAATATTCTTCTGTGCATGCGACGCAATGTAAAAAATGTAATTTGTAAATTTTTCTTTCTAGTAACTTTAAGATAGTATAAATTAAGTACGAATGTTAAATAAAGTCAGTCTACAGCAAACCTCGGGACTTTTTCTCTATCAACCTATCTCGTCGAGTAGCACAGCGGGGGTGTGTTCAATGTGCATGGAATAGCAGCTATTAGCTGCTATTTTAGCAGGTCTGGCTGTCCAATGTCACGAAATAGCTACTTTCTGATGCTTGCTATTTGACAGTAGGGCTGTCCAAGATTCCGGCATAGCTGCTTAGGTAGCAGCTATTTGCTGCTCGCAGTCTGGAGGATAGCAAGAAAGTAGCTAAGGCAAAATGGCCGTGCGTACACAGCTGACATGCAGTTTAAACATCATTTTCAATTGGAAATTAAAATGAAATGAATTTTTTGCGCTTTTGTGACACAGGAGATGAGGAATAAATTTGAAAATAGTGACAGCATAAATTAAATACGGGCTTTTAAACACTTAAACTCAACTTGAGTTTGAAGTTGGCTTGTAGACAGCGCAGCTCATCTTGAGTTTTTAGAGGGCGAGCATGAAGCGTAAAAGGCAGGGTGCACTGATTTCTGTATTATCAAATTTTCCACGATTATTTTTTGCTCTTTTTCTCATATATGGCGTCAAAAGCCGGAAATAAGTGATACTTTTTAAACATGTTAATAAAATTTTAATGGATTGTGCAGCTGTATGTTGAAAACTCTTAAATTTCATATAGTTTCCAAAATGCAATGGAAGTATTGAACTGATCCACGAAAATGCAAAAATTACAATAAAAAAATTGAAACAAAATTATTTTTGAATTTCTTGTGTAAAGGCTGATCTTCGTAGGAGCTCTTGGCTGTCCAATATCCATAGCTGCTTCACCTAGCTACTGCGAATTTTGACACTTGCTAAAGTGATGCTATGCTATGCTTTTGTAGCAGCTATAGCATGCACATTGAACACACCCCGGTTCAAGTGCCGTATGTGCTCAGTGATTTGTTACAACAAATAAAACAAAACCGTCAGTTTGTGCAACGGTTTAAGTGCCGTGTACATTAAACAGTGTAATAACTAACTGCATAATTCATCGAATAACGCAACGGTTTCAAGTGCCGTATGTGTTTAACAGTTTTGTGTTACAATTCGAACAGTTCAATAGTGTAACGGTTCAAGTGCCGTATACACTTCACAGTGCAGATAAAAGAATCTGCTCTTTAACATTTTCATAACATAATCTGCTCTTTAACAAAGAATATTTTTCTTCTTCTAAGTTGTTACTTTCATCAAATCAATTTTCTGCCTGTATTTCAAAAGAATAGCACAGTTTTTTATGTAATTTTATAAAGTCATTTATCATAATTAAATTGTCCTGAAAACCTAGCATGTAATTATTTTTAAGTTATAGATCCGTTATTTTCGCAGTTGGATCCATTTTGTAGCACCAAAGGGATACTTTGCTTATTAGGGCTGCGGCAACACTAAGAGTAGCGTTTCTTTGGCAAAATCTACTTTACTTACATGTTCAGTCATCGGTGTGTAGTGGACGATACTGCGTGCACGATCCGTAGCTATGAGTGATGCAGGAATGTCTACGAACTCAACCACAGACATATTAAATTTCCAACCAAATGATACATCAGGGGGATTTGCTTCTACTTCACAAAGCACTTTAATCGTTTCTTGTCGTCCTGAACTGTAGATTGTTTTCTGACCTGGCCGACACATTGGAGCAACTGCAAACGTAAATAAAAAAGCCGAAAAATTCAAAAGATATAATTAATTTTAAGCAAATTTAAGTGGAAGTGGACGAAACTGTAAAGGCTAAACGAATTTCACGCTCTATTTGCTCCAACAACTCCCGAGCAGACATTTATGGTTTGAACGCTTGAACTAATAAAGTTGAAAATATATTTCTGCAGTTTGATGCCCGTATGCTGAGACTTTTGATGCCCGTATGCTGAGATATGTATTACTTTTGACATGAAAATCTTGAAAATATTATTTTCCAGGTAAGGGTAAGTTGTGTTGAAAAAATATACTCTCCTGTTTTTATTTTCAGGCATGAACATTGACTTTTTGGGTGTGCGGTCTTGCACTCATTACAGTTGTACTTTAGTGGAACAAGAGCAAATAAGAGCTCTGATTTGGATACTTTTTAAGCGATCGTACCTTTTCGCACAAATTAATGAATTAAAAATAAATAAAGTAATACTTCGGTTCTATCTCTACATTAACGAATAATAAATGCACACCCAGGGGCTCAAGATACCATAAAGGTCGGCTATATTGGGTCGTATTTTGCTTGTATATGTTATCTAATTTCAAAATAGATTAGAATTAGAGTAGCTTATATATAATATTTACACTGTATGTCCAATTGCACCGGGTTACTTTCACCATCACCTTCCCTATTGCTTCCCACGCATGTATAAAAGCCACTTCGTGCCCGACTTACATTCTGCAGGACGAGACTTTGGTTTGCTACAACGATTCCTTCTGGAAGATTATTGTCCAGTGTATTGCCCTATTGGTGATGATAATATAAAACAAAGATTTAGTTTCCGTAAGAATAGGTTCGAATATATTGTCTATTGTATAAGAACCTAGATGTATTTCTTAGTACATTGAAGAAATGTGTATACGTTTGATTTATGAATATATTCGTTTAGACGGAACCACAATTTTTTGGACATACCTTTTTATACGCAAACCTAAAGAGGAATCTCTATAACTTTTAAAATTTAGCATAACAGTACGCATTTTCTTTCCTTCTTCAAACAAATAACCAGGACCGGTACGAATGATTGCGCCTATTCAATACATTCAATAGAATTCTAACAGAATACACCTCACGTATACGAGTATGTTTGAGTTAAACTTAAGTATTCAGGACATATATGCAAAACATTTATTCAGGACATACATTCGTCCATTTTCAAATAACCGCATGTGGCTGTCTTAACCAATAAGATTTAGTTCTGATAACCAATAAGGTTACATGTTGTAAAAAAAAATGTCAGTAATAAAAATATATAAACGCGAAAAAAACTAATTAAATGTTTTCAATTCTTGATGAAGTTCTTGATAAATATGTATATATATCGCTAGTAAAATATTGTAGCAGTAATAAACATAATTTGAAATTCATTCTGACAAATTGGGATTTTGAGTCTACCGGAATTTGTGAGCTTTCGGTCGATTTCCATGCATTTGTTCGCAGACTGTGTACATGCACGGAAGCTCTTCATGAGCTTGATTTGCGATTACCGGTTTTGTACAATGTGTTTCTATGTGTGTGTGCCGGATAAAATTTTATGGCAGTACAAAATTCAGATTAAAACCAGCGTAAAATCCCGATTTTGTGCAATCATGCAAATTTCTTCGGCGGACTGGCTTTCAAACATATAGATTGGGGTATGTTTTCAATAGGGCGTGTACAAAAGTGGAAATTTTTTATCCCGGTGTGCACACGCTTTACTCAAGTAAACAATAAATTTCAGAAGCTGCTATCGTGGAAATTTCCTCACATGTGTACGCTCCTGCGAAGTGAACTGCAGTCGCCAGAAGACACCACAATGGAAATTTTCCTGTTTGTGCACGCTCCTGCGAAATAAAAAGCGTTCGTCAGAAGTCGCCTTATTGGGAATTTCCTTGCATGGGAACGCCCATGCGAAATGAACACCAATGATCAGAAGACGCTAGTGGAAATCTTCTAGCATGTAAATGCTCACATGATATGAACAGCGTCCGTCAGAAACCGCCATATTGGAAATGTAATTATATGTACGTGCTGACCCCAAGCGGACAGCGTTCGTCAAAAGCTGCATCGGAAAACTCCTTGCATGTACATGTTGAGATGAAGTGAACATTAGTCGTCACAAACCGCCACATTGAAAACCTCCGTGTGCGTATACAAAACTATCTTGTTCACACAAACACAATGATATGCTCAACAAATCCATAAAAGCTCAACAAATCGGGTATATTCCAAATCCATGATTTCATCACACCTAAACTCCTTTCGAGCTATTAGTCCAAAGTTCTTCCCAAAGCTCAAACATTCACGCTTTTGTTTGCGTAGCCAATATTTCTCCTCTCGCTTTTGCTCTTTTCAGAAACACCGCCCATCGTTCGCTGGCCAAAGATCAATTGGGATGATTCTCACTATCCCTGACATGGCGTTTTTTGGACTGTTATGTAGCTCAGTGGCGGCTCGTGACACAAATTTTTGGGTCGGCCGAAAAGAAAGCTCTAATCTGTCAAATTAATTTTTTGGTGCGTGTTGTAAAGAAATTAGTGAGCATGTATGTATTTCTGTACACAAAATAAATATCTAATCTTCGTGCGAAACCAAAAAATTAAATTGTCCTGCAAGAACCACGAGGAGGTCTAGAGCATTCTCGCCAGCAAGGGAAGGGAATGGCCACGAGGATATTGGAAGGATTGATAAAAATGAAAACAATAAAGAGCATTAGAGCATGCCAAGTATGAACTGTAACTAAGAGGATGGTTGAACGGATGGAAGAAATTGTATAAAATAAAGCATTGTAATTCATAAATATAACTTAAGATTATTCAATTATAAATAAGCTTTTTCTTTAAAATATAAATAAATGAATAAATACGTACACAAATCCCAAGCATTACCCATAGAATATTAAAAAGAGAACTGCATTACAAACTAGTTCACATAAAATAAATCTTCAAGATTAACAAACAAACGTTGAAGCTGGTTACTAAAAGCATACAAAAAGCAATGGATATTTTTATTCAATTTCTATAAAATAAATCAATTCTACGGTTTTTAGTTGCCGCGAAATCATCGATTATCTTATCGTTAAAACTATCACTTTTCATTAATTCTTTAACCAATTTTCGTTCAATTGCTAATAACGATAAATTATTCAAACGCGATTGAGTCATAGTAAATCTATTGTAAGACTTTATTCGTTTCAAAGTTGAAAGCGCACTTCACAATTATAAATATCTTCAAAGAAATTTTAATTCAAATTTTTATCAAATCTAGCAATTAAAAACAACTACCAAAAGCAACCATAAAAACAACTACGAAAAACACACTCTTCTGAGCAAAACACAGAATTAATTTATTTAATTAATTAAATCACAATATAACACAAAAGACCAGCACCGTTCTACTATCAAAACACTTCAAACTCGTACATCCCAGTACAATACGATTAAAAAAAATCTATTTCCATTTAGTCCGGGGAAATCTAACATGGTGCTTCGGAAAAATTAGGGGAAAGCTTAATTTTGGTGTAAACCTTGGTACTGGCGTGTTGAACAAAATGTCAAAAGTCCCCATGGATCCGAGTGCTGCGTCACTTTTTAGACGGGGTCAAAGGTCACCAAAAGTGACCTTTCCTAAATATCTCAGTAACGGCCACGTCTTCAGAAAAACAACGTATGATGATTTTCTAGCTTAGCAAATTTCAAACAAAAAAGATTATACAGCTTTTTCCTGTAACCATAACTGTTTTCGAGATATATTGATCTAAACATTTGTTACTAACAGTATCCTCTTTCTCACGGCATGTTAATACTATCCGATTTTGATTACGACTTGGCATGTTTGTGAGTTTGTTTTTCTATATTTAAGAGGCGCATAGAAAAAACATATAAATACACTTATCTACCAGACTCCAGGGTAGGTGGAAAAGTGTGCTCCGAAAAGTTCCCCCCTCCCCCTTTGCCATAAAACGGTATCCCTGGGCATCCATCCCAAATCTTCAGAAATGAGCTCGTTGCCTACTTTTTGCGCACTGTTAAACAAGGTAGGATCACTTTTTATCCTATTAATTGCCTTTTCTTGACATGACACGACCAGCCCTACATCCACACCCTTCCCACACCCTACCCACCCCCGCAAACGAACCACCCCGAAATACCCGGTTTTTTAGTTTTTTTTTCTATACCGTCTTATCCCATAAAAGATCAGGGCAAGGTCACGTAATTTCAGGTGCAAATTGGTTTCGAGACGTGTCATATCCCTTTGGCGTTATGCAGCCATAACAGGATTGGTAAAAAAACCGATTATTCGGGGATAATCTGCATCGGATTGAGCTCCTATAATGTCAGTAATGAGCGTTTACAGAATTATGCCATGATATTATCGTGCTTTTTCATGCTCCTAGGCCCATGATATGTTACAAAACATATTTCCACCTGCAATTTGGTTATTTTGTCCTGCTCTTTCATGGAATATCCCATAAATGATGCCGCAATACAGTTTTTTTCGGAGAAGAGAGTAGCGAACAGGTGTCCCTACATGTTTTATGGCAAAGGGGGACGGGGGTGGGGGGAACTTTTCGGAGCACACTTTTCCACCTACCCTGAAGTCTGGTAGATAAGTTGGGGTACATGTTTTTTTTTATGCGCCTCTTAAACATCGAAAAACAAACTCACAAACATGCCAAGTCGTAATCAAAATCGGATAGTATTCACATGCCGATGAGAATGAGGGTGCTGTTAGTACCAAATGTTTAGATCAATATATCTAAAAAACGGTTATGGTTACGGGAAAAAGCTATATAATCTTTTTTGTTTGAAATTTTCTAAGCTACAAATTCGTCATACACTATTTTTCTGAAGACGAGACCGTTACTGAGATATTTAGGAAAGGTCACTTTTGGTGACCTTTGACCCCGTATAAAAAGTGACGCAGCACTCGGATCCATGGGGACTTTTGACATTTTGTTCAACACGCCAGTACCAAGGTTCACACCAAAATTCAGCTTTCCCCTAATTTTTCCGAAGTTTCGCCTTTTTTATGTCGGATTTCACTGGGCTAATTGCTATTTTTACTAATGTTCGAAGAACAATAGTATTAAACTCGTTTCGCCGAAAATTCATATTTCTTTATATATATATATATATATATATCAGCAAAATGATTAAGGGAGATAATCTCTGGAGTGGCCGAACCGATTGAGTTGAAATTTTCGGAGAACGTAGATGTATATAGTAGGTAGGTCCACGACTTTCTCAAATTCAGATATCTTAAACCTTTTGGCGGCGGCGAGCGTTTTAGTGAATTTTGAGGAACTCCTATGTTTCCAAGCAGTGTAAATTTTTGTCAAAAATAAGTATTGGGAATGAAAACTTATTATGTTTTAAGCTTGTCTATGATAAAGAATTGGAAATTCTGAGCCGTGTGTGGGTGCAGGGTGCTTAAAAGTAGGCAAGGATTTTTTTTCAAATTTTGATTTGACATTACTTGTAAGAAAAACAATGGATCATCGTGAAAACTACAGAGCGTATTGGTGTTGACTACAATATGAAACATATAGATTTTCAGCATAAAGCGGGTAACCTTGCAGCTGTGGCAGGCTGCTGAAAAAAAATCCTTCAAATCATTGACCTTCCTGAAAAATTTTTGATTTTTGACAAAAATTTCAAATCTTTGATAAATTTTATTCTTTGTCCTTCATCTCAAGATAAAATTTTCAAAATTCCGATTTGTATAAGAACGGCAACCCATCACCAAATTACCTCTATTTTCAGCACTCAAAAGTTCTGTTCACGAGAACTGACGACCGGATAATTCGATCATAATGAAATTTACAGGATATGTTGGCATTAGCTAGGACCAGGTCTGATAGAAGTGATTTTAAATCCGGGCAACCCTGTGGCAGTGGTACCATCTTGAAAAATAGCTGAGAAAAAAAACTGGTTTTAGGCCTATAACTTCCGATTCAGCCATCAAATTTGGACAAGATTCATACAGTACTTGGATCTTACTTAAGGTAATATTTGATGAAAATTTGGTTGAAAAATTAGAATAGAGTTGCCAGCTATGGTGATTTTTGTCTCCTAAATCTTGCAAATTTGCTCAGCAAAATAAAGCTTTTTTTCCTATAACTTCCGGTCGAGTGCAGAAATCAAAACAAAGTTCACGCAGTAAATGGATCTTAATGTAAACCAAATGTCGTAGAAATTTCATACCAAAATCATGAAAGGGCTGCCAGCTATGATCATTTTTGTAATTTTATGAAATTTCTTTACTGAGCGATTAATGTCATTAGATTTGCAAATGGAAATGATCCTGCAAAGAAAGTTAGCCACAAATATTAACGCTTTAAAAATTTGAAAAGGTTTGAGGGTGGTAACCCCAAAATTCTTCTCACCCGTATAACTTTCAGCGCAGTGATTCAATCGAAACGAAATTTACTGGTTGGGTTTAGCTTAACGTAAAGCAGATTTGGTATGTATTTTGCTTTGCTGCTGACACAGGCTAACCAGCATTAGCCATTTCCGTAAATATGGCACCAACAGATGCTTCAAATTACATTCTCATATGCAAAGCATTTGCAATAAAAATAAGGAATCAATTTTCAAATTTTCCGAGTTTTGAGCATTTTTCGGATGGCAGCCTCAAACAACGTTTAACTGCTGAAACTTTCGATGAAATCCTGCGATGAGAACAAAATTCAAAGGATAAGTTGGTTTGAGTATGAGCTTGCTATGGTAAACTTATTACTGCTTCGTTCGGAAAGTGTTGCCAGCACTGAACATTTACATCATTTGTGTTATAGTTGAGTTTTGTTGCTCTGGATAAGGAATGGTTGATATGATTATACAAAACAGTGTATTACGTCTTTCCACACTTTTTTGTCACTCAAAGACAATTTCTTCGAAAATTAGTTTTCTAGCGGTTCAGGTGCGCTAGAGTTTTTTCATATTCCACCTGAACGCGTCTGGCCGCCGAGTCTCTTGTATTCTCTTATCTGTGCACGGGGTGTGAAATTCGACTCGAAACACCCAAAAAATGGTTAGTATGGAAAATAAGATTCGCATAGAGGCTATCTGAAAAGTTTTGAGTGACCAAGACTGTGCTTTGGTACGGCAAATTTTCTTTGGCCGCAATCAGCCGTCGTTGCTTTTCTTGATTCTCGCTTGTGCTTGCTATGTACGTATGTTTGCTGGGTATGATAATGCGGCCGCCGTTTTGGTGGGTGGATGATGCATTGTACTCATGTGTACATATGCCTGTATGAAATGATTTAAATTAGGACTATTGACCGGCCGTCGTATTATGCTGCGTATATGAACTAGGATTGAAATGTGACTGAGATCAAACCAGATCAACACTAACGGACTATTATTCGTTTAGGTACATTATGCTGCTTCAATTTTATTTCATTTGTAGTCCAGTACTGTGTATTTGGCTAATGAAAAACTAAAGATTGGATGAGGCGAATATAGATAAGAGGAAGAAACGTGTAATAGTTAAGTGCTTAGAATTAAATATTTATCCTTTTTTATCTTTGATAATAATTTCCTGCTTACGATAATTTTCTTGGTACGGCCGGGCCGACCTTGCCGCCCCTGACGAGCCGCCACTGATGTAGCTGCTTATCATTCGCAGTGCCCTCCTACCCTGGACGCTCACCAACTTAGCTCAATACTTTTCAAAGGTAAACGTAGTGGCTCATATCTCCAAGCCATAAAGCAGCCTCGATTGAGTCACCGTTTGTAGGAGTTAATGTTTACTTGCTGTAGGACCGTGAACGTTTTTCATGAGTTTTTCAAATTAGATAGCAGGCAGAAGCTCCATATCACATACTTTTTGGATTTGCTCTCCACAGACTAGCTTGAGTCCAACGTCAATTCGTAGATATATACTTAGCTGATTTTCTGGTCTCAAGTACTTTGGAGCCAACTATCAAGGGTATAATGGTTGGTATCTTCCTTTTCGCCAGCTGAACACTTTGGCTTTCCACCCAAATCTCAACAGCTTTCAAAACTTGATTGAGTTTGAGTTGGACGAAATGAGGATTTCTTTATGTGCTACGGCAACGGCATAGCCCACCGAGAGCACATCATTTAGAGGCGCAACAGACCATCATAGGCAACAAAAAGTGGACCCCTGCGCTGCTCCAGCGGTGAAAGTTTTGCAAACAACCCCCCAGTTTGTTTCAAAAATCAAATGGTAGTCCTTCAAGTAGTCTCGTACCATTGCTAGCAAGTGTTCTCTTACCTGAAAATGTCGCCTAAAAGAATCAAATATGTCTATCAATCCAGTCTAGTTATAAGCGTTACGGACATCTAGCGTTACAAAAACACTATGTTACTAGCCCAATGACAAGTGGCCTCAGTGCAATTTACTGCGCTCAAATCATGGCACAAATTGTTGAGTGGCAGCTGTGAAATTCGCTTTAGTTTTGCGAAAGGTCACCAACTCTTCGCATAGCCGCCTTGAGCTGAGGTTTCACCAACCCTTCTAGAATTTTCCGCGCAGTATTGAACATGCAGAAAGGTTTCTATGCTGATTATGTTTTAGAGTTTTAGAGTCTGCAATTAGAGTGAGTTGCGCAACTTTTAAGGATCACGGAATCACCAATTGCCACAAAGAATTCAGAAGAAAATGATATAAATTTTCTGTGAATATCTTTACCGACATTTTCGGGAGATTCGGGTGGATCTCATTGTGAGATCTCTTTAAGAGTTTTATTCACAAAAAGGTTTCAATAAGCAAAGTAAAAAAAATCCATTACTTTAAGTGTGGTCTTTCGGGTGAAGCAGAAATTCTGTGATAGCAGCTCCAAATAACAGATGCGAACGTTCTGGTAGAACGTTACGATAATAAAGCAACTTTGATGAACTCGCAATTGAAGCGAGTGTTTAATTTAGGGATTGTTAAAATTTCTACTAGATTATACGGTCGAGCCAGTGCAACTGTTGGAAAAGATGGATATTAAAGACATGTGGTTAGCAGTAATTGTAAACATGACAGCTCAAGGATAACCTTCAGCAGCAAGTGGCTACTGGAGGGTTACCCACTTTCATTGAGTTTTACAGAGTCGATTTCGCACCTTGAAAGCCTCTAGAGTGACACATATAAGAGCAAATTTAAAAAGGGAGACTACAACGTTTCATACCGTTAACGTTCAATCATACCTCAGTGACATACTGAGATGGTTGTACAGCCATTTTTGCACTTCCGAAAATTTATTTTCAAATTTGGTTTTTTTTAATTTTTTTTTTCTTTTACAAATCCCAAAAAAGATTGTTTTTTCTAAATTAGATTTATGATGTCTCGAAACAGTTTGTCGCACTTGCGTGGTGAAATCGGTCGTCACGAAGCAAGCTCCAGAACGTGCTTAAATAGAATAAAAAATAGTCTTGCTTTATTCCTATTAGTCAGTCTGGAGAGTCGCCGATAAAGCTGGCGTTCCAAAACAGACTGTTTATTTCATCATTCTTTCTCCTGTATATAGTTACAAAATAAAAGCTTTAAATTCAAAACATTAGCTAGTGTAATAAAACAAAAGTTCATTCTAAGACAAAATTGGACAAATATGAGGAAGTAGTTCGTTATTCACCTTGTATGACAAATTACTTTGTTTTGAATGGTTTTCAAAACGATCCAATAAAGTTCAAAGCATACTTAGGTTATTTGCAACCCTAAAAAGGGCGAATGAAAATAAGTATCAGTGCGTGCAAACTGTGTTTAAAGTTAAATGAAGTTTCGAATCATGAACGGAAACTTAATACTAGTAAGAGATAAGTAAGAGATAATAGAGCTGTTATGCATTTAAAAAAGTAGAAATTCGTAAAACCGCACTCTTTTTGACTTCAGGGAAAAGATTTTCAGGATAGAAGAATGCATATTATACTCAAAGTGAGGATTTCAGATTAAATTTTTATGTTTTGAATCAAATACTACTAAATATACTAAATTAAATATACTATTAAAACTCCCTCAAATTATCAGCAGGGCTGAGGGATGAGCAGAGGATAGAATAAGAAAACATGATAGGAGATAGCTTAGCTTACATAGGACGTTTGGAAGCATTTAGCAGTTTTTAAAGGAATAAAATTCAGAGAACGAGTTACTCAGTGTGCACAAGTTATTCTGCAACTGAGTGCAGTCATTCGCTGAGCTGATAACCCTAAATATTGTCATGTTGTCAACGTGCGAAAGAAAGAAAGCTCTGAAGAGAGAAGGAAGATTGTGTATGATCCAAAAACAATCAGGGGTCACAAATCGGGCTTTGTGGAACACCAGAAGTAGTGTAAAAAGGAGATGAAAAACAAGAGTTAATAGCACAGAGATAAGAGAAAATGGATTAGAAATTACAGCTGAGAAATCGTCCATTTTGCGACCTTCTGTTTGTTGGTGTGATAATGAGATACGAATGTGTGAGACAAGCAAAACCAGCGTAAGGGAAGCATCATTGACATGGAAAAATATTGGACAATTATATGAACTTTTTGCATGTAGCTGTCATTTAATTTATGTGCATATACATGAACGTTTAATGCAAGAATATTTCTATCACAAATGAATCATCGCCAAATGCTTAAGCTCTCTTATGCAATCATTGATCTCAGATACCTGTGAATAACCACATAAAAATTTGGTGACCAGTGGTGTAATCAAATAAGTGTAATGTTTGTATGCATATATTTACTAGACACAACATATTAACGCAATAATAGCATGCGTTACATACAATTTTGTACCCGCATACGAAATACAAAGCAAGCGCTTTTTTTTGCGATTTTGTCCTACGATCAGAAAAATTACATGTGACCAATCGAAGATTTGGCCTAACTTTTTCACATGAGTCCCTAGACTTCCTACTCCGGTCTGAACATCATCGCATTTCTCGTAAATAAGGGGAAGAATTAGGGCTTTTCAGTGCTGAGAGCGGTAGAGAAGGGTGCATTGAACAGATTTTATGTGAAAGAGCACCGTTGTGCGTGTACTAACAAAAGGCGAACTCACATATGTGTACACGGATAGCCATTTCGTACCCATTTTCTTATATATCTGTGGGTAATAGATACAAAGCTTGGACGGTTGCATAGTAAGGCAAAAATTAGTAGTTCAGACGGGTCCAGATCAAACCAGTTTGCTTTTTAGAAGAAAACTTTACAGTTCATTAAATCGAAAGAGTTGACAAAGGATGGACATATTACAGCCACGAGCCTTGCAAGTTGGTAGCGAAAGAAACAGTTCAAATGGACGATATTGAATTGCGCACGGCTTAGCTACATCTCGTGAACCTATGTTGCCCAGAAACTTTAATGCTAACCAACCTTGCTGAAACAAGCCAAACTAGATATAGGTCAATAATTGAAAATGCAAGAAGTATCTCCCTCTTCTAGGGTGGGAGGAACATCAGTAGATTTCTAAATAGAAGGAAGTATATTGAATGAAGAGCTAAGACCAAAAAAAGTTGAGTAAAGAACACACAGGAGTGTGGGGAACGATTTCGCAAAGTAACTCGATATATCCTCACTGATAGCCAACAGACTACAAACATTATGCAGTAAATTCAACATATTAAATGCAGCAAAATGGCCAGCAATCGCATATAAGACTAGAGATGGAACTTATTTACTAATCGTACTGGCTAGATTAAATAAACAGCAAATTTGTAATAAGTAAAAGATGCCACTAAAATGCACCGTTGCAATAAACTGCATCAAATAACAGTAGTGATACTGCAATTGCAATAAAACGACAGCTCTGGTCAAATCAGCAGTCCAAAGTCATTGGATAACCAATAATTTGATAAAAACCACAGTCTAATCATCAGTCTTAAATCATTGGATCAAAAAGCTTCTCTTTTTGTAAAGCTTTTTATTTATTTATTGCATAAAATGTTAAAATGCAATATAGAAACCACGGTCTTATTTCAAAGTTTTAAGTTATCACTTCTGCCGGCTGTCCTCAGTCACTGCCCGATGTTTTTTTTTTAATTACATATATGTTTATATAAGCATGGTTTGGTACACAGTGATACCCCCCTCTCCTCAAAGAATGACGAAGAAATCTTCGTCAATATACCCCCGGTCATAGCGTTGGATACCATTCTGATACGAAGGTAGGAACTTCGTTCAGATTCTTGAGAAATTTTTTTCCGAACGATAATATTAAGCCTATTAACGTACGCCTGCCTATTCGAATTCTGGATTGCTTCTCACAACAATAGGATGTTGAACCTGATGGTCCCACTACACCCATCAACTCTACAAATTTACTTTACACCTTTTCTTCATTGATTAAGGATCTAAAATTTCACGGCTCCTTCCCATGCCTGCTTTTATGTTTCGTCTAAAGTTTGAATGGTGTTGGTGTCTGTAGATTTTGTGTCTGTAACATTCAAATGCGAAATGAACTCGATTTCGAGAAAGCTACTCTACTTCACCAAACGGGCAAATCACGAAAAAAAATTACCAAAAAACCCAAAAGAATACGAAAAGAACCAAAAAACAATTCAAGCGCATCAGAACCGCTAGAAAACTACCTTTCGAAGAAATTATCTTTGAGTGACAATAAAATGTGGAAAGACGTTATACACTTTTTTGTAGGATCATATCAACCATTCCTCATCCAAAGAAACAAAATGCAAAACTCATACTATTCAGTTCTGTCAACACTTTCCCAACGCAGCAGCAATAAGTTAACCATAATAAGCTCATACTTAAATCAACGTATCCTTTGAATCTTGTTCTCATCGGAGGATTTCATGGAATGTTTAAACGATTAAACGTTGTTTGAGGCTGCCATCCGAAAATTTTCAAAACTCGAAAAATTTCAAAATGGTTTCTTATTTTTATTGCAAATGCTTTGCATATAAGTATGTAATTTCAAGCATCTGTTGGTGCAATATTTACGAAAATGGGTAATGCTGGTTACCCTGTGTCAGCAGCAAAGCAAAATATATACCAAATCTGCTTCACGTTAAGTTAAACCCAACCAGTAAATTTCGTTTCGATTGAATCACTGAGCTGGAAGTTATACAGGTGTAAAGAATTTTAGGGTTACCACCCTCAAAACTTAAGCGTTAATATTTATTGTTAATTTTCATTGCAGGATGATTCCCATTTGCAAATCTAATAATATAATCACTTAGTAAAGAAATTCCAATAATTACAAAAGGTTTCATAGCTGGCAGCTCTTTCATGACTTTTGTACCCAATTGCTACGACATTGGTTTACATTAAGGTTCGTTTGATGCATGACTGGAACAGAAGTTAAAGGGAAAAAGTTTTATTTTGCTGAGCAAATTCGAGAGATTTAGGAGACAAGAATCACCATAGCTGGCAACTCTATTCTAATTTGTTAACCAAATTTTCACCAAATGTTATCTAAAATAAGGTCCAAATATAGTGTGAATTTCGTTGAAATGTGACGGCTCAATCGAAAGCTATAGGCCGAAACGCTGTTTTTTTTCTCAGTGATTTTTCAAGATGGTACCACTTTCACAGGGTTGCCCGCATTTGTAAATCACTTACAGCAAACCTGGCCCTAGCTAATACCAACATGTCCTGAAAATTTCATAATACTCGAA
>OX376373.1:108794765-108841989 GCA_947369275.1 Nemotelus nigrinus
TATATATTTATATATATATATATATATATATATATATATATATATATATATATATATATATATATATATATATATATATATATATATATATATATATATATATAGATATATATATATATATATATATATATATATATATATATATATATATATATATATATATATATATATATATATATATATATATATATATATATATATATGTGGATACACAAACATCTACGCGTATCTCACTTACATTCCACAACTCACCACACTACTTGACATGAAACACAACACATTTTAATTTAAAAAACAAAGTAGGTTAAGAAAAAATTGTTTTATAAAAAATATTGTGGAGTTGTCAATTAATTATTATTGTTCATATGAGTTGTCAAGGTTTTTTTCAATTGTTCAAAGACATTTTTGATTGTATTGTGGGATAGTAAAAAATTTGAATATCATATTCAACTCTAAAACTTGATAGAATTTTAAATGTCTACAGGCTATGATTTCAAGGTTTTTGGAAGGTGAAATTTAGCTAAAAATGGTGACCCCGACGTAGGCACGTACGCCTATTCTCAAACAAAAGCTATCGATCGGACTGGAGAGCTAATCTGCCACTGATGCTACACCTACAGGAAGGTACATCGTCATCAACTTCAACAGAAACGGTTCCAGCAACAAACACAGCGACCAGGACAATACCGTAACGTACGGAGCTGTCATCCAAGTCAACATTTCGTGCGACTATTAGTTTCAAAAGAAATGCAACAACTTAACGAATTTACTGCTGTAAACCGACAAGGTACGGACTGCGAACCACAACAGATATCAAGAACGAAGACTACTTCCGACTAGGAAGGTACGAAAAATTTCGATCAAGTGGTCCTTTTTGCAAGATTTTGACCAAGCCTAAGAGCATGAAGATTAATCACTAAAAGGCAAACGAACGAAGCTTCATTTCAAACTTTAATTTAAAAAACAAATTTCCACGAATCGACGTTGTTTTTTGTTTTTATTATATGCTTACATAACTCCTGTTCCAAAATAGTTACATCCAGTCTACTGGTATACAATATAAGAGCAATAGTAGACATATACGAATTGTTGTCGAATTTGAAGGAGGACATTGGCACCATTGGAACTCCAACGAATCGAAGCATAATCGAAGACGAAGAAGGGCGTAGAGAACTAGTACAAGAAAAGAAGAACAGTTGCTGCGGCTACTAGAACATATTGAGGTTAAAACTGATTCGGAGTAAGTACTTGTTAAGTTTGAATTACACAAGGTCAGTGCAGTTTGTAACGACAGCAACAGTGTAGTTCGTAGCGACATAGATAAAAACCATCCATAGGTCGTCGGTTGAAATCTGGCTACAATCCAATATTTTTTTTTTTTTTAAAAAGGCACTTTAAGATATTGTCCCAAAATTATTTTATGACAAAATTGTGTCCTCCAGCGGATCGAATCTTTCCGCAGTAAATCAAGCAAGACCACTGTTTGTAGCAGCACTCCATAAACAAGTCGGAAAAGAATTTCTTCGCTGCTACATCTACGACTGACGTCGAAAATTCTTAATATTAGATTTATATATATTATTACTATTATTATAATTACACCTATATATATATATATATATATATTCAAACACTAATTTTCAGCCACCCTATTTCCTTGCCGCGTTCCGTCTCTATTCGTCCCGTCGCGTAACTCCGTTAGAATGTCGTTGGACAATGAGGATGCGGTTCCCTCAGGCGCGTCCGCGGTACCGCAAATTAGTGCGACCTCTGTAAAACCGCCCCTGTTTTGGCAAGCAGAGCCAGCTTTGTGGTTCTCTCAATTAGAGAGCCAGTTTGCGAACGCACACATTAAGTGTTCGCAAACAAAGTATCACTATGTGATTTCCTCGCTGGGTCCTGAGCAGCTGAAGGTGGTCAGGGACGTGGTTGCGAGCCCGGACCCTGACACGCCTTACGAAATCCTCAAGAGGGCGCTTATATCGCGGCTTTCAGCCAGTGATTCGGCAAAACTTAAGCACCTCTTGGGGAACCTTACACTAGGTGATAGACAACCTTCCCAGCTGCTTCGTGATATGAAGCAGTTGGGAGGTTCCGCGGTTGGGGACGACCTTTTGAGGACCCTCTGGCTGCAGCGGCTTCCGGAGCAGACTCAGGCTATTTTAGCCTGCTCTCCGGAGGCCAGCCTGAGCAAGTTGGCGGAGACGGCAGACAAAATAGCGGAGGTTTTTGTCACGCCACAAGTAAACTCAGTCGCCGTTTCCCCCCAGCAGTCAGAGGTGGCCGCTTTGACACAGCAGGTTGCTGCCCTTACGAGGCTCGTCCACCAAACACTACGATCGCGTTCGAGGTCCCAAGGGAGATCTCGCTCGCAGCCACGTCGCCGAAGCCAGTCACGAGGGACTGGTATTTGTTGGTATCACTTCAAAATCGGCTCCAAGGCTCTAAAATGCATCTCTCCATGCGCCTTCAAGGCTGGTTCATCTGAACCAAAAAACTAAGTCGCTGTTCTCTTCAGACGGTAAGAAAACGCGACTTGTCACCTAGCCGTCGTCTAATAATTCATGACAACTTGTCTAAACGACACTACTTGATTGACACAGGCGCAGATATTTCGGTGCTTCCAGCACCTACTACCGGAAAACTTCCACCTTCTGGTATGCGACTTGCCGCGGCAAACCAGTCGACCATCAACACCTATGGACGAAAGTTGATCAAACTAGATCTGGGACTCCGTCGTGAGTTTTCATGGGATTTTATAATTGCCGATGTCTCTAGACCCATTTTAGGCGCAGACTTTCTCTGCCACTATGGGCTAGTCGTCGACTTGGCGAATGCTATCCTGGTGGATCCTCTTACTTCGCTTTCATCGAAAGGCACATTCACATCATACAAGTGTCCAAAACTTAGTGTTTTGATTGAGAAAACCTCTGATCCACGGATGCATGCCCTTCTCACCAAATACCATGCCATCACGGTCAACACAGGGTTCTCACAACCCTGCAAACATTAGGTGACCCACCACATTTTGACCACAGGCCCTCCAATAGTATCGAGACCACGTCGACTTGCACCAGATAAGCTCACGGCGGTTAAGAAAGAATTCGATTTCCTGCTACAGCAGGGAATTTGCCGCCCCTCAAACAGCAGCTGGTCTTCTCCGCTACACATGGTACGCAAGGCTAATGGGGAATGGCGTCCTTGCGGCGATTACAGACGCCTTAACGCCATAACCGTTCCGGATAGATATCCAATCCCCATTATTCAAGACTTCTGTCATGAATTACATGGCAAAAATATCTTTTCCACCATAGACCTAACTAAGGCCTACCATCAAATCCCAGTCGAGCCGAACGATATTCCAAAGACCGCCATCTGCACACCTTTCGGACTCTTTGAGTTCACCCGAATGACTTTCGGACTTTGCAATGCGGCACAATCGTTCCAACGCTTCATACATGAAGTCCCTACACGGATTAAAATTCTGTTTTATCTACCTCGACGACATTTTGGTAGCTTCGACTTCCGAAGAAGAGCATCTTGTTCACTTAGAACAAATTTTCAAAAGATTAGCGGATCATGGTCTAATAATCAACATGGAGAAATGCCATTTCTTCGACCTTCAATCAAATTCTTAGGTCATGAGGTTTCACCGAAAGGTATTAAGCCCTCCCCAGATCGGGTTGAGGCAATATAAACAGCTAAACTCCCCAAGACGGTTAAAGACCTAAGAAGATTTTTGGGGATGGTCAACTTTTATCGTCGCTTTCTTCCTCACACAGCTGAGATGCAGCAACCACTCAACGCCTATCTTTGTGGCTCTAAAAAAGATGGTGCTAAGACGATCGACTGGTCAATGGAAGCTAGCAAAGCTTTTGACCAAGTCAAGACTGGTTTAACAGAAGCCACTCTATTGTCCTTTCCGGACTCAAACGCCGAGCTTGGTCTATTCGTAGACGCTTCGGATTTCGCCATCGGGGCTGCTCTGCAGCAAAAATGTCAAGGCTCTTGGCAACCCCTTGGTTTTTACGCGGCCAAATTAAGCGACGAACAAAGAAAGTATAGTGCATACGACCGCGAACTCTTAGCGGCTTATCAGGGCATTCGTTATTTCCGATACTTTTTGGAAGCCCAAAGGTTCACTCTATACACCGACCACAAACCACTGACTTTTGCTTTTAAACAAAAGCCAGAAAAGGCCACACCTCGTCAACTTAGACATCTAAGTTATATAAGTGAGTTCACTTCTGACATTCGGCATGTCTCTGGTTGCAACAACGTTGTTGCTGACGCACTCTCTCGTCTAGAAGAAATCATTCTTCCCAGTACTCTCGACTTTGCCGCAATTGCCTCGTCCCAAGCATCGGACGCAGAGTTTCAGAAGATTCTCAAGGACTCTAAATTTGTTTTAAAGAAACAACCAATCTTTGGCACCAACGTCGACATTTTTTGTGAAGTGTCTGGCCCAACCATTCGACCTTATATTCCTTACACGTTCAGGAAACAGGTGTTCAACGCAGAACATAATATCGCTCACCCTGGTATTCGTGCTACAAGAAAGCACATTGCAACTAAATTCTTCTGGCCTTCGATGAACAAGGACATTGCCACTTGGGCCCGAGAATGTCTATCTTGTCAAAAATGCAAGATAACCAGACATGTGAGCAAACCTGTATCGACCTTTCCTACGGTCTCCGAACGTTTTACGGTCATTCACATCGACATAGTTGGTCCCCTAACACACTCGCAGGGATACACATACTGTCTCACCATAATCGACCGTTTTACACGTTGGCCTGAAGCAATTCCTTTAGCCAGCATTACTGCCAATGACTGTGCTACTGCTTTATTAAGCACCTGGATTGCTAGATTTGGAGTTCCCCAATACATTGTCACCGACCAGGGCAGACAATTCGAGTCAGCGCTCCATGCTGAGCTTGGTCGACTCTTGGGCTTCGAACGCAATCGTACCACAGCGTACCACCCTCAGGCCAACGGTTTCTTAGAAAGATGGCATCGTACTCTTAAATCGGCTATCATGGCTCACAACGATGTTTCTTGGACTAGAACACTTCCTCTAATTCTTCTTGGATTACGATCTCTAATCCGAGAAGAATTCACAGCATCACCGGCACGACTCCTGTACGGAGAAAACCTGCGTCTTCCTAGTGATTTTCTTCAAGAAAATCCTAGGAAGATTAGCCAAACAGAATTTGCCTCCGAACTAACGGCTACAATGGCAAAACTTCGACCGGTTGATGCTCAACACCACACAACACCGAAGATATTCATCTTCAAGCAACTCGACTCTTGCTCACACGTCTTCGTCAGAGTCGATTCTGTTCGTCAACCACTCATTCCACCGTACGACGGTCCTTTCAAAGTCCTAGCCAGACATACAAATTATTACACTCTGCAAATCAGAAACAAATCCGTCAACGTTTCCATTAACAGGCTCAAGCCTTGTTACACGTCATCCTCTACGGAACCTATCGACAATTCTTCCGAAAACCAACAAGCATCGGCAACCTCGACTGCACCATTAATGCCTTCAGCTCCCGAAAAGAGACCAGTGAGGAAAGTTACATTCGCTCCGTACGTCTCTCTAGCTGGGCGAACCACAAAGGTGCCACTCTCCTACGCCTCGCGATAACGCGTAAAACGCTGGCAGGGGAGTATTGTGGATACACAAACACCTACACGTATCCCACTTACATTCCACAACTCACCACACTACTTGACATGAAACACAACACATTTTAATTTAAAAAACAAAGTATGTTAAGAAAAAAATGTTTTATAAAAAATATTGTGGAGTTGTCAATTAATTATTATTGTTCATATGAGCTGTCAAGGTTTTTTTCAATTGTTCAAAGACATTTTTGATTGTATTGTGGGATAATAAAAAATTTGAATATCATATTCAACTTTAAAACTTAATAGAATTTTAAATGTCTACAGGCTATGATTTCAAGGTTTTTGGAAGGTGAAATTTAGCTAAATATATATATATATGCATATATACTCGTATATATACCACCAGAAAAATTCTGTGAAAAAATCTCAGGATCGCGCCATTCGATTGAACTGAAATTTTCAGGCTGCATTTTCGTATACGCAAAATAGTGAAAAATTGGACAGAAATTAAATAATCTTTATCAACTTGGCGCCAGTGGCAATTTAAGTGATATTTTAAAAATACTTTTTTTTCTGTCAACATATAACTTTTGTAAAAATAAAGCTTATGGAATGAATTTTGAGCGTGTTTGAATGTGAATACGATCCTTTTTTTTTGAATTTTTAGCTCTATGGCACCTGAAATGAAATTGGGAAAATTTCAAAATTTTTGAATTATGATCACATTTGACTAGATTATCAAATCAATATGAAACTTATAAAGCATACTGCTGTTGCCATGTTGTAGACACGTGTGGTTTTTATGAACGTGCTGGAAACTCTGCAGCTACGCCAGGCATTGAAAGTGAAAGCCATAAACCATTGACTCCAATTAAAAAAAAAATCTAGCGCACCTGAACCGCTAGAAACACTAATGTTCGAAGTAGAATCGTGCAGGTTTTGAGTGCATATTCCACCACATGCGCTGCTTATTACGGCCAAATTGTTTCAAATGCCACGTTTTACTTTTGTCTCAAGAATGCATTATAACTCATATGGTAGAAGGTTTCAGATATTACCACTGGCATGAATTTCAACGTTTATGAGATCAAAACACGGGTTAATTATATTCGTTATCAGTTGCTTATATCACAAAATTTTGAAAGCAGCATCTCATATAATATCAATGAAGAAAATGCTCAGTGCCTGCAGCACTGTAACTGAAGTTGGAGTTTGGGGCTGCGATCCAAAAAATTTGCAGGACCTTGGGGTTATTTACTTTCATTGTAAATGTTTCCGGTATGAATACTAACTGTAAGCATTTATTGATACAAAAGTAGCACAACCGACTCGTGCTTGCAACCTTTCGCCAGTATCAAAGCCACTTCTGCTTCACGTTGTTATATAACATTTGAAGTTATAGGAGTATAAAAAAAATTAGGGTTACCTGCAGCAAGTTTTTTCAAATAATCGAAAGCTTAATATTTGCTGTTTATTGTCACTACAATATCATAACCAATTGAAAATTCTACGATAAAACCGCTTAAGGGGTTATTCTACTGTTAAACGGGTAAAAAGCAGTATCATTTTAAAAGTGTTGTAAAAAAAAAACTATTAAAGATATCAATTTGAAATTTTGCATGCATCTTAATTAACAAAAAGAGTATAAAATCGTATAGTTGAATTTTTCAAAAAAACAAAATGGCGGCTTCTGTATGCAATTGATGGAGCGCACGCTGACGGCCAGAGTCGATTGCGCGGCACATTGCCCAGGTCGTCCAGGTGATCTGCAATCAATTTAACGATAAAACTCTATTAGTTTAGCTAAAAACACACAAAGTGAACCTAAATTGAGCCATAAATATTAAATTTTCGCGATTTGACAAGTGTTGGAAAATAGCAAACTCGATTTTGGACGTTTATATCGATGAAAAAAGTGCTCCCAAATAACCAGATTTCAATTTTTATGGCTCAATTTAGGTTCACTTTGTGTGTTTGTAGCTAAACTAATAGAATTTTATCATTAAATTGATTGCAGATCACCTGGACGACCTGGGCAATGTGCCGCGTAATCGACTCTGGCCGTCAGCGCGCGCTCCATCAATTGCATACTGAAGCCGCCATTTTGTTTTTTTTTTGAAAAATTCAACTATGCGATTTTATACTCCGTTTGTTAATAAAGATGCATGCAAAATTTCAAATTGATATCTTTAATAGTTTTTTTTTACAACACTTTTAAAATGATACTGTTTTTTACCCGTTTAACAGTAGAATAACCCCTTAATAAAGATATTGCAAACAAACACAAAACCAAAAATAGCTGGCAACCCTATCATGGCTTTTCAAGCAAATTAGGCTTGAATAATATTTATAATAGGTTCCATTAATTGTATGAAATTCGTATTGATTTCATGACTGCACTGGAAGTTATAGGGCAAAAAGTTTTATTTTCCTGAGCGAATTTTCAAAACCAAAGACACAAAAATTACCATAGCTGGCAGCACCAATCGAATTTTGCAACCAAATTTCTATCAAACAGAGCTTAGAGTAAGGTTCAGCTACTGTGTCGATTTCATGAAAATCTGGTAACTTATTCACATTTCATAGGGCAAAAAGCATTTTTTTTCTTTGTAATTTTTCAAGATGGCACCACTGGCACAGAGTTGCCTACCATTCAAAATCGCTTCTATCAGGCCTGGCCCTACTTAAGTCCAATACATTCTGTAAATTTCAATTCTATCTGATTATTGATTCGTGAGTTCCCGTGAACAGAAGTTTTTGAAGCTAAAAATATAGGTTAACTGAGAAAGGGTTACCGTTCTTGTCCGACATGAAATTTCCAAAGTTTTACTTTGACTGTGTAGATTAAGCATAAGGTTTGTATACAGATTGGTTTAATTGTAGAAACGGACATTTTTTAGGATATTCGATGGTTTGAATGTTATCACTTCCAAATTTTAATTGTTTCAAATTTAAGACACCAAAATTATCATAGCTGGCAGCTCCAACCGAATTTTGCAACCGAATTTCTACCAAACGTGGTTTGGTGCAGCTACGGTGTGAATTTCGTCAAAATCGAACGATTCAATCAGAATTTATAGGGCTAAAAGCAGTTATTTTTTTTAGTGATTTTTCAAGATGGCACCACTGGCACAGAATCACCTGCATTTCAAAATCACTTCTATCAAACCTGGTCCTAGTTAAGACCAATACATTCTGCAAATTTAAATAAATTCTGTTCATCGGATCGTGAGTTTCCGTGAACAGAAGTTTTTTATGCTAAAAATATAGGTAACTTGGGCAAGGGTTACCAGGCGTGCCCGTTATACCATATCAAATTTTTTTTTTGTCTTTGTAAACAAAGCACAAAATTCACATATGAGTGGCTTTTTTTTAAGAAACGACATATTTTCAAGAGAGACGATGATTTGGAGGTTTTCACTTTCAGTACCTGCCCTAGCTATAGGGTTGCCAGCACGCTCATTAAAAGGTACATTTATCTACAATTAAATAAAACAGACATGTTTTGAAAATTTCATAATCATGGAATAGCTTTGTCAAAAGTTATCGCAATTTAAAAATTTTCAAGTTTTCCCGTTCTTTATTTAGGCACACAGCGCACACATGGGGTTAAAAAATTCGAAAATATTATCCGATTCACATGTTAAACTTGTTCGGAATTTATGTCGTCAACTTTATTTTTGCAAAAATTATTTGTGTGCGGAATAATAGGTATATTAAAAAAATCACTAAAATGGCCGCCGGCGCCAAAGGGTTAAAGATTATTAACTTTTTGTGAGACCTGGCACTATTTTGTATATACACCAATGTGTCCTGAAGATTTCAGCTCAATCGGATGGCGCATTTCTGAGATTTTTTCACTGAAATTTTTTGATGATATATATATATATATATATATATATATATATATATATATATATATATATATATATATATATATATATATATATATATATATATATATATATATATATATATATATATATATATATATATATATATATATATATATATATATATATATATATGTATAGAAATATGAATTTTTGGCCAAAGTGATTTTAATACTAATGTTCTTCTTCGAACATTAGTAATAATCGTCTTTTACTATGAAAATCAACTCATATAGCAATCTTTTGCTTTACCTATACAACCGAAAGAAAACTTTTGAAATTTATATTAAGCATCGAACATTTCTGTTCCCGAGTTCTCACGACCTATTTATCAGATATACATGAAATTCACATAATGTATTGGTATTGAGTAGGACCAGGCCTGATAGAAGCGATTTTGAAATGCGGGTAGCTTTGTGCCTGTGGTGCCATCTTGAAAAATTATTAAGAAAAAAAACTGATTTTTGCCCTATGAATTCTTATTCAGTTACCAGATTTTCATGAAATTAATACCATAGCTGAACTAAGTTCAAAACCGTGTTTGGAAGGAATTTGGGTGAAAAATTCGGTTGGTGCTGCCAGCTATGGTAATTTTGGGGTTTTGAGCTTTGAAAAAACCATAATAGCGTTGCCAGCCATTGTATGTTTTGTAATTATCTGCAATATTTTCATTAAGTGATTTGACCGTAAAGTTTTCAAACGGTTATGATCTTGTAGTGACTATAAACAACACACATTAAGTTTCCGAAAATTTGAAAACTTTTGCAAATGGTTACCCTAAATTTCTTTGTACCTCTATAATTTCCATTGCAGTCATTTTATCAAAACGAAATTCGCAGAGTAGGTTGATTTGAATGTGAGGCAGGTGTGATAAAGTTTTGGTTTTTATGCTAGGAAAGGGTTGCCAGGGCAAGGCGTTTTTTGCTATTTTCGCACCAATAAATGCTTACATTAGGTATTGTTGTCGCGATCATTTACAATGAAAATAAGTTACCAATGTTTAATTGTTCTATGTTATAGAACATTTTTGTTTTCAAATATCTTTGGTTTTTTTACCCTAAACATTTTTCGATCAAACGAATTTGCACGGATTATTTAAACGGATATAATCAAAATCGATAGAAATATTCGATTTGAGCGTGAGGCAGTTTTGCAATCGTAACAGGTTGGAGGACGTGTGGTAGAATATGCTGTCAGAATCTGCGTAATTTTACTACTGTTCATCGAACATTAGTGTTTCCTGCGGTTCAGGTGCTAGTGTCCGAAGAACATTAGTATTAAAATCGAAAAACTCTAGCGCACCTGAACCACTAGAAAACTAATTTTCGAAGAAATTGTGTTTGAGTGACAATGTGGAAAGACGTAATATACTTTTTTGTAGAATCATATCAACCATTCCTTGTTCAAAGCAACAGAACTCAACTATAACTCAAATGATGAAAATGTTCAGTGCTGGCAACATTTTCCCAACGAAGCAGCAATAAGTTAACCTTCACAAGCTCATACTCAAATCAACTTATCCTTTGAATTTCGTTCTCATCGGAGGATTTCGTCGAAAGCTTTAGCGGGTAACGTTGTTTGAAGCAGCCATCCAAAAAATGTTCAAAACTCGGAAAATTAAAAAATTGGTTTCTTAGTTTTATTGCTAATGTTGTGCATATGTGTATGTAATTTTAAGCATCTGTTCATGCAATAGTTACGAAAATGGCTAAAGCTCGTTACCCTGTGTCAGCAGCAAAGCAAAATATATACCAAATCTGCTTCACGTTAAACTAAACCCAACCAATAAATTTCGTTTCGATTGAACCGCCGCACTAGAAGTTATACGGGTGAAAAAATTTTTAGGGCTACCACCCCAAAAACTTTTCAAATTTTTAAAGCGTTAATATTTGTTGTTAATTTTCATTGCAGGATCGTTTCCATTTGCAAATCTAATGACATAATCGCGCAGTAAAGAAATTCCAAAAATTACAAAAATGGTCATAGCTGGCAGCCCTTACATGATTTTTGTACGAAATTCCTATGACATTTGGCTCACATCAAAATCTATTTACTGCATAAACATCATTTTGATATCATGACTGCACCGGAAGTTATAGGGAAAAAAGCTTTATTTTGCTGAGCAAATTTGCAAGATTTAGGAGACAAAAATCACCATAGCTGGCAACTCTATTCTAATTATTCAGCCAAATTTTCACCAAATGTTGCCTTAAGTAAGAACCAAATATTGTGTGAATTTTATTAAAATCTGATGGCTGTATCGGAAGTTCTAGGCCAAAAAGCTGTTTTTTTTCTTAGTAATTTTTCAAGATGACACCACTGCCATAATATTGCCCGCATTACAAAATCATTTCTATCAGACCTGGTCCTAGTTAATACCAACATGTCCTGTGAATTTCATTATGATCGGATAATCCGGTCGTCAGTTCTCGTGAACAGAACTTTCGAGTGCTAAAAATAGACGTAATTTAGTGATGGGTTGCCGTTCTTGTGCAAATTGGAATTTTAAAAATTTCATTTAGACATAACGCACAAACGTTAAAATTTATCAATGGTTTGAATTTTTTGTCAAAAATCAAAAATTTTTCAGGAGGTTCAATGATTTGAAAAATTTTTTTTCAAGAGCCTGCCGCAGCTACAGGGTAACCCGCACTATCTTGAAAATCCATTTATAATAAACTTTAGTCAACATCAATACGCTCTGCAAATTTCACGATGATCCAATGTTTTTGTCAGAAGTAATGACAAATCAAAATTTGAAAAAAAAATCCTTGCTTACTTTTAGGCACGCTGCACCCACACACGGCTCAAAATTTCCAATTTTTTACCACAGACAAGCCAAGAACATAATAAGTTTTCATTCCCAATACCTTTTTTGAACTCAAATTCACGCTGCTTCGAAATATAGGAGTACCTCAAAATCCACTTAAACGCTCGCCGCCGCCAAAAGGTTTAGGATATCTGAATTTTAGCAAGTCTTGGACCTACCTACTAAATACATCTACGTTCTCCGAAAGTTGCAGCTCAATCGGATCGGCCACTCCAGAGATTATCTCCCTTAATCATTCTGATGATATATATATATATATATATATATATATATATATATATATATATATATATATATATATATACACACATATTTATATATATGTATATATATATATATATATATATATATATATATATATATATATATATATATATATATATATATATATATATATATATATATATATATATATATATATATATAGATATATATATATATATATATATATTTATTTATATACATTGTCACGGTTTATCGACATTTAAGGCCTAACGGCTAGCAATTGGCGCGTCAGAAGAAGACACACCAATGCAGCAGGTTAATGTTACACGAGATTAGAACTAAGAATTAGAGACAGGTTATCACAATGTTGTAGGTCGTACGAGTTAGGAGAGGCAATATGGCGTAAAATATACATCAGCGTGGTTCTGTTGACTAGTATCCGCAGTTTGGACCCTGCCGCACCCTGCGATCCGTAAATATCCCGAGATAGATAGGCACAGATTCGTGCATCAATTCAATACGACTTGAAACAACGAGCCTATGGCAATCTGCCAGGTCCTTCCAGCCCATGGTGTGTCGTTAGTCGATATTGTTTGTGGAAAATCAAGGCCTGACGAATCGAAAATCGACTGAAACTCATTTCTGGCTGGCCCCAACTACAATCATTTCACCCACCATGTCGGAGTCTGTGCCATAACAGACATAACATCCCCAACCTTCCCCGCTACAGGCACTTGCATCTATGCACTTCTGCATACACTTGAACGTCCCGATGCGAACCAAATTCGCGGTAATGGCTTGGCGACGCGATCGCGGCCAGACGATGATTTTCCACAGGATTCACACAACAGAATAATTCCGACGCAAGTAGATACAGACAGATCCCATACACTCACCGCCGCATCTGATCTGATTCACCGCCGCATCTAATCTTAAGGTATTCAGCACGATCAATCCAACTGGGGCTGGGTTTGGCCCTGACAATGTCACCAAAAAGAGCTGCATGACTGGCGCAGGCACTTCTAAGTCAGACATGGACTATAGCGAAGGGGTACCTACGCCAAACCATACCCAAAACAAACTCGAACCGGCCACCATTTCAAAACTCTTGGTGTTTCCAGTGAAGTAGCGAGTCCGAAACAAAGTCGGAACAAAGCAGAATAGAAGATAACTTACCGGAGGCTGAAATCCTGCAGGCTAATGACCCGGTTTCGCAGGACGGCGGTCTCAAAGAAATCTAAACACCAGGTTTTAAAACTCGCACAAATGATAAACCATAAACAAACAGACATCTGACATTTGTCAGTACGGCACGAGTTTGACAGGTCGAACGGTCAACCTGCGCAGAATCAGAAGTGCGGAATGACGGGAAGTGGAACATCGCCAGATCGTCATATGGCATTGCCAGTCCTCAATTCTAACGAGAGAAAGTGCAATGACCTGGAACTTAGTGCAACGGCCGAAATGCATTTGAAGTGCATTGAGATGCTCATTTTGCAAACGGATAATCTAGGATCCCGTCTAAGCGGGATCAGAAAGTGGAGCCGAGGTTTCCTGCGAGGCGATCATGGCATGGATCGCTCTCTTATTACACGGACATTGGTAAGCGTCAGTTGGAAAATTAGCTACGAGCGTAGGGAAATTAACTAGGAATTTTCTGTCGGATTTTACATGTCAACGGAACTCGAGTCCGAAGCCCGAAAACCAGGAGATAAGTTGAAGAGCTGCTGCCGAGGATCGAAAAGTCAAGAAGTGAAGACGAGGAGGATTATTTTTTTCCATAAAAGCTCACGGAATCAAAATGTGTAAAACGAATTGGCGCAGGGAATAGTTCAGCGAAACGGCGGAGATAAAAGGAGCGATTTGGTGAAGGGTTGTGTCGTGAATATTTGCGGAGGTAATGGCAGCTGTACGAGTAAATTGAAGAAGCAGTCCGAAAAGATTGGTCCTGAAGTGGATATTCGAGCACTGGAATTTCGAGCAACGCGAAAATGATGTTCTGAGTAAGTAGGATAAGTTTTGAATTGTACATAGGGATAAATTAAGTAAATATCGAGTGCAAACGAGTTAGATAGATAAGTTTAAATCGCGGCGCCGTTTCATATTTTTGTGGACATAGCTAGATTAACGGATTATTCGAAGAAATAGAGATATTGTAGAAGATTGAGATATTGTAGAACGCTGGTGTGTCCTTTCGGGCTATTTTTTTCATTAGTGCGCGAAGCCGTCGCAACACTTCTCGCTTCCGGGCGATGGACGAAAGTTAGTTTCGGGATTAAAAGTGAGTGGCGCCCACCCACCTCATCTCCGGCGAGTTCAGGCTCCCGAAGCTAACCCCTTTTGTCGTTTTGTGCTGAAAGGGGTGCGTAGACGCTCAAGAGGATTAAAACGGTAACAACATATATATATATATATATATATATATATATATATATATATATATATATATATATATATATATATATATATATATATATATATATATATATATATATATATATATATATATATATATATATATATATATATATATATATATATATATATATATATATATATATATACACACATATATATGTATGTGTATATACATAGATCTATATATATTATAAAACGTTTTCTGAATGCGCGGCTTGAAGACGCTCGATTTTTTGAAACTCAAATTGACAGTCCCAGGTACTGGAACGATGCTGGAACACCTGGGAATGTCAGAACACTGCGTTCTCACCCGTATTTAACAATTGTTTCTGGCAACAGTCACGTACAGTATACGTATATGCTATTCGCATATCCTAATACTTTTATATCAATGGTTCCAGTACCTGGGACTGTCAATTTGAGTTTCAAAAAATCGAGCGTCTTCAAGCCGCGCATTCAGAAAACGTTTTATAATTCGTGATCGGGAGCTACGTTCAAAGAATTTTTGCATTTAGTGGCTTGTGCATCTGAGTGGCAGTGTCCAGTGATTATTTTATTAAGTTAATGTGGATACATAATTAAAAAACTCTAGCGCACCTGAACCGCTAGAAACACTAATGTTCGAAGAACAGTAGAAGAATCGTGCAGGTTTTGAGTGCATATTCCCCCACATTAGCTGCTTATTACGGCCAAACTGTTTCAAATGCCACGTTTTACTTTGGTCTCAAGAATGCATTATAACTCATATGGTAGAAGGTTTCAGATATTACCACTGGCATGAATTTCAACCTTTATGAGAGTGACACACGGGTATATTATATTCGTTATCAGTTGCTTGTTTCACAAAATTTTGAAAGCAGCATCTCGTATAACATCCATGAAGGAAATGCTCAGTGCCTGCAGCACTGTAACTGAAGTTGGTGTTTGGGGCTGCGATCCGAAAAATTTGCAGAACTTTGGGAATTGAAACATCGGTTATTTATTTTCATTGTAAATGTTTCCGGCACGAATACTAACTGTTAGCATTTATTGATACAAAAGTAGCACAACCGACTCGTGCTGGCAACCTTTCGCCAGTATCAAAGCCAAGAATATATCACATCTGCTTCACGTTGTTATATAACATTCGAAGTTAGAGGAGTATAAAGAAATTTAAGGTTACCTGCAACGAGTTTTTTCAAATAATCGAAAGCCTAATATTTGCTGTTTATTGTCACTACAATATCATTACCAATCGAAAATTCTACGATAAAACCGCTTAATAAAAATATTGCAAACAAACACAAATCCAACAATAGCTGGCAACCATATCGTGGCTTTTTAACCAAATTTGGCGTGAATAATGCTTATATAAGGTTCCATTAAGTGTATGAAATTCGTATTGATTCCATGACTGAAACTGGAAGTTATAGGGCAAAAAGTTTTATTTTCCTGAGTGAATTTTCAAAACCAAAGATACAAAAATTACCATAGCTGGCAGCACTAATCGAATTTTGCAACCAAATTTCTATCAAACAGAGTTTGGAGTAAGGTTCAGCTACTGTGTCAATTTCATGAAAATCTGGTAACTTATTCACATT
Organism: Nemotelus nigrinus; assembly: GCA_947369275.1. Classification (NCBI taxonomy): domain Eukaryota; kingdom Metazoa; phylum Arthropoda; class Insecta; order Diptera; family Stratiomyidae; genus Nemotelus; species Nemotelus nigrinus. The sequence goes on from OX376373.1 coordinate 108,811,349, forward strand.
TCATAGGGCAAAAAGCAGTTTTTTTCTTTGTAATTTTTCAAGATGGCACCACTGGCACAGAGTTGCCCACAATTCAAAATCATTAAATCTATCAGACCTGGTCCTACTAAAGTCCAATGCATTTTGTAAATTTCAATTGTATCTGATTATTGATTCGTGAGCTCCCGTGAACAGAAGTTTTTTATGCTAAAAATATAGGTTAACTGGAATAGGGTTACCGTTCTTGTCGGACATGAAATTTCCAAAATTTTACTTTGAACGTGTAGATAAAGCATAAGATATGTATACAGATTGGTTTTATTGTAAGAAACGGGCATTTTTAGGATATTCGATGGTTTGAATGTGTTCACTTCCAAATTTTGATTTTTTCAAATTTAAGACACCAAAATTATCATAGCTGGCAGCTTCAACCGAATTTTTCGATCAACGTCAAACGTCAAACGGAATGACTGGTGCGGAAATCTCTCAGTGTGGAAATTTAATTAAAAACAAGGTTCTAAAGTGCAAATCTACATATCAAAAGTGTTCAACTTTGTGATTACTTCTCTCGGCATCGTTTGATAGCATTCATCAACATCACATCATTTAATCTACAGTTCTAAATATTGATCAAAAACTAATCTTCGTTTTCGGGAATTCCCCAAAGGGAAGGCCGTCGTAAGCCGTGTAACGCCGTGCCCATCGTGTCGTCAGCAAAATAGCTCCGAAAGGTTGACTTGGCTGTTTTGTTGCACATCGCTTACCTTGATCACGATTTGACCTCGTTACCCACTTTGATTCTTTCTTTCCGGCTGTGAAAGTGCATCATCGAACAAAGAAATTCAAGAAGTACGGTTAGTTTTTTTTTCAGTAAACTAAGTGCGCGTCAACCTGACATTGTTATACTTTTCTGCTGTTTCAACCTTCAACAGCCACGATAGCGCAGTGGGTACGTACTCGGTTCTCTGATACAAAAGCTGTCGATGCGTCGGTTCGTCTCCCATCAGCGCCGCTTCAGTTTTTGTTAAGTGTTGTTTGGATTTTAAAAATTAAAAATACATTTCAATTACATAAATACAATTCTCAAATCAATTTCCAAAATAATACACAAATAAAATTCTAAAGTTAAAATCAAAATAATTGTATTACGTGAAATAATTGCACATAACGCCACCTAGCCGCCAAACTTGTGACATTTGTGCTTGGCTAACACATTCCACATCCAAGGCATGATCCATTCTAATTACTGTCTTTGATATGTCCACAAAAAATCAGAGACTGTACAGTAGCCTAGAACAAATTGATATCCACTCAATCCAAGAGAGCTACCTACAGAGCATCCAACAAAAAGCAAACGAAGCTACCTCGTCTCGCAAGCAGCTGGATGACATGGTTGGGAACACATCTAATGAAAATGGAGCATCTAATGCTAACGTAGATGCGAGACCTCCAAATGCGGACAAGAAAAAAGGTTTGGACCGATACTTCAACATTGTCAAAAGACGGCGAAGTCCCCAATCGTCTCAAATTGGAAACGAGAAAAAAATTTCTAAGCCCGATGATCAGCAAGCTTCTACCAGTAGGAACTACTACCAACTACTTGCAACCGAAAACGACTCCGAAACTGCTTCGTTGCCAAAGCAAATTAAGCCACCGCCAATCTACCTCAGGGAAAAAACAAGCAATAGCTTAGTCAACATGTTGGCATCAATTGCTGGTAAAAACAACTTTCATGTCACACCGCTAAAACGTGGTCACGTCTGTGAGACCAAAATACAAGTTTGTTCTGAAGAAAACTTCAGGAAGGTGACAAAAGAATTAGATTCACAGCGTCGTCAATATTATACTTACCAACTAAAAAGTTGCAAAGGATTATCGGTGGTAATCAAGGGCATAGAACCTGATATTGATGTTGGTGAGTTAAAGCATGAGCTCGAAAGCCTCGGTTTTGCAGTTAAATCCATTACAAATATTTTTAATAAATTCAAACAGCCCCAGCCACTGTTCAAAGTGGAACTAGAGCCCGAAGCCAGCAGGCCCAAAAGTGGTGAAACTCACAAAATATATAGCCTGCGATATATTATGCACCGCAGAATCACCGTCGAAGAGCCAATAAAACGCAAAGGTCCCGTGCAATGTGCCAATCGTCAAGAATATGGCCACACCAAAAGCTATTGTTCACTCTCTTATATGTGGCGAGTTTCACGCTACCAAGTCCTGTGACAAGAGTAAACTAGATCCTGCAATTAAAAAATGTAGCAATTGTGGTAACAACCATACCGCCAACTACAGAGGTTGCCCAGTATTCCAATCTCTGAAAGTAAAGTTGTTCCCACCTCAGAACCACGCTCAACAGGTTCTAAATATTGCAACCAATAGACCAGTCCTCATGCCGGAGACTTTTGCACCTTCATCACTTGTAACTCCTGGTATCAAATATTCCGACGCAATCAAGCAAAACGCACATTGCTCTGCTGAATCCACTGCTCAAAGCAGCTCCAACAACGAACTCTCTTCGATTTTGTCAACGCTCTCGGACAACATGAATCGATTTATGATGACGATGAGTAACATGATGCAAGAATTACTTAAAAATCAAAACATGTTGCTCCAATTGCTCATTAACAGCAAATGAACTCATTTAAGATCGCCCATTGGAATGCGAATGGCATTGTCCAGCACAAAGCGGAAATAGCCTGCTTTATATTAACCCACGACATTGATGTGTTTCTCTTATCGGAAACGCACCTCACAGAAAAAAACAATAAATTCGACATCCCAGGATACATCTTCTACGATACCAAACACCCAGATGGAAAGGCTAGAGGCGGGTCTGCAATACTTATTAAAAAACATCTGCTCCATTATCCTTTGGAAGAACTAAGCAAAAATTACATGCAAGCGACATCCATTTGCCTACGTGAGCAGTCGAGCGAGATTGTAATTTCGTCCATCTACTGTCCACCGAGGCACAACATTTCAAAGGCCATATTCGAAAGCTTCTTCTCATCGCTGGGAACCAGATTCATCGTGGCTGGCGACTTTAATGCAAAACACACGTTTTGGGGATCTCGACTCATAACATCTAGGGGCAAAGCACTCTTCGAAACAATACAAAACTATGGTTTGAGTCACATTTCAACCGGCCAGCCAACATATTGGCCGTCAGACATCAACAAAATTCCGGACCTAATAGACTTCGCAATCTCGAAGGGAATACCTCCAAACTCCGCAAAATCAGAAGTAGTTTTTGATTTGTCCTCAGATCATTCTCCTGTCATCATTACTCTGGGCATGTCACCCCACTTCGCTTGCTTTAAGCGTAAACATTCGCAAAAAACCAACTGGAGCGCATTCAGACGACACCTTATCAGCTCAACATCTCTTAGTGCATCTCTCAAATCACCGGATGATGTCAATTCCGCTGTTATCCTTTTTAACGAGCATGTCTTGGAGGCATTCGACGCCGCGACACCTAAAATGGAACTGCATCCTTCAAATCGAAAAACAACATACTCCTCATCAATAAAAATCTTAGTACAGAAAAAAAGACTGGCAAGAAGGAATTGGCAGCTGCACCGGTCTCCCCAAACTAAAACACGACTCAACAAAGCTTCTAGTGAGCTCAGACTGGCACTTGCGAAAGACAACGAGTTAAAGTTTCATTCATTCTTAGAGAGCCTCAGCCCCACTAAAAATGCCGACTATTCGTTGTGGAAAGCAGTCAAAAAAATCAACAAACCTACCATCAGGGAAGCCCTACTAAGAACTGTTAACGGGGCATTGGGCCAAAAGTGACGCAGAGAAAGCCACCGCCTTCGCAGTTCACCTAGAACAGGTTTTCACACCTTTCACCACGGCAACATGTGAATTTCCAACTAATGTCAATGCTCAAGACTCAGAGCCAATCAAGACTTCGGCTAAGGAAGTGCAAGATATCATTGTTCAGGAAACATGCTCAAAAAAATCTCCAGGAATTGACCTCATCACCAATGCTATGCTCAAACAGTTGCCACCGATTGCATTTTCTTGGCTTTCTAATCTATTCAATGCTATCTTTCGAATCGGATATTTTCCTGAAGTTTGGAAAACAGGCGAGATCATAATGATTCCTAACCTGGTAAGGACTCTTCTCAAGTGAAGTCATACAGACCTATTAGCCTTTTGTCATGCGTCTCCAAAGTTTTCGAGAAAGGTCTGTTGAAAAAGCTGCTACCGATACTAGAAGATGCAAAAATAATTCCAGAACAGCAATTTGGGTTTCGAAGACATCACAGCACCATTCAACAGGTCCATCGAATCGCGTCAGACATTAAAATAGCATTCGAAGACAAGAAGTACTGCTCAGCAATATTTTTAGACGTAACTCAAGCCTTCGATAAAGTCTGGCATGAAGGGTTGATCTTCAAAATTGAATCAATGCTTCCAAAAAGCTTCCACAAAATACTCTCCTCCTACCTAACCGACCGCACATTCCAGGTGAGATACAAAAGCTATTCTACCGCTAAACATCGTGTGCATGCTGGTGTACCTCAAGGAAGTGTTTTGGGACCGGTACTTTACACGATATTCACATCTGATCTCCCAATATGCGATAAAACAACGACAGCTACCTTTGCGGACGACGTTGCCATACTATGCACTGATTTAGATCCAGTTATGGCATCCCGTACATTGCAAGGCCACATCACACTTCTTGAAGATGGGCTTGCAAAATGGAGAATCAGAATGAACGAAACCAAATGCGTCCACGTTACCTTCACATTGCGAAAACTGACTTGTCCACAAGTATATTTCAACAATGTACATATACCTCAAAGTAACGAAGTAAAGTATCTCGGGATGCACCTTGATAGGAGGCTCACCTGGAAACGGCACATTGAAGCTAAAAATCAACAACTGAAGCTCAAATTCATAAACCTCAAATGGATGCTCAATAGCACGTCAAAACTTTCTCTCGACTCTAAAGTGATCGTCTATAAGTCTGTCCTAAAGCCAATCTGGACATATGGCTTACAGATATGGGGTGCAGCCCGCCCATCAAACATCAACATCATCCAGAGGACCCAATCAAGAATACTCCGATCTATCACCGGAGCACCGTGGTACTTCCGCAACGCCAATCTCCATAAAGACCTGCGAATCAAGACGATTTCAGAGGAAATTAAGAACCGTAGTGGAAAATATATTGCAACCCTCGCCCATCACCCCAACAATCTGGCAAAAAAAATACTAACTCATCGTAAATTTCAGCGACTGAAAAGAACTGACCCGTTGGACCTTAGAAACGTAGAAACAACAACCGTTGGAACGTAGAAACAACAACCTGCGTAGCCACTTTCTTTGCTTTTCAAACTCTTTCAAATATTGAACATTGTAATTCTATAACACAGATCATAGCTTTGCTCTTTGCTGTCTGACTTTAAGTCAATAAAGTAACTTGGGTCCAAAATGTTCACGTCTTCAGCTGTGAGGAGTGCAAATCACTTGTTTTAGCATGTAAGATTTTAAAACTAACTGAAGCTTCTTATACGAAGGAAACAGTTTAATAAAGGTATTATACAAAAAAAAAAAAACTTCTAGCAAACGTGGTTTGAAGTAAGGTTCAGCTACTGTGTGAATTTCGTCAAAATCCAACGATTCAATCAGAATTTATAGGGCTAAAAGCAGTTATCTTTTTTAGAGATTTTTCAAGATGGCACCACTGGCACAGAATCGCCCGCATTTCAAAATTATTTCTATCAGACCTGGTCCTATCTAAAACCAATCCATTCTGCAAATTTCAAATAATTCTGCTTATCGGATCGTGAGTTTCCGTGAACAGAAGTTTTTGATGCTAAAAATATAGGTAAATTGGGCAAGGGTTACCAGGCGTGCCCGTTATACCATATAACATTTTATTTTTTGTCTATGTAAATAAAGCACAAAATTTATATATGAGTGGCTTTTTTTTGAAGAAACGGCATTTTTTCAAGAGAAACAATGATTTGGAGGTCTTCACTTTCAGTACCTGCATTAGCTACAGGGTTGCCAGCACGCTCACTTAAACCTACACGAATCTACAACTAAACAATACCAATACGTCCTGAAAATTTCGTAATGATAGAATAGCTCTGTCAAAAGTTATCGCAATTTAAATTTTTCGAATTTTCCCGTTCTATTTTTAGGCACCCAGCGCACACATGGGGTTAAAAAATTCCAAAACATTATCCGATTCACATGTAAAACACGTTCGAAATTTATTTCGTCAACTTTATTTTTGTACAAATTATTTATGTACGGAATAATAGGTATATTAAAAATATCACTAAAATGGCCGCCGGCGCCAAAGGGTTAAGAATTATTAACTTTTTGTGAGACCTGGCACAATTCTGCATATACACCAATGTATCCTGAAAATTTCATTTCAACCATATGGCGCGTTCCTGAGATTTTTTCACTGAAATTTTTTGTTGACATATATATATATATATATATATATATATATATATATATATATATATATATATATATATATATATATATATATATATATATATATATATATATAAAAATATGAATTTTTCGCCAAAGTGATTTTAATACTAATGTTCTTCTTCGAACATTAGTAATAAAGTAGGTTTTAAGTTGTGCGGTTTGGCTGTGGTGAAATAAAACATAGTTTATGAGTGAACGGTCTAACATTACTAAAATATACATATTGTTAGAAAATGCGTGAAGTGTTTAGATTCCAAATACGCCTGTTTATTTCGTTTGTGTGAATAGTAGCTTGGCAATCGTCGCACGAACGAAAACATCACCTGGTTTGTTTACATTTTAGGCAGTGTGACATATTGAATTTTGAAGTAGGTCAAAGCGGGTACTAAACTTAGTACTGAAAGGGGTCATTTTCAGCATATGCCCAGGTATATGAAAATGGAAAATGAAATAGTAAAATGGTAATTAAATAAAAATTACAGTTTATTATGTAACGTGCACTGTAAATCTGCCATAGCCGGTCCCAAGCCCGGTTGAGAAAAGAGGAGGGAGGTGCGAAGCTGTAACAATCTTTGAGTTTTTGCGCCTCTATCGCAAATGTGGACAATTATATATATATATATATATATATATATATATATATATATATATATATATATATATATATATATATATATATATATATATATATATATATATATATATATATATATATATATATATATATATATATATATATATATAGATATATGAATGTTTTGCAATTCTTGTGTGCAGAATCTGTAGGTTATTTCAAAATCGTAGCCTTAACTGTCTTGAATCCCGCAATTGAATCATTATAAAATCTTTTACGGTCGTGGATACATCACTGAAACCGCGAAATATTCATCCGCACTCAAATTGCCATTTGTATGCATAAATTGAATTTGGAAAATAATCTTTTAAATATGGTTTTAAGGATATATTTATGATTTCAATTTGGAAATGCACCGGAATGTTACTTTTGCAACCTAGCTATCACCCTCCAACTCGTAAATACAATAATTACGACGCCTTTGTGTTTTTCAGTTGTGTGCGGTTTTTTACAAACACAAATAAAGAATCCAAAAAATGGCAACAATAATTTCTCTATCGCCATATCCTCTATACTTTTATATCATTGACTGGAACGATGCTGGAACACCTGGGAATGTCAGAACACTGCGTTCTCACCCATATTCATACAATTGTTTCTGGCAACAGTCACGTACAGTATACGTATATGCTATTCGCATATCCTCTATACTTTTATATCAATGGGTTGAACTCTAGAGTGGGACCTATTTCAACTACAGCGTGAAGCTTTTTGAACATTTTCGAATTTTTAAATTCACTACTTTTCAATAGAAGGCGTTGCGAAAAGGTCTGTTTAAAATGAAGTGTAAAGTGTTGTTTTCCGCGTTAAAAAAAAGATAATGTCATAGAAAATACAGTTGGATGAATGATTTGTGCATTGAAATCAATAATGAAACAAATTCATAACCCATCTGTGATAAAAATAGTTATTGAAAATTAAATTCAAATATGTGTTACGACAGATGTCGTTGTACCTTCGAAATTCAAATTCGAATAATTTCATGTGTTGAAAGTTGTGAGGTTGGAGTAGGCATTGCCAGCAAATGGACAAACCAAAGGCGTATGCGATTTCGATTTGCCTTTTTTTCTCCTGGGGGTCAAGAATAAAATGCCTCATCAAAATTTTGAGTGAAATGTTGTAATTATTACGTTTTATTAACGTTACCATAGTTTTTGATATTTAAAGGTGAAGCAATAAAGTCCTTGATAAAGACAATGATGCTGCTGAAAATTAAATTCACGGAATAAATGAGAATAGTTTGCCTTAATTAAACACAATCAATAATACATCGATTGAAAAAAATTGTTATACATGATTATCCCATATTAGAATTTTGTATTACTTTTATATATCATAAAATTACATACCATAAACATATATTATTACGTGCCTTTCGAAGAAAATCAAATCTATCTGCTACAGACCTACTTAATGTTCGCATGGTTTATGAATTTGTTGTTGGCTTTTCTTTATTTTATATCTATTTATCAGAGCTTTTTCTAGTTCCACGTAGTTATTTATATCCAACGACAAAAGTTGTGTTTTAACAACTGTTCCTTATTTTACATTTTTAGTAAATTTCAGTAATTTGTTCTTTCCGTCTTCATTAAGGTTCCCATTTATTAAATTAACTATTGTTAACAATGCTTGAAGTTCTTTAGAATTGCCAGTGAAAATTGGTATGCACTCTAATGCTATCTCAATATCAAAGTTACTCATTTTGGTATCTTGTCAATCTTCTAAATTCTCAAAATAAAATAACTCGTTTGTTTCATATTTTGTTTAGAAATATATTTTCTCTTTAAATACGACTATATTTTTGTTTTTTATTTTACCTCCTCACTTGCTTGTTCTTCATACCACAGATCATGGACATTTTTTCGTTATTCTACTGTAATTCATTCAGATTATTTTGAATTTACCTTTCTTTTACTTAAAAATACTTTATTTTATTCTTAAATTCTGTTTCATTCAAAAAAATATTTCAGCTTTGATTGTAACGTTCACATATTGTAAGTTTAACTTAATTAGTTTGCATTTGCATTTGTTTACGTTTGCTTGTTTTCGCAATAATTTGACATATTTTTACTAATTTTCGAAGAAAAGTAGTATTAAACTCGTTTCGCCGAAAATTCATATTTCTTTATATATATATATATATATATATATATATATATATATATCATCAAAATGATTAAGGGAGATAATCTCTGGAGTGGCCGATTCGATTGAGCTGAAACTGTCGGAGAACGTAGATGTATTTAGTAGGTAGGTCCACAACTTGCTGAAATTCCGATATCCTAAACCTTTTGGCGGCGGCTAGCGTTTTAGTGAATTTTGAGGTACTCCTATATTTCCAAGCAGCGTGAATTTTTGTTCAAAAAAAATTTTGGGAATGAAAACTTATTATGTTTTAAGCTTGCTTATGGTAAAGAATTGGAAATTTTGAGCCGTGTGTGGGTGCAGCGTGCCTAAAAGTAGGCAAGGATTTTTTTTCAAATTTTGATTTGTCATTACTTCTGACAAAAACCTTGGATCATCGTGAAATTTGCTGTGCGTATTGATGTTGACTAAAGTTTAATACACATGGATTTCCAAGGTAGTGCGGGCAACCCTGTAGCTGCGGCAGGCTCTTGAAACAAAATCCTTCAAAGCATTGAACCTCCTGAAAAATTTTTGATTTTTGACGAAAAATTCAAATCATTCATAAATTTTAAGGTTTGTGCATCATGCCAATTTGAAATTTTTAAAATTCCGATTTGCGCAAGAACGGCAACCCATCACTAAATTACCTCTATTTTCAGCACTCGAAAGTTCTGTTCACGAGAACTGGCGACCGGATTATCCGATCATAATGAAATTTACAGGACATGTTGGTATTAACTAGGACCAGGTCTGATAGAAATGATTTTGAAATGCGGGCAACCCTGTGGCAGTGGTGCCATCTTGAAAAATCACTGAGAAAAAAAACAGCTTTTTGGCCTATGACTTCCGATTCAGCCATCAGATTTAAACAAAATTCACACAATATTTGGATCTTACTTAAGGTAACATTTGGTGAAAATTTGGCTGAAAAATTAGAATAGGGTTGCCAGCTATGGTAATTTTTGTCTCCTAAATCTTGCAAATTTGCTCAGCAAAATAAAGCTTTTTTCCCTATAACTTCCGGTGCAGTCATGATATCAAAATGAAATTTATGCAGTAAAAAACATTTGATGCGAACCAAATGTCATAGGAATTTCGTACAAAAATCGTGAAAGGGCTGCCAGCTATGACCGTTTTTGTAATTTTTTAGAATTTCTTTACTGCGCGAGTATGTCATTAGATTTGCAAATGGGAACAATCCTGCAATGAAAATTAACAACAAATATTAACGCTTTAAAAATTTGAAAAGTTTTGAGGGTGGTAACCCCAAACAATTTTCACCCGTATAACTTCTAGCGCAGTGATTCAATCGAAACGAAATTTACTGGTTGGGTTTAACTTAACGTCAAGCAGATTTGGTATATATTTTGCATTGCTGCTGACACAGGGTAACCAGCATTAGCCACTTTCGTAACTATTGCATCAACAGATGCTTCAAATTACATACACATATGCAAAACATTTGCAATAAAACTAAGAAACCAATTTTTAAATTTTCCGAGTTTCGAACATTTTCCGGATGGTAGCCTCAAACAACGTTTAACCGCTGAAGCTTTCGATGAAATCCTCCGATGAGAACAAAATTCAAAGGATAAGTTGATTTAAGGATGAGCTTGTGAAGGTTAACTTATTGCTGCTTCGTTGGGAAAATGTTGCCAGCTCTGAACATTTTCATCATTTGTGTTATAGTTGAGTTCTGTTGCTTTGAACAAGGAATGGTTGATATGACTCTACAAAAAAGTGTATTACGTCTTTCCACATTTTTTTGTCACTCAAAGACAATTTCTTCGAAAATTAGTTTTCTAGCGGTTCAGGTGCGCTAGAGTTTTTTATTGTTACTATTATTCCGTACAAAAATAATTCTATTAATATTTTTTTATTATTACTATTATTCCGTACAAAAATAATTCTTGCAAAAATAAAGTTGACGAAATAAATTTCGAACGTGTTTGAAATGCGAATCGAATAATGTTTTCGAATTTTTTAACCCCATGTGCGCGCTAGGTGCCTAAAAAGAGAACTGGAAAATTTCAAAATTTTTAAATTGCGATAATTTTTGACAGAGCTATTCAATCATAACGAAATTTTGCAGGACATAATGGTATTATGTAGTTGTAAATTTGTTGGCAACCCCCCAAATGAGTGTGTTGGCAACCCTGAAGCTGAGGCAGGCACTGAAAGTGAAAACCTCCAAATCATCGACTCTCCTGAAAAAATGGCGCTTTTTCAAAAAAAGTAACTCATATGTTAATTTACCTATATTTTTAGCATCAAAAACTCTCTTCTCGCAAACTCACGATCCGATAAGCAAAATAATTTGAAATTTACAGAATATATTTGTTTTAAATAGGACCAGGTCCGATAGAAGTGATTTTGCAATGCGGGTGATTCTGTGCCCGTGATGCCATCTTGAAAAATCACTAAAAAAGATAACTGCCTTTTGCCCTATTAATTCTGATTCAGTCGTTCGATTTTAACGAAATTCACACAGTAGCCGAACCTTACTTTAAACCATGCTTGGTAGAAATGTGGTCGAAAAATTCGGTTGGAGCTGCCAGCTATGAAAATTTTTGTGCCTAAAATTTTGAAAAATCGTTTAGGAAGCAGTGCTTCCCTTGCTAATCCACAAAATTGATTAAATAATCAATATGTAAGAACCAAAAAATTTACAATCAACATTTAAGAATCAAAGAAATAACATTAATTTTCTTACAAAAGTCAAAACTCCATCGCTACTATGAATCTAATGGTTTTATTTTATAACAGTCCAACTACACAGCTTCCAAGTTAAATTTACAGCGACCCAACGAAAACTCAAACGTTTTATTACAAACTACAGGCACTGCATGACTTTCAATACAAAACTTACAGTTCATTGAGATATACTACCCAGAACACTGAAGTGATCTTGCTTCAATGCTCAAACTCGTGGTTTTCGCATAGATCTACTTAGACCCTTTGCCTAAATGATGTCCAGAAACATTTCACAATCAATGTACTCAAATAGCATCGTGGACGCTGGCTCAGTTCACAGCGTCTTGGTGGATAGAAAAGTTAAAAAAAAACCCTTGCCCCATTCACCCGCTGAACGGCCCGAAAATCTTTCCTAATGAATGAACTTAATACGCTGCAAAACTATCCGCGTCTTCTGTTATGTTACTGTTTCCTCTCATGAATTATCTGTAGATTCTCTTCTGCTCCTCTTCTTACGAGCCGTTTCCCTTAGGAATTGAAGCATTTTCTGCTATTTTGATGTTCATGTGGGGAATAAAATAGTAGGAGTAACATTTTTTCGTGTGCAATTTCTCCCAGATCGGTTTTTCGTGTCTGCTTTGGATTTGCTTTCCCAAAAAAAACGTAGTTTTTCGTTTCAGGTGCTTTGGGTGATATGACCACTTGATTGCTTTCGCCTCTGTTATTTCTATGTTAAATTTCTAAGTGCTTTCTTTAGTATTTATAGTTTACATTAGGCGCGTTTTGTATGCCTTCTTCGCAAAAAACGCACCTGTTTTAATTCTTTTGACTCGTATTTTTTGTATTGTCAGTATTTATTAACACGGTTGGTTAAACATGGATAAAAGAATAGTTTTTAAAGTAAATTAGTAAAGTAAATTAAATGAGAGCGTATTGAATAGATTCTGTTTCGAAAAGTTAATATTTACCCGTTTAATATGGATTTTAAAGTGGAAAACCGAAATTGAGTTGATTGTGCCATAGAGTATTTACTGCGGTAATGTTTTTCATTGAGGATCTTATTGAGTCTTAGCAACCAATACCAATAATATCGCGCTGTCAACTGTTTGCAAAAGGTAACCATACTAGGTAGTTTTATTGCATATAATACGAGAAATTTATTTTTATTGTAGCATTGACTATCTAATTTAATTTGCTAAAATATTTAAAAAAAATTTTGCCATTCATTTAGCCTGTAAAATGTTTTCAACTTAACTTTTTTTACCATTTAAAAAAAAATTAAAGAAATAAGTAAGTTCTGTTTGCTTTCAAATACTATAATTAATTTTGATCTTAGTGAGTAGAAAGCTGTTGACAATCAATCACTAGCTTTTCATGCAAATATGGTCAGCATTAAAATACTTACTTGATTTTTTACACGATATTTCAAAGGTAGTTTGGTACGCGCTTCATAAGTATGCTTATCTATATTATATGCTTATATATTTTGCTTGTGCTTCCCTCAGTCTCAAAACCACGAGCCGCCACTGATATATATATATATATATATATATATATATATATATATATATATATATATATATATATATATATATATATATATGTATATATATATATATATATATATATATATATATATATATATATATATATATATATATATATATATATATATATATATGTCGCTCTGTGACCGTCAAAGTGTACAGAAGGTGTAGCGATTCCGTGAATTTAAATAAGTGTCAAGGTGTATCCCATCTATACTTTATCTCTTATACCATTGTGTCTACCAGTAGTGGATATCAATTTCGCATATCACGGCTAGCGGGAACCTGAAAAGAAGTCGGGATTCATCTCCCGATGTATCACTCCTACGGGATCGGTTAAAATTAAAAACATTGGATCGAAATAGCCTTATGGCTCAATATTCAAACCGGTATAGCGTGCTAGCAAACTTGAATTCTACTCAAGTTTCTAGCGGCACAAACCTCAAGGAAAAACGCAACGCGAACATCACAGCTACAAAAAGTGGAAATAAGTCAGCTGAAACCATGACAGAAGGTGAGTCTACATCAAAACGGCCTAAACCTCCGCCGATCGTAGTGTCAGATCTCCAACGAGCATCAGTTATGGCCTTGCTTGGCAGTATTTCCATTACGAAGTTCGCACTGAAGCATATGGCGATCGGAATCAAAATCATTGTAGAATCCATCGATGATTACTCAAAACTTCACAAACATTTAATCGAGAAGAAAGTAAATTTTTTCACTCACTCTCGAGCTGACGATAGGCCAACTAAATTCCTTCTAACCGGTTTGCCTGAGATGCCAGCAGATTCTCTCAAACGTTATCTGGCCGCCAACCATGATCTACAATGCCTAGACATCAAGCAAATCCAAATCGACCCAGACAGAAGGCGCTTTCAAGACCAGACAGTCTACATTCTATTTTTTCAACGCGGATCAGTGAAACTCCAACAGCTGCGTAGCATCAAAGCTGTTATGAACACGATAGTTCGCTGGGACTACCAGCGAAGAAATCAAAATCAGCCAACTCAATGCCGAAATTGCCAGGCTTACAGGCACGGCTCGTCTCACTGTCATATGCCCTCAAAGTGCATGATTTGCAGTGGAGAGCATGACAAATCCAATTGCCCATTGAAATCTTCGCAGGCGGATTTAATTAAGTGTGCCAATTGTAATGGGAGCCATTTTGGAAATGATATTTTTTGCCCAAAAAGGGCAGAATATATCAAAATTAAGAATAACCGTTCACAAAACAAACAGCATCCTGCACCAGTTTTCAATGCACCAACAGCATCAAACATTCATTTCCCCCCGCTAACTACTTCTCATAGTGTGCTCAACAGGCCTAACTCGGCACATACATACAGCTCTCTATTTAAAAACAATAAAGATTTATCAATTAATCCTAATGATAACGCGACTGCGTTTCAAATTCCTTCAGCTGGATCGCATGACTCGTTATTTACGCCCGCTCAACTCGTTGTAATTCTTAATGAAATTATGTCAAAACTTGCTGTATGCAAAAGTAAAGCTGATCAGTTTACTGTTCTAACTGAGTTGGCAGTCAAATTCGTCTACAATTGACCGATTTAAACTGTCTTCTGTGGAATGCGCAAAGCATAAGAAATAAATCATTCGAATTTTTTCAGTTTATAGAAACTAATAATATTGATTTTACTTTTGTATCTGAAACCTGGCTGAAGGAAAAGGACAAATTAACAAACACTAACTATAAGATTTTTCGAAACGATAGGATGGATGCTACTGGTGGAGGCGTCGCGATAATTGTAAATAAACTCATTCGCCATTCTCCATTAAAACCATTTCCAACTAAATGCATTGAAAATTTAGCAATAAAACTAGATGATATCAGCGCAACCCTCGTTGTAGTCTATTTTCCAGGTATCAAGTTGAATGCGGAGAAACTCAAAGATTTCAAATCTGATATCCAACTCTTATCAAAGCTCAATGGTAAATTCATTATTTGCGGTGATTTGAATGCCAGACATCGTCATTGGAATTGCTATAAAGCTAACAAAACCGGTAACATTCTCTTTGACATTATATTGAATAATAATGTGTTCATCCATCCACCGTCTAAACCTACATATCACCCTTCTATCGGAAAACCTTCTACTTGAGACATTATTCTGAGCAACGGAAACATATCCATTACACAACCTATTACGCTAGACGAATTGTCTTCGCCCCACTTGCCTGTTAGTTTTAAATTGCTGACTGCGGCTAATATCAGAAATCCAAAATTCACTAGATTTCAATATACCAAAACCAATTGGAGAATATTCAGGCATACTCTTGCTTTTCGACTCGAAAGCTTCATCGGCCATATTGGCAGCCAGGGATCAATCCACACCGAAAGTCTCACCCAAAACCCATACGTTTTCCAGAATTAGACGGTGAAATGATTACACTAATTAAGTTGCGTAACAAATTCCGTAGACAATGGCAGCGAACTCGTAACCCCGACATCAAAACTCAAGTGAATGGTTTCACGCAGCTAATCAGGAATAAGTTCATAGAAGTGCGAAACCGTAGGTGGAATGACGTAATATTTACTCAAGAAAAAGGTTCTTCGACCGTGTGGAAATTACATCGAGCTCTTAAAAGAAACCGGCTTTTATTCCCCCTCTCAATGACCCTGTTATCAGTACAGCGTATACTGACCAAGAAAAAGCAGACGTGTTAGCGGGCTACTTCCTTCGAGCCCATCATTCTGGAGACTCCCTAGGCGAAACCTCCCTGGAAATTGAAGCCGATCACTTTAATGATGAATTAATTACCAGAGACGCAGATGCATCCGCTATTTCATGCTCACGAAATGAGGTTAAGCGCATTCTCAAAAAAATCAAAAATAAAAAAGCTCCCGGTCTCGATAAAATCCCCAACTTACTTCTCAAAAACCTACCTATAGCAGCCATTGATTACTTATGCTCCATTTTCAATTCATGCTTGCAGATCAGCTACTTCCCGCCTGCCTGGAAGAAAGCAGTTGTCATTCCTATTCTTAAGCCTGGAAAGAATCCACATGACCCTAGCAACTATAGGCCGATTAGTTTACTTCCATCTCTTAGTAAAATTTTTGAAAAAGTAATTCTATGTAGACTCCAGGAGGTGATATCACTCAACAAAGTCATTCCAGCTCATCAGTTTGGATTTCAGCCACATCTCTCAACAAACCATCAGCTGTATAGAGTATGTAGGCATATTCAAACGGGATTTGAAAACAAACTGTCAACCGGTCTAATTGCGCTAGATATAGAATAAGCTTTTGACTCGGTATGGCACAACGGATTAACATTCAAGCTCTCTAAGCAACTATTTCCTACTTGCCTAATAAAAATAATTAAATCCTTCTTGACAAATAGACATTTTTTGGTGAAAGTTGGGCAAATGTATTCCTCATCATGTATTGTTCCCGCCTGGGTTCCTCAGGGTGCCGTTCTTACCCCAACTCTATATATTTATACACTTCAGACGTCCCAACGACTCCAGATTGCGCTATTGCAGCCTATGCTGATGACACTGCGGTGTACACAACTGCGATCAACCCTGATGTTATTATCAACAGGCTCCATGACCACCTGACATTACTTGAAAAGTTTTACAACAAGTTGAAAATTAAAATCAATAAACAAAAAACCCAGGCTATATTCTTTACAAAGAGGCGCGCGCGTCGTTTTCTTCTAAATCCCTCAATCAATATCCTAGATAATCTAATCAAATGGTCGGACTCTATCAAATATTTTGGCATCCGGTTAGACAAGAAATTAACATTCAAACCTCATATGGATGATGCATGTTCAAAAATTTTCAAGGCAATACGCGTGCTCTATCCCCTCATTAACCGTAACTCCACCATGTCAACCGCGAACAAACTGCTCATCTATTGCCTTAGTATGCAGCCTATATTACTTTACGGCTCCCCTGTCTGGTATACTTGTGCCAAAACAAACAGGAAAAAGCTACAAACGCAACAAAAAAGTGCTTAAAAATTATTTTAAACAAATCGCGTTTCTTTTCTACAAAGCAACTCCACCGTATTAGTAAAATCAAATATATAAATCATTCTGCTAAACAGAACCTTCATCAATTTCTGCGGAATTGCCAAAAATTGAATCACCAGTTTGGGGCAGATGTGCCAAATCTCATAAAAACAAACTCCAAATACTCCAAAATAAGTGGCTCAAGATGATCTCTAAGAAACCATTTTATTACTCCACACGCAAGCTTCATCAGGAAACGGGAATTAAAGAATTAAAATACCTCTGTAGCGACACGAAGTGTGACTAACTTGAAACATCAATCCTCAAAAAAATCATCAAAGGAATCGTGCATTTGACAGAACTACAAAAATTATTTTTTCAACTGAATTTTGTTTTTAATAAAATTACAACTCTCCAACCATTCAGTTCGTTCATACGCTGGTCTCTCATTTTACTTAATCTCAGTGATTTGATATAACTACGTGTTCGTGCACACTTGAACGACATTGGTGACCCCCGACGTGAAAACACAACGTCATTGAACCCGACGTGAGAACACAACGTCATTGAACCCGACGTGAGGAGAAAGACCACTGTCTTCATCAAGCGATTACCTAAAAAAATGGCGCCCAAGCGCGAGCCCGCAGCGAAACCAGACAAAGAGCGAGCCGCCATTGAAAGCGAACGAGCAGCATCAGAGAAGGAACGCTTGCAGTTCGATCTCGAGAGACAAGCCTTCTACGAACAACGTGCGCAACAACCAGCAAGCAGCAGTGTCCTCGAGGCAGAGCCGCCACCATTAGCAGAAACCACGCGGTTTTCCTTCAAGATGCCTGATTTTCTGCCGAACGATCCGGAACTTTGGTTTAGCCTAGCTGAGAGAAGTTTTCTGTCAGCAGGCATCAACGCGGCCACTACAAAGTTTGGTTTGGTATGTAGCTGTTTGAATTCGAAATGTGCTGCGGAAGTGCGCGACGTAATTCTGAGCCCACCAGAGCAAAATTCGTAGGAGATTCTGAAATGTACCATTTTGAAACGTTTCGGAGCTACCCAGCAAGAGAAAACGCGCAGGCTGCTTGAGCAAGAAGAGATGGGCGACCGCAAACCATCGCAATTCCTCCGTCATTTACGGGCTTCAGCTGATCGTAGCATTAGCGACGACATGTTGCGTACTTTGTGGATTAGTCGCTTACCACAAGACATCCAGCGGCTCCTAGCGACTCAGCGGCAGTGTAGCCTTGATAGTGCGGCAGACTTGGCGGATGAGATCCTGGCAATGACACGGCCGACTCATCAAATAGCAGAAACGTCTACTCAGTCGTGGGAAACGGCGTTAAGTGTGAAACTTGCACAGATGAGTGTTGAAATAGCATCACTACGCCGTGAAATACAAGCTGTGCCACGACGAGATGTAGTTTCCTGCCGAAGAAGCCCGATACGACGCCGTTCCCGATCTCGCCCACGCTTAGTCGATACTGGACCAGGCCGCGACGGGGTTTGCTGGTACCGTTGGAAGTATGGGCCTAGTGCACTGAAATGTACCACGCCATGCAAGTTTTCGACGGGAAACGACATGGCCGGTCGCTAAAGGCGAATAGTGACAGAGGCCGAAATCATCCATATAAGATTCGAAACAACCGCCAGCCCACCAAACGCTTGAAAACAGTATCTGCAGCATTGCCAACAAACACTCTGTTTTCACGGCATTGCAAAGCCCAACAATATAACGATCGAACAGCCGAATCTAGCCAGCGTGAAAAAATCACCTCATCGAATTCATCAGCTTGTGCAATTGAAAGCGTTTGCCCAATTACTCAGCGTTTATTCGTAATGGATCGAAACACAAACAAACATTTTTTTGATCGACACTGGAGCCGAATTGTGTGTATTCCCACATACCATGCTAAATGGCAAACGAAGAAGATCCAACTACGTACTCTCCGCTGCGAATGGATCTACAATCGCCACATATGGTTTGGTGACATTGGCGCTCGACTTAGGACTGCGACGCTCGTACTCATGGAACTTCGTGGTGGCCGACGTGCAGAAACCAATAATAGGCGTCGATTTTCTAGCCCATTATGGGTTGTTGATTGATGTCCGTAGCAAGCGACTTCTTGATGGGATAACAAATATTTTTGTCGTCGGGATTTCGGCAAGAACTGGACCTCCATCAATAAGGACAATAAGTAGCAATTCTAAGTATCAAGGAATTTTAGCGGATTTCCCTGAAATTACTCGTCCGTATGGGGTTTTACTCGACGTGAAGCACAACACCAAGCATCACATTCGAACGACACCAGGCCCACCAGCAACAAGCAGACCCCGACGCTTGGCACCCGATAGACTCAATCAAGCCAGAAAAGAATTCGACGCTATGCTAAAGTTAGGCATAGCTCGACCATCAGAAAGCTGTTGGGCATCGCCGTTGCACATGGTACCGAAAAAGGATGATACATGGCGCCCATGCGGTGATTATCGTGCACTCAATGCACGAACGATTCCGGATTGCTATCCAGTACACCACATTCAAGATTTCTCGCAGATGTTGAGGGGAAAATCCATTTTTACGACAATCGACCTCGTGCGTGCGTACAACCAAATACCGGTAGTTGAAGAGGACATCCCAAAAACTGCAATCACAACGCCTTTTGGATTGTATGAATTTCCGTTCATGACATTTGGTCTTAGGAACGCCGCACAAACATTTCAGAGGTTCATGGACGAGGTGTTTCGTGGCCTCTCTTTCTGCTACGCCTACATCGACGACGTCCTTGTTGCATCAGATTCCGAAGAAGAACACCAGGAACATCTGCGTATTCTATTCGAACGTCTTCGAAAGTATGGGATAATAGTCAATATAGCCAAATGCAAATTCGGTGAGGAAAAGGTGAAATTTTTGGGATACTCAGTATCAAAAGATGGCATGAGCCCTTTGCCAGAAAAAGTAGATAGCATCAGAAATTTCCCCAAACCAAAAACGGCAAAACGTTTAAGACAGTTCTTAGGTATGTTAAATTTTTACCGTATTTTCATACCAAAGGCAGCAAAGATACAAGCACCATTGAATACCCTGATTTGTGGTAAGGTGAAAGGTAATGCACAGCTGGATTGGACAAGCGAAGCGGATCGAGCATTCGAAGCATGCAAAGAAAGCCTAGCAACAGCAACATTATTGGCGTATCCGCAGATTGACGCACCGTTGGCGATTGTGGCCGACGCGTCGGATGTTGCAATAGGAGCAGTTCTCCAACAGCGTACAACTTTTGGCTGGGAACCACTAGCGTTCTTTTCGAAAAAGCTTAGCCCAACCGAATGCAAATACGGAGCAAACGATCGAAAACTCCTAGCAATTTACGCCGCAATCAAGCATTTCCGTCACATGGTCGAAGCAAGAAAGTTTACTGTGTTTACAGACCATAAACCACTTATCTACGCCTTTCGACAGAAACTCGAGAAATGCTCCCCGCGTCAGCATCGTCATCTCGAGTTTATCGGACAATTCACCACCGATATGCGACACATCGCTGGAAGTGAGAATGTGGTAGCTGATACCCTGTCGCGAATCGAACAAATCAACACTCACGTGGACTTCGCAGCAATGGCAGCCGCGCAGGACTTGGATGCAGAAATCAAAACGTTCCTAAAGCCGAATTCTTCACTTAAACTGATGAAGATACAAATGCCGGAGTCCGATGTAACAGTGTACTGTGACGTGTCTACAACAAAAGCTCGACCTTTCGTGCCAAAGGAGTTTCGTTTCCAAGTCTTTAATGCCTTGCATCACTTATCGCACCCGGGAGTCAACGCCACAGTAAAACTAATCACACAGCGTTATGTTTGGCCATCTGTTAAAGCGGACTGTCGAAAATGGGCCCGCGCTGCACCCAGTGCCAGAAGGCAAAAATAAGTCGACATGTGTCAGCGCCCTGTGGAACGTTCGCCATGCCATCTAAACGTTTTGAACATGTGCATATCGATATTGTATATATGCCTTATTCAAACGGATATCGCTATTGCCTGACTTGCGTGGATCGTTTTACTCGCTGGCCAGAGGTGATCCCATTGAAAGATCAGTAGGCTGAAACAATAGCTCGCGCCTTTTATAATAATTGGATAGCACGATTTGGTACGCCACTTCGAGTGACCACTGACAGAGGAACACAATTCGAAGGGTATCTTTTCAAGCATCTTAGCCGTTTGACGGGTATCCAGCATTTAACGACTACTGCATATCACCCTGCAGCCAACGGCATGGTAGAGAGAGCACATCGACAGCTTAAGGCAGCAATCAAATGCCACCAAAACGATAGCTGGGTGGATACTCTTCCGACTGTGTTATTGGGTATTCGTTCCGCTTGGCGAGATGACTTGCAAGGATCAGTAGCGAAATTAGTCTACGGTGAACCACTACGTTTACCCGGTGAATTTCTTGCATCCAACCCGACAAAGCCAAACAGCAGGGACAGTGCGGATTACATCCAACGACTGCGTCAAGATTTCGAACAACTTCGACCAGTAACTGGCTCCCGACATGGTGAAAGACCAACTTTCGTGTTCAAAGACCTACTTACAAGCAGCCATGTTTTTGTTCGTCAAGATGGTCAAAGAAAGATACTGCAGCCGCCGTATGAAGGTCCTTACAAAGTCATCCACCGGACTGATAAAACACTTACAATTCAAAAAAATGCAAGAAACATCGTCGTCTTCATTGACCGAGTAAAACCAGCCTACACAACGAGCATCGACTCCGAAAATGACTGTCATATCCTCTCACACGAGCCTACCGTAGAAGCACCAAAATTGGAGGAACCACCAGCGACGAGTTTAAAGCTTACAACAAGATTGGGAAGGCGTGTTCACTTTCCACGTAAATTTGCCAGCTATATTTGTGACTGATTCAAATGGAGCCTCAGTCACTAGCAGGGGGGTGATGTAGCGACACGAAGTGCGACCAACTTGAAACATCAATCCTCAAAAAAATCATCAAAGGAATCGTGCATTTGACTGAACTACAAAAATTATTTTTTCAACTGAATTTTGTTTTTAATAAAATAACAACTCTCCAACCGTTCAGTTCGTTCATACGCTGGTCTCTCATTTTACTTAATCTCAGTGATTTGATATAACAACGTGTTCGTGCACACTTGCACGACACCTCATCGGGAAACATTCAAGGAAATTTATAGAAAAGTGTAGCCATTGCAACAACGCCATTATTCGTCGTATTTTGCAAACTCTCGATACTGCACCCAACTAATTATGTTTAGCGTTGCCTAAAGTAGAATTAAGGTAGTATAAGGTAAGATAAGTGTAGATGTAAGTAAAGCTAAAATATCCATAAACAAGGTTTTTGTCTATTTTTCCTTGTGCTGTACAAAAAACTAAACTTGTATGATTTCAGGCATAAGTCTTAAGTAATATTCATAGTTGAAGAGGCAATCCGCCTAAAGCTCTAAATTAAGGCCCAACAATAATGTTAAGTGTATATAATATGAGAATAAATTTGAATTTGAATTTGAATCACCCACTAATAGCATCCTTAATTTCTGACTATGTCGATTCCTAGTTTTAAGTAGTTATAGGAAATTAGTCGTAGTTTATAAGTTCCCAAAGGTTTTTGTGAATTTTCCCTTGTAAGTTTGACAGCTTCTTTAAATATGTATGCATTTTTAAATAAATTAACTCCAATATAAACTATTAAATACTTATATAGATGTAAAGACATAGTCTGAACTCTAATTTATAAGAAATTATCATTTGTATTTGTACAAACTAAGATCAGCCATAAATAAAGTATATCTATCTATCACATCCAGCCAGACCCGTTGGCGAATCCCACTGTTTCAGTCGATACATCCGGATGGTCTAGGTACGAATTATCCATTTTCTTGCGAGGGAATAAAAAGAATGGAGGAATCGAATTTCCGCTTGCAGATACTGTAAGTGTCATGATAACCATTGTACCACGTTCAGTCGCTTCCAACTGCCCCACTCTCCGCATACCCTTTAATGCGATGACCTTTCCAATTTTGTTGGGAACTGTTGAAAACCCACTTTCATCCATATTGAAGATGGTGGTTGCGTCAAAATGGTATTCGTCTATCAACCGGGCCAAATTTTTGAAGAACTTATCTACATTAGGTTTGTTGAAAGCTTTGACCCGGTTGATGGACGTTTGCTATGGAGTCTGAAGTGATAGCTGCGAATGGCGTTTCATAAAAATCCTATACCATTTATTTATTTATTTATTTCAAACCAAACAAGGTGTATACATAAAACAAATAACAATTTACATTTTACATTTTCAAGCTTAACTAAAGTAAAACATGATAACATTTCCCAGACTTTTGTCTGGTTGTCAATTTGAGGCGGAAATTCCAAGGCAAGGAAATAAAGGATTTAGGAATTCAGCGCTATATTTAAAGCGCTTTTGAACCTGACTTTAGAGATAGACGGGGAATAGCAGTGGGAAAATTTGTTGAATATTTTATCACCATAAACTGTGTGGTGCTGGTGTTCATTGAGGAGACGTGTATGCCTAGTCCGTCTTACAGAATTATTGACAGTTATTTTATTGCAAATGCATTCAACGTTAATCAAACCCCTAATCACATCAAAAATAAAACATGAACACAATAACGTTCTCCTTGAAGAAAGTGTTTTCAAATTTAAAAGACTTAACCTGTAACTATAAGATGGAAGGCTTTCAAAATCATGTGGATGGTATTGATCTCTCAGGGCAAAAAGAACAAACTGCTTTTGGATAGATTCCAGTCTATCGCTATGAATATTGAAAGTAGGATTCCAGACGATGCACCCATATTCGAGTAAAGGACGAACTAAAGATATGTACAGAGTTTTTGTGACCCATATGTTCTTAAATTCTTTTGCGCGCCTCTTAATAAATCCCAGCTGCTTGCTGGCTCTTGCAAGTATTTTGTCGTATTGAAAGTTAAAGCGAAGCTTCTTATCCAGAACGACACCGAGATCTATAAGACTATCTACATTCTTCAGCAGCTGATTATTCAGGAGGTAATCGAAATTTACTGTACAGGTTTTACGGGAAAAGCTTATGGAATGGCATTTGTCAATATTAAGAAGAAGTTTGTTTCGTACGCACCATTGCTCAAGCGATAAGAGTTTTAACTGAAGAAATTTTGAGTCAGATTCCGATTGAATAGTATGGTACATCTTGAGATCGTCCGCATAAAAAAGATGTGGAATGTCTGATAGCACCTCCGATAGATCCGAAATAAAAATATTAAACAGAAGTGGCCCTAGGTGGCTTCCTTGCGGTACCCCAGAGGAAACGGTAATTTTTTTGGAGATAAAACCTTGGAATTTTACATGCTGTGTTCGATTTCTTAAGTAGCAATCCAACCAATTTAGCAAATTACCTGAGATGCCAAATTTTTGCAGCTTAAATTTCAAAACATCATGGTCGACACGGTCAAAAGCTTTGCTGAAGTCAGTGTATATAGTATCAACCTGACGTCCTTTTTCCATATCGCAAAGCACATTTGAAATCATTATGATGAGATTGGTTGTAGTGGATCTACCTTTTCTGAAGTCATGTTGTTGTTCGTTTAGAAGAGGATCAACAACAATTGTAAGTTTTTCGCAAACTATTTTTTCAAACAGCTTTGGTATTGCAGACAAAATGGCGATGCCTCTATAATTTTCAACCGATCGTTTGTCGCCACTTTTAAGAATCGGTGTAAGATGGGAAGACTTCCAGAAATGAGGAAATTTACCGCAATGCAGCGATTTGTTGAAAACTATATGTAGGGGTGAAATAATCGTTTCTGCACACTTAATTATGAAGCTTGGAGGAAGTAGGTCTGGTCCAGGCCCTTTTTTTATGTCAAGCTCTCTTATAGCTTTAGTAATGTCCTCTCTAGTTAAATATATTGCATCAGCAATAGACAGCTGAGGTGTTTGGGAAAGTGGCATGTTAGGCGAGCCGCTGAGAGGACAAAAAACTTCCTGAAAATGATCGGCAAAGAAGTCACATATATTCTGTGGGTCAGAAGAAACTAAGTTGTTTTTTTGCATCGATGTGGGATAGCCAGAAGCTTTTCGCTTGGTGTTCACAAAGTCGAAAAAAGTCTTAGGATTGTGAATTATGTTTTCGCCAACTATATTGACATAGCTTTCATATGCTTCGCGAGATTTTCTTAAAAATTCCTGAGCTAAGTCATTATATCTTGTCTTGATATCATGGCTAGCATTGCTATTGTTTTTTAGAATTTTATATAGTTTGTTTCTCCGATTCCGTAAAGACCTCAGATTTCTATCCAACCATGGCTCAGACAGTTTGTTTTTTTTTTTAATCTTGGGAACGTACTTTTCCACTACATCAAAAACCAATTGGCAGAATAGAGATACTGCTTCGTTCAATTCTAAAGTTAAAAGTGTACTATTCCAGTCAATATTACACAAATGATGGTTAATGCTATCATAATCAGCATTACGAAAGTCATATACAACAGAATTGTTGTACGATTGTAAAGTTATTAGATCAGATATGGATAGCTCGACTGTAAAGGCAGAGTGGTGAAGAGTATTGGAGAAAAGATGCTCTGCGTCAACAGTCGGAGTAGCCACTACATCGTCGTAACTGTTAGTGAAGATAAGATCTAACCAATTACCATTTTGGTTAGAAGTCGGTGCAATTTGCTGCAGATCATTGCTGTAAAATGTACTTACAAGATTTAGATCGGATGAGTCAATAATATTTACTGGAAGAAGGTTGGTGTCGTTTTCATCAGCCGTGAACTTTAAGTTTGGGCGATTGAAATCTCCCAGTACTATAATGTTATCATCATCTTTAAGAGATGATACTAGAGAAGAAATAATTTCTGACACAGCATTATACACAGCGTCGTCTGAATTAGGTGGGATGTAGAAAGCTCCAATATAAAGGAAACTTTTGGACCAAGATATTCTGATAATTATGTGCCCAAACTGATTATCTGAATTGGTTTCAACCATTTCACTCGACAGGGAGCAATGAGTGGCTATGAGCACTCCACCACCTCTAGTCTGTCCAGTACGGAGATAATTGTGGTCGTTTCTGTATATGGTCCAGGAGCCATCCAGTATTTCTTCGTTTTTATGGCAGTCTTTTAGCCAGGTTTCTGTGAAAGTAAGTACATTGAACTGGCAGGATTTGGCGTCAAGGTAGAGTTTATTTAATTTGCCTCTCATACCACCACAATTGTGGTAAAATAGTTTGAGGCCATCTGATAATGCTTTTTGGTTAGGAACGATACTTGGTAAAGTCCTCTCTTGCTCTCTGAAGGTGATAAATATGTTTTGCGGAAACGTGTGAGGCATAGGTTTTCAGGTCATTTTTTACTTGGTCTGAGGATACTCCAAGCTGTTCGTGGTACCGAGTAAAAAGAAGATTAAGGGAATCAAAGTCAATTGATAGACCCTCTTGCTGGATCATAATTTTCAAGTGGGTTTTCGTTTTACCCTCGAAACATGCACAATCGCTGGCATTGTGCATGTAAGCAAGGAAGAGATGAACATTGTTATATATTTTACAATCTCTTAGCCGAGAGAGTAGATACCTACTTTCCAGGTCAGCACTAGATGTAATGGTGGCTTTCGCATGTGGCGGCAATAACGGGTCTTTTTTAATCTTGGGAACGTACTTTTCCACTACATCAAAAACCAATTGGCAGAATAGAGATACTGCTTCGTTCAATTCTAAAGTTAAAAGTGTACTATTCCAGTCAATATTACACAAATGATGGTTAATGCTATCATAATCAGCATTACGAAAGTCATATACAACAGAATTGTTGTACGATTGTAAAGTTATTAGATCAGATATGGATAGCTCGACTGTAAAGGCAGAGTGGTGAAGAGTATTGGAGAAAAGATGCTCTGCGTCAACAGTCGGAGTAGCCACTACATCGTCGTAACTGTTAGTGAAGATAAGATCTAACCAATTACCATTTTGGTTAGAAGTCGGTGCAATTTGCTGCAGATCATTGCTGTAAAATGTACTTACAAGATTTAGATCGGATGAGTCAATAATATTTACTGGAAGAAGGTTGGTGTCGTTTTCATCAGCCGTGAACTTTAAGTTTGGGCGATTGAAATCTCCCAGTACTATAATGTTATCATCATCTTTAAGAGATGATACTAGAGAAGAAATAATTTCTGACACAGCATTATACACAGCGTCGTCTGAATTAGGTGGGATGTAGAAAGCTCCAATATAAAGGAAACTTTTGGACCAAGATATTCTGATAATTATGTGCCCAAACTGATTATCTGAATTGGTTTCAACCATTTCACTCGACAGGGAGCAATGAGTGGCTATGAGCACTCCACCACCTCTAGTCTGTCCAGTACGGAGATAATTGTGGTCGTTTCTGTATATGGTCCAGGAGCCATCCAGTATTTCTTCGTTTTTATGGCAGTCTTTTAGCCAGGTTTCTGTGAAAGTAAGTACATTGAACTGGCAGGATTTGGCGTCAAGGTAGAGTTTATTTAATTTGCCTCTCATACC
Organism: Nemotelus nigrinus; assembly: GCA_947369275.1. Taxonomy (NCBI): domain Eukaryota; kingdom Metazoa; phylum Arthropoda; class Insecta; order Diptera; family Stratiomyidae; genus Nemotelus; species Nemotelus nigrinus. Next base: position 108,839,321 of record OX376373.1, read on the forward strand.
ACCACAATTGTGGTAAAATAGTTTGAGGCCATCTGATAATGCTTTTTGGTTAGGAACGATACTTGGTAAAGTCCTCTCTTGCTCTCTGAAGGTGATAAATATGTTTTGCGGAAACGTGTGAGGCATAGGTTTTCAGGTCATTTTTTACTTGGTCTGAGGATACTCCAAGCTGTTCGTGGTACCGAGTAAAAAGAAGATTAAGGGAATCAAAGTCAATTGATAGACCCTCTTGCTGGATCATAATTTTCAAGTGGGTTTTCGTTTTACCCTCGAAACATGCACAATCGCTGGCATTGTGCATGTAAGCAAGGAAGAGATGAACATTGTTATATATTTTACAATCTCTTAGCCGAGAGAGTAGATACCTACTTTCCAGGTCAGCACTAGATGTAATGGTGGCTTTCGCATGTGGCGGCAATAACGGGTCTAAAAAGTTAGATGCAGATTGTAATGGATTTCTGGAAGGACTTTGTGAATCAACTACGGTGGTAGTGGATGGTGTGTAGTCTTCACCACGAATAAAATTAGGATAAGAGGAAGATGTTGACTGGGCTGCTCCGGAATCTGTATTAGTATGTTTTTTTGTCGCTTTATCGGTAGCAATTATGCTATAATTGATACTTTCGAGATTGTCGTTCCTCGCTTTAGCCTTAGTTTTTTCTTTTAAAGAAATTTTCTTTTTCATTTTATGCAAGAAATTCTTATATGGGGAGTGTGATGCTGCATTGGATGTTATATTAGGAAGAGCTGTCGTTAGTATACTTCCGGGAACATTTACTGACTCCGGGCTGGTTACCAAGTTAGTACTCATATCTACCTGAGAGGCGTCCATTTGAATGTGGTTTATCTGACTGGGTTCTAGTTGAGTGGTTTCTATTCTCGAGGTAACTGTAGAAGCTCCTGCCTTTGAGTATGAGGGTTTAGATCGTGGATCACTGGCAGTTTGATTTGCGGAAAAGGAACGGGAAACGTTTTGGAACGACGCCTCATTACATTTTGAATTTTTTCTAAATCTAGTATTATAAGTGATGTTTTTCTTACGACTAGTCTGATTCTTCCAGCTGCTGAACGAGATTCCTTTCCAGGTTTGGGTTTCGATAGATCCACTGAAGTTGGTAAACAGCCAAGCATATTTCGCTGGGATCTCCACTTTAAAACACCTGCGGAAATTCTTGCGTTTCATCCGCCTTGGTAAAATTGTAACCTTACAATCTTTAATTAAAATTTCCCTCTCGAGAAATTTTCGCATCCAGTTTTCATCTGCAGAATAAGGAGCTCCTTTTGCAAAAAACATTTCGTATTTCGTAGACGTATCATTGTTTTTGGTTTGATCTTGATTTTGATTCTCACGCTTAATATTTTTGATTCGCCGGGACCATTCATCTTTTGTCCAGAAGGTACCAAATTTGAAAATCATTTCGTGCTGATTGACTGGTGTTTCTGGCAGCTTGACACTGTGTTGTAAGGGGCAATGTTTTAGGGGGGAAGTTGATGTTTCCTTAGACTGCACTCTAGTTATATGTTGATTTTGATTAAAACTAGCATTATGTAGCATGTCTTTCACCTCTGCAATCATCAGCTCAACACCTAGAGATGACGAATCAACATTTGGGGTGTGATTGATTTCACTGAGCTTGTTATTCATAGAATTAAGCTTGCCCTCAATCGAATCGACTGCGCTGTATAGCTTTGACTCAGCTAAATTCATCCATGCACTGTATTTTTCGAATATACCGCTAGATTGAACTTTAACTGACTCTGCCAGTTTACTTGCCATGTGATCTAGAGTAGTTTTGGAGATGTGAGAAGGTGATTCCAGCTTTGTTGCCAACGATGTCATAATATCGGCTAAGGAATCATGGATAGCATTGATTTTATGATCAACAGATTCAATTAATTTATTAACTCTATCACTGTTGGTCTGTGATATTACTGTCAACAATCTGTCAAAGCTGCCCACCATTTCTTCGAATGCTTCTCTATTGGCTCTAAACTCAGTTTGTTGCTTGGAAAGCATATTATCTTTCTCAGCGTCTAGTTTAATTACTTTGTTAATAATGCCATCAGACATACATTTAAGCAGTCTTTCAATGTGCTGGCAGTCTGAACAGATGAAGTGGTCCTCAATATAGGGATGGTACCAGTCCCTTGGTGCATCCATACATGCTCCATGGAGCTTACGATTGCAGAACGCCTTACAAGTCACATGTTTGAAGGTGTTATCAAAAGCAACACAGTTAGGTAAATTGCACTTGAAGGTCATGGCTGTGCACTATATTTTATATGTTATATGTTATATTTATGCCTATATTTAATATTTAATGACACTCAAGTACTGTTTTGCTACAATTGTTCGAGATATTAGCGTCTTTAGTTTGATTGATTTTGATTTTAAACAGCACAGCAGATTTGAATCGGTCACTTTGTGATTTTAGACAAGAAAATGGTTACGCTGCACATTAACAAACAGCACTTGTGACACACGATTAATTATTATTATAGTTTTTAGTAGGTCACTTTGAGATTGCATACAAGAATTGGTTACACTGCACAATTTATCAAGCACCACTTGTAACCACGATTAATTAATATTATTTGGGTAATGCACAGTCGCGGAACAACTTACGTATTAAAAATGGGTCACTGTTTAAATTGGCTTAGTTTGAAGG
>OX376373.1:108842189-108883640 GCA_947369275.1 Nemotelus nigrinus
TTGTAGGATTTGCGTTTTCTCGGCTCGTTCTGGCGTTACCCGTTTCCCGAATCCTAGCCTAAAGTTGTTGAAACACTCTCCTTCCAGGAATCCGTCGATGGGGGTATCTCTGATGATACAAAGATTGCGCCGCTGCTGAATTTCCCCGGCACTCCCCATTGACGTACAAAATATCTCCATATTCTTCGTTAGTGTAGTGAGGCATTTTTCATGTTTTTTCGTAAATTTTATTTAGATCTTGTTGTTCGAGTAATACACTGAAACTTACAAGAATTTGAAAGTGGTTCTATTTTTATGCGTTTTCAATTTTTTAAGTATCCCACTAAAAAAGGCGAAGAACTGGACATGCTTTTACCTGTCACATCTAGGTAGGTGCATCAATTATGTTGAAACTAATTAAAATATAGTTAAGTTTATTGATACTTTAAATATCAATTAATGGGTACTAAATTACTTTAGTACGACTAGCATATTAAACTTTTTTTTTTCAAGGAGGACCGTTTTATGCGATATTTAGTTTTTAAGCGATATTTATTTTTGCTCAATATTTGCGAAATGGTAGAATCTAAGTCATTAAAATGTATGCAAGTTTTGTAGCCAGTAATATGACCTATCAAAATACTTAAATGAAAGTGGCACATTATAATGAGGTTTTCTAAGGAAAACGACCTGGAACACAGAATTTTCGGGGTTAAAATTAAAAAATTTTGTGTTTCGAAGAAAATATCTCAAAACTCGGTACAACTTTAATCAAGTGCAATACATTAAATAAAAGTTAATTTAATTGTCTAATAAACGCGCTATAAAACTTTGAGTTTCGATAACTAGTTTTGAAGATATAACGATTCAAGTGAGTCAGGGTACCGGTTCGAACAAGTTTTTTTGAACACCCTGTAACTCCTTAGGTTTTGAAATCCGGACCATCCCGTAGAAAGATTTTTTACCGAAAATATGTCAAAGAACGCCTCCTTAAAATAGTGTTCATCTACTACCAAACACCCTGTATATATATATGTGTATATATATATATATATATATATATATATATATATATATATATATATATATATATATATATATATATATATATATGTATATATATATATATATATATATATGTGTGTATATATATATATATATATATATATATATATATATATATATATATATATATATATATATATATATATATATATATATATATATATAGATATGTGTATATATATGTATATTGATATCTATATATATGTATATATATCTATATATATATATATATATATATATATATATATATATATATATATATATATATATATATATATATATATATATATATATATACATATATGTAGATACATATATATACATTTACGTGAATTTTGAGGCAAAGGGAGTTAAATACTTCTGTTCTGCATTAATCAGTAGAAAACATTGTTTTCCTCATAGCTTTCCTGTTACAGCGATTGAAACACTTTTTTGTAAATTTGTAGAAAAACAATATGAAACGTTATTCGATAATTATATCATTTTGTGGAAAATCGTTTTATTGTGAAAGTCAACACATTTAATATATGGACGCAAAACGAAAGTAAAATTTCGTTAGTCTATTTTTAAGTTCACCTCCATTAATTTTTATTTTGTCTTGTTCCATAATCTTCACTCTCTACACTTGCCCCCGAACAGATCACCAACCTTTTGAATGCAAATTTTCGAGCATGAACTACGAAATTGGAGCAGCGCTGAAAGAACACCATCAGCAGCATTCGAAATATTCTTTGATAATACCATTTAATTAAATCTTACATTTTCCAGTTTCACATTTGAAAATTGTATACCAGCACGGATTACTAAATTCTCGGACAATATCAGCGTCAAAAGCACAGATAGGATCATTAAAAGTTGGGCATATTTCTGGACACGTCTTTTGCCCAGTTGCCGTAGTAATAGCTACTGCAGAAGGAAAAAATGATGTGAACATTATTAATCAATTAAAAGACATATCACTGAACAACGTACCTGCAAATAAAATTACAGTTTTCACGATCATTTTAAATGAGGTAAAATTAAAGTGTATGCACAAATGTTGTTAAAAGTGAAAACCGCACCACATCGAACTGCCACTTTTATATTCAGTCTTCTTTAATTTACTTCGCTTTTGTTCTGCGAAATGCAATTAACCTGAGATTGATTGGTATTTCAGAAAGATAAGCCAGATATCCACGTTTATATGTTTGATATACCTGAACACTTGTCTTGTTGCATAACTTATGGGTACGTGGTATTTCAGTGGTTCATTATGTTGTTTTTTCCTGCAGAACAGTGTAGTTTGTGGAAAATTACTGAGAAAATGTTTCCAATTAGTTTTTACTTGTTAAATCCAATGCAAGTTTAAATTTAGTTTGTGACGATAATAAAACATCGTCGATCTATTAATCACTTAAACCATTGAAAAATGCGTCTGATCTCAAAATATATGTTATCTAATCATACAATTTGAGTGTTCATAGTTTATTGAAATCCATTTTATTAAAAACCATTTTGAAGCGCGTTTTTTTAACCAATTCAAATGCTCAGCATTTATCGGAACACAATCTTTCAATTTCTCGTAAGCCTGTAAAATATTCGAAAAAAAAGTGTGAAGTAAAACAGCATCCTGTATCGTATTCTCTCTTTGTTTTGTCTGGCAATTGTAAACATTCAGCTCACAGGAATTTCCAAATTGCTTTGGTACACTGCATTCAAAAGCACACACGGGATCGAACAACTCTGGACAAAATGTCGGACATTCTGATGATTTATGATTTACGAGATATCTGATTTACTGATAGTACCAATACATCCTCTCATAAAATAAAAACAAGCACAAATTGTATTATACATAAAAAATAAAACTCTACTCAAAATGATAACAACAGCTTTAAACAACATGTTTATTTTTTGTCTTTAATTCTTATCTTATATAAAGTGATGTTACTTTTTTTAAGATTCGGAAGTCCATGCTTTTCTGAAAGTTACATCAAAACGTGTCTTTTATATATGATTCCTTATATCTAGAGCAGAAAATATCTTTCGAAACACATTATATGCATATCTTTGGTAATTTAAATACTATTCACCTGGTGAGCTACGATGGAATGTAGCGATATGAATTGAAAGTATAACGGACTCATATGCTCATGCCAGTGACCCCAAATAGAATTAAATGCACTTCTCTGAAATCAGGACAAAAGTCATAGATAATTTATTTTATTTTCGTTATTATAAGGTTTTGACTGTGCGTCAAAAAACCGAAAAAAATTGTGGCTCGATGAAATGGAACTGCTTAAATTATTGCTAACATGGAGGCATTCCAGACGTTTTTGAAAGTGTTTGTGGATATGTTTCAAACACGGTTTCAATAAATAAAAAATTACGTGAATTCCTTTCGCTTTATTAGTACAAAATTAACTGAACTAAAAAATTTTACTTATTGAGGAGCTGCAAGTGACTGAGCAACTAAGAAGCAATTATACAAATTACTGCTACAACTCAATACATATCATTTCCTTTCTACTTAATTATCGGCAATACCTACTTAGCTGAACCGTGTATTTTAATTAAGGTATCATCTCCCAAATTATTATAACATTGTATTTTGACTCTACTTTATCTATTGCAAATATTTTACAATTCCAATTTGATTCAGCTCATTCCATGATATTATAACCCTCATAAACTATCAAGATCTCATCTTAACTAGATAGGTTGAAGTGGCTGCCGATCTCCAGAGGCCTGACGACCGACACACCCAGGCACAAGTTAAGTCCTTTGTGATCCCACAATAATTAGTGACTTTCTCTTACTCACTGAATTCAGAAAACTATTTGATTCATTTGACAAACTGGACTATCCCCTTTAAATTGACCAGGGACAGCTCAGTCAAGTTTGAGCCGGACATTGGCACATGAGATGGAGGTCAGATTTCTCCTCGTCCTCGAAACCGCAGCTCCAACAGAAATCGTTAAACTCTACGCCCACTCTTTGCGCATGCCGTTCTATGTGGCAGTAGGCCGTAAAAATGTCCACGGTGCATTGCAGCGTGCTTTAAGTTAAGCCTAGAAGCTGCTTGGTGCAATACGCATCAAACTGATGATTCATCTGCCCAGAATTTTCTAGCGTCTTCAAGATATTTTTGTCTACTGGCCAATTTGACCGTTGTCATCGGTAAACCTACTAAAAAGGAGCAAGAGACCTCCAGTAGTAAGGTTCAAAGCCTTGCTAGCTCATCGGCCTCACAATTGAAACTGCACGGCATTCAGCAACAATCGTGGACACTGTACAAAGACCAGCAAGCAATTTTATAGCCGCATGGCTATCCGTGAAAATACCAATATTGACCCCGAATATTTGATTACACAGAAGCCAGTCGATTGCCTGATAAATGTTATTGTTATTTTTATTACTACTTATTGTCTAGATCACCAGATACAAATCCAATTTAAGACTAAACAAGGAATAAACTTATTTATATAAAAAAAAATTAAATTAAAACTAAACACAGTATAAAAAGGCGACGAAATCTAATCATAGTTCAACACAAATATGAAATAAAAAATTCCGAAAATTAGTTTATTTCATAAGATAACACGCCTTAACGTATTTTTAAAAATTTGCAACGAAGGCGGAAGAGGACCAATATTCAAACAATTATGCTGCCTAGGCAAGCGTAAAAGTGGAGAGTACAAATATACACTAGTGTGAGCAAATGGTACGTTGAGGGTAAATGAAGACCTGAATTAGCCAAAACCTCAGCCTGAAAGACACTACAATGGTCTAGTAGACGGAAGGACAGCTTGAGATTCAGGGTTATAATGCCACACACGGCAACCCAGAATACCCAGAATATAATATAACTTAAATCCACAATATTCTTTTGCACTCGTACACGTAATCTGATTCTCGAAAACAATTCACGTTAATTCATATCCCAATTGTACCCGTGTACGCAATTTGAGCTTCAAAAGCAATTCTGATAAATTCATTATCTCACGGTATCATATATTTTTCAAACCTTACGTCTGCACCTGAGTGCAACTATTCGTATGTGCAGGTTCAAATTCCATTGAACCTGCACGTCCCCGGTGGGAGTAAATTTAGTTAGTCTATTTCGAGCCGTGTTACAGATCGCAGCGAGACGAAAAATAAATAATTAAAAAGGACAAAAATTGTTTTTTTTTCTTTTGAACGGTAGAAGATCCGAAAACTGGCGCAGCTCGTAGGATCCACGCAGCGAAAAGATTCGCGTATATATTAGCATTTTAGCGTGCGATCCGTGTTTGAAATTGAAACCCGCCGCGATTCGCAAATCAGGCCGAATAGATTCACCAGAATCTTGTTTAATTAATTTACGAAAAGATTCGTCTAACTAGAAACCGAACAGTATCGTCGTGCGTAATAAGTACAGTTGCCGAAAAGATTCGCCGGACTTTATCGACCTAAGACGCCGCGAAACAATTCGAAAAAATATAACCGTGTGTATTAGTGCTGCAAATTAAGCAGATGAAATAACTACATTACCTTTTTGGATATTGACTTTGATTCCGGACGGTAATCAAGCGGATTAATTTCTCACATTCCTGGGGACTGGTTCGATTTCGGACGGAAATCAAAAAACCCTAGCGCATCAGAACCGCTAGAAATACTAATGTTCGAAGAACAGTAGAGGATTTGTGCAGATTTTGAGTGTATTGTTATATATTATCTTATATATTGTTGTTATATTGTTGTTATTGTCTTATATGTTATATATTGTATGTATTGTCATATATATTGTTATATATTGTATATTCGCGATTTGAATACTTAATGCAAGCATTTATTGGTACGAAAATAACAAAAACACCTCGTGCTAGCAGTCCTTTACTAGCACTAAAGCCAAAAATAATTCATATCTGCCTCACGTTGAAGTCAACCTGCTCTGCGAATTTCGTATTGATCCGATCACTGCATTGGAAGTTAAAGGGATACAAAGAAATTCAGGGCTGCCATTCGCAAGCGCTTTCAAACTTTCTAGATCTTAGTATTTGGTGAGTATTTTCACTACAAAACCACTACGATTTGAAAATTTTATGATTAAATCGCTTACTAAAGCTCTGTCAAAAAATACAAAAACAATCATAGCTGGCAACCCTATCATTGTTTTTCAAACTAGATTTCTACTGAATATTGTCTTCAATAACTTGAATTTGCCACATGAATTTCGTTATGATACCATGACTGTACTGGAGGCTATAGAGCAAAGAGCTTTATTCAAATAAAATAACATTATATAAACAATTTGGTGCAGTTGCACCAATTTTTGACGATTCTAAAAGCATATAGATATATAACTTAGATGCTTTGCTTTTATATAATCTTTCACTGCTTTTATATAATCGAAGTCGTTTGTCATAAATTATAATTACCATAGAAGGGGGATGATGCAGATGAATAAGCTTATAAACTTGGTTATAGATTCAAGTAACAAACAATAAAATTTCCAAAACTCGGAACATTTAAGATTATTTTATTATAAATGGTTTGCTTATGAGTAGAAAATGGAAGCATTTGTTGATGTCATATTTACGAAACTGTCCGGTGCTGGCAATCATGTGCTAGCACCATAGCTGCTTCACGTTGTGCTAAACCCAGCCTATGAATTTCGTTTCGATTGAATGGCTGCGCTGTAGCACGCACACAAAAAAATCCACTTCATCGTCAATTTTTTACTCGTTGCGAAAATCATATCGATTTCGCTCCTACATCGATTTGATGCGGTGCATTCGCTTTTGGTGCGTCGTACGGTAGTTGGAGCTGAGCATGTACATGCATCACGCGGTTATGTTCGGCTCTTGACCGCTGTATGACTGCATCGAAATCAAATGCACTGTAGGTCAATGTTCCGACTGGTCAGCGCTGCATGCAGCTGATAGCAATCCAAAAAGTGATGAAACGGAGCTGATGGCGACAACGGCTTTTTGGAATGAGCGGTATGATGAGAGTTTTGCGGGGAGTCTCGTCCACGACGGCAAGCGCGACAGAACCTAATTTATGGATTGCTGTGGATTCGTTTTTCGAATTGTGGCGGAATTTTAAAACAAGTACGGCGGATTATTCGCGTGATAAGCATTATAGAAAAGTGAAATCAGCCTTTGATAAAACTCTGAATTGTGTCGGCAACCGCTAGTACTAGTATTACTGTGACATCACAGTCAAGTACGTTTAAATCGTGCATATAAAAATTCCGAAAAAAATTTCAAGAGGGCAAGGCAAAAAAAAACAAAAAACGCAATATCGTGCATGCATGAACGTTGTTGACAACCAACAAGTGGTTTCGGTTTTGATGAAATTTCAAGTTTAGTATCACCCTAATCAAGTGCTGCACACGTATTTAAATTATTGTCCCGAAAAGACGAAACACCGCTTGTATTCAGAGTGCTTTAATTATACAGCTAATAAGAAATTGATTTGTGAAAAGAAAGAATACAGTACTTCGATTGTTCATCTAAGTTTTAACAGTTGACCATTTTTGTGTTATCAGTAGAACTCAAAATAAGTGTGAGTTCTTGAGCAAGTAATTGTGCAGCGTTTTCTTATTCTCCCATGTGAAGTAACTTAAGTGCACTGACTAAAATAAGCAATCGCTAGTGTATATCGCTGTGATAGCTCTTGAATCGGGGAAGAACCACCACAAAAATATCAGTTTAAGATTGTTCGCTGTTGATAACGGAGCCAAGTACGGTTCGAAATTGACCGATCGCGAAATTCTTGTGAGGATCGACTGGGTTGTTGCGATAGAAGCGGTCCGGTTCATAATATGACAATCACCTTGTTCGAAAACTTTTGAAATAGTCCCTAGTTCTTGAATTCACAAACTCTACCGAATAATAAACAAAGTGATTTGAGTGTGCTGTTAAAATATTCCGTGGATTGCAAAATCAAGTCCATTTATAAATGAATGTTCTTCGAATCATAAATTCTACCAAATCAAATCATAAACTGAATTAGCGTTTGGTGATTATTTGGAAATCACAGAATCAATTTGAAATCAACGTAACGGGAATGACATAAAAACTATTTGTTCGACGCTAAAAATCGTAAATTATGACCTATTTATTTGACAAAGTTAATATATAACGTTCAAATAAAACCAAAACAAAAAAACCAGTTACAACGTAAATTGCCGGAGATTACGAGAAGAATAACCGCACGTTAAGGAGGAATCTCACTTGTTCCGGATGAACCTAGAATAAATAAAAAAAAAAATAAAAAAAAATAAAATACCAGAAAAAAAACAAAAGAATAAATAATAGAAACTTAAAAAATTAAATTTTCAGCACCATATTCCAGAACAACGGTCGACCGTCGTCAGGAGCGGTGAGTTCTCTGTGTTGATTATTGTTTGAATTGATTTTTTTATTGTTAGTAATTTTATTTTATTTTATTTATCTTGTTGGTTATATTCACTTTATTTATCTTAATATTTATATACATTATTTATCATTACATTAATTATTATAATAAATTGAATTTTTGAACTAATTTTTTTCGTCCTCTTGAATTTTAAGTTTGTTATTATTGTTTTTTTCTTGGAAATAACATGATTTTTAAATACCTGAATTCCGTCTTTTCGTTGTAACTCGAGCATGGAGTAAAATATAGGTGAACGAAAGGTCTATCCAGTCCGCCTTGACATCAAAAGTGACGACCCTCTTGTTTTTTTTTCCAATGGTTAGTATGGTCTAGGTTGGTGTAAGTAAGCGTGCTTCTAGCAGGAAGTTTCACTCAGCCCAAACCCCACGGCCGACGCAGCTGAGTTAGCTGGCAAGGGTAGCACGCAGGGCATTTAACTGAGTGGAACTTAAAGTATGTTGCATTGGCGGTAGTTTGCCAATTCGTAACAAATGGCGCCCAAACAAGGCTATGCTTTGCTCAAAGTTGGTTATTGTTTTATTTAGTTTCTTTTGTTAATTTTCAGTTTTCGTTTTATCCAGTTATTCATTTAGTTTTTTTTCCGCTACTTTGTTGAGTTATTCTTCTTGAACATCAATTCCATTTTATTTGGCTGGGGTGTCATATGTGGCTCTGGCCAAATGTTTACCTCAGCCAATTTTTTTTTTTCCTCTTTCTCTCTCTTCTTTCCTTTCTTTCATGGTTAGTTAAAAGCAACTTTTAAAATTTAATGTTGGCAAGCTGACGCCAATGCAACATTGGCGCTCAACCCTGCTAGGATGTGTTGTCTAGTGTTTAACAGGAGTATTTCTCCTTTTTCATAATCGACAGTCTCGTAGGCGGGATTGGATCAGGGTAGCATCGTAGATGGTGGCCTTAACATCTTCATTATGTACATTTGAATTGTTCAGGCAAGACCGAACAGCTGAATTCAGGGGGATTAACATCATCTACGATGTTCACTTTGGGGCTCAGCAGACTCCTGTCCACCATCAAGGTGTTGATTGTCTAATTTAGAAATCTATGCGAACGGATTGTTGCTAAGAGTTCCAAACCTGATCCAGTTGTGTCACAAGATTTGTCTGTAGTTCATTTCCCCCCCCCCCCCTTTTTTCAACCCAAAATTTTTATACCTTTCCCATCCTCACCTTTCATCTTTGTTGCCGGGGCGGCTGGATTGATTTTTCGTTTTATTGCCATAATATATATTTAAATTTAAACACGCGGATTTTTTTTACTAATGTTCGAAGAACATTAGTATTAAAATCGATTCGGCCAAAAATTCATATTTCTTTATATATATATATATATATGTACAAAAAATTTCAGTGAGATAATCTCGGGAACGCGCCATTCGATTGAGCTGAAACTTTCAGGATACATTGGTGTATATGCAGAATAGGTCCAGGTCTCTTTAAATGTCAGTTATTGTAAACCTTTTCGCGCCGGCGGGCATTTAAGTGATATTTTTAATATACCTATTATTTCGTGCACAAATGATTTTCGCAAAAATAAAGTTAATAAAATAAATTTCTAACGTGTTTTACATATGAATCGGATAATGCTTTGGAATATTTTAACCCTATGTGTGCGCTGGGTGCCTAAAAAGAGGACGGGAAAATTTGAAAATTTTTAAATTTCGATAACTTTTGACAGAGCTATTCAATCATTACCAAATTTTCAGGACATATTGATATTATTTAGTTGTAGATTTATGTGGCTTTTAATGAGCGTGCTGGCAACTCTGTAGCTAGGGCAGGCACTGAAAGTGAAAACCTCCAAATCATCGTCTCTCTTGAAAAAATGCAGTTTCTTCAAAAATAAGCCTTTCATATGTAAATCTTGTGCTTTGTTTACATAACCAAAAAAAAAAAAAAGATATGGTATAACGGGCACGCCTGGCAACCCTTGCCCAATTTACCTATATTTTTAGCATCAAAAACTTCTGTTCACGGAAACTCACGATCCGATGGGCAGAATTATTTGAAATTCACAGCATGTATTGACCTTAAATAGGACCAGGTCTGATAGAAGTGATTTTGAAATGCGGGCAATTCTGTGCCAGTGGTGCCATCTTGAAAAACCACTAAAAAAGATAACTGTTTTTAGCCCTATAAATTCTGATTGAATCGTTCGATTTTGACGAAACTTACACAATTGCTGGACCTTACTTTAAGCCACGTTTGGTAGAAATTTGGTCGAAAAATTCGATTGGAGCTGCCAGCTATGATAATTTTGGTGTCTTCATTTTGAAAAAAAAAATTTGGAAGTAAAAACATTCAAACCATCGAATATTCAAAAAAATGTCCGTTTCTTACAATAAAACCAATCTGTATATAAATCTTATGTTTTATCTACACGTTCAAAATAAAACTTTGGAAATTTCATGTCGGACAAGAACGGTAACCCTCTCCCAGTTAACCTATATTTTTAGCATCAAAAACTTCTGTTCACGGAAACTCACGAACCAATAATCAGATACAGCTAAAATTTACAGAATGCATTGGACTTAAGTAAGACCAGATTTGATAGAAGCGATTTTGAATTGTGGGCAACTCTGTGCCAGTGGTGCCATCTTGAAAAATTACAAAGAAAAAAAACTGCTTTTTGCCCTATGAAATGTGAATAAGTTACCAGATTTTCATGAAATTGACACAGAAGCTAAACCTAACTCTAATCTCTGTTTGGTGGAAATTTGGTTGAAAAATTTGATTGGTGCTACCTGCTATGGTAATTTTTGTGTCTTTGGTTTTGAAAATTCGCTCAGGAAAATAAAACTTTTTGTACTATAACTTCCAGTGCAGTCATGAAATCAATACGAATTTCATACAATTAATGAAACCTGTCATAAACATTATTCAGGCCAAATTTGGTTGAAAAGACACGATAGGGTTGCCAGCTATTGTTGGTTTTGTGTTTAATTGCAATATCTTTATTAAGCGGTTTTATCGTAGAATTTTCAAATGGTAATGATATTGTAGTGACAATAAACAGCAAATATTAAGCTTTCGATCATTTGAAAAAACTCGCTGCAGGTAACCCTAAATTTCTTTATACTCCTATAACTTCGAATGTAATTAAACAACGTGAAGCAGATTTGATATATTCTTGGATTTGATACTGGCGAAAGGTTGCCAGCACGAGTCGGTTGTGCTACTTTTGTATCAATAAATGCTTACAGTTAGTATACATACCGGAAACATTTACAATGAAAATAAATAACCGATGTTCCAATTCGCAAAGTTCTGCAAATTTTTCGGATCGCAGCCCCAAACACCAACTTCAGTTACAGTGCTGCAGGCACTGAGCATTTTCTTCATTGATGTTATATGAGATGCTGCTTTCAAAATTATGTGAAATAAGCAACTGATAACGAATATAATTAACCCGTGTTTTGCTCTCATAAACGTTGAAATTCATGCCAGTGGTAATATCTGAAACCTTGCACCATATGAGTTATAATGCATTCTTAAGACGAAAGTAAAACGTGGCATTTGAAACAGTTTGGCCGTAATAAGCAGCACATGTGGTGGAATATGCACTCAAAACCTGCACGATTCTTCTACTGTTCTTCGAACATTAGTGTTTCTAGCGGTTCAGGTGCGCTAGAGTTTTTATTCTTCCTCTTAATTATTTCACTTTGATGAATTAAAATTATTGGGAATAATCAACAATTAATTTTTTTTACGTACGGGTTAATTGCAGTTATTAATTTGAAATTAAAGTTATAGTGAATTCTTAAATTTTGATAAATTACTTATATACATATAAATATATAGTTTTTTTTATTTGAATTTTTAAATTATCAATTTTAAATGTTACCTCACGGTCATCTTCGTTCTGACCCAGACTTTGAAAGTCTTGCAGGGCAGATAAACCGTCTGACTCTGTCACCGACAGGGACTAGACCTCGTCCTGTGCTGGGATCTGGCAATCGAGCTGCATCTACGGCAGTTCGTGCCAACACAGTGGACTTTGCAGATGCCCCATGTAC
The DNA here is from genome assembly GCA_947369275.1 of Nemotelus nigrinus. Lineage (NCBI taxonomy): Eukaryota > Metazoa > Arthropoda > Insecta > Diptera > Stratiomyidae > Nemotelus > Nemotelus nigrinus. Next base: position 108,854,653 of record OX376373.1, read on the forward strand.
ACCCCTAAGAGGCACACAAATAAGAGAACACGCTCCTCCAATTCAGCCAGATTTCAACGTCACAACCCCAATACATCACAGTCTCATGAATCACAGCCGACCCGAAAGACTCCCAGTGTTCAAATGGGGCATTCATTTTGATGGCTCAGGCGTTGGATTAACCGCGCGGCAGTTTTTATACCGGATCACTGCCATGGCTAAACATTATGGAATTTCTGGAGCGATGTTGGCCATGGAGTTCCACTTGTTGTTGCGTGGACCAGCTTTAGAGTGGTACTGGTGTTACCATGAGATGCACCCTGCGTTGTTGTGGGAGGACATGGAGAGGGGTTTCATGAGCTGTTTCAGTGGCTTCCAGACAGACGTTGATATCAGACGGTCAATCGATGCCAGAATTCAGCAACCAGGAGAGTCATTTCGAGCATTTTTCAATGACATCCAGTCCATGATGTTACCTTTGACGAACCCTCTGACAGATACCGATTTACAGGTTATACTCTTCAGAAATATGACCAAGCGGTTAAGGGATCATCTGGCTGGAATCAGTTTCCTTTCCGTCCGTGAAATGGTTGCTCGATGCTGTGCGATTGAGGCTGTCTGGTATCCGGACGGGCAAAAACAAGCACCCCCATCATCTGTGCCTTTGAGAAGACCACGAGTAGTTCATGAGGTTCTGTCTCCTTCTTTTCCCGCAGCAGCGCAGGAGTACTCTTATCATCACAACATCTCCGAAGGACCTAGTTACTCGTACGACTACGATCTGCCAACTACCACGCATGCTCTGGATGCGGTTGCGCTTGGAAACGCCCAACATCAGCAAGCTCCACAAAGACAATACGTAATTTGCTGGAACTGTAAAGATCTGGGCCACACATTTATGGACTGTCCGGTCCCCAGCCAGCGAATATTTTGTTACGGATGTGGGATGGAAGGTGTTCTCAAGGCCAACTGCATGCATTGCAGGTCGGGAAACGGTAGGCGGAGTACGCTGGATATGGGGGCGCGACGTATTCCCACGCCTCGTCCACCACCCAAGCCAACGACGGTGGACGCCGCGACCAATTTCGACCCGGAATTTCGTCCAAAACACTAAACTCGGAAAAACCCTCATCGGATAGTCTTAATAACATCAACCACGGATTTGAGTGTCCTCGATCGATGTGCAAGCGCTCGGTATCTCGTTTTCATCGGGCATGGAAATAGTTTGCCAACAGACGATGGCTTCGTAAAGCATGTGTCGACACCATCGTGACACCCCTTGGGGAGAACCGTCCTTTCGCTACCATCTTCATTAAAGGTCGTGAGCTTCAAGGACTGTTGGACAGTGGTACAAGCGTCAGTATCCTGGGAGCAGGAGCTTTAGACTTGATTGCAGAACTGAGTCTGTATCTCCATTCTCTTCAGACAGAAGATCGGACAGCGTCAGGTCATAGGGCTTCTGTTCTCGGATATGTTGAGACCTTGGTGAAATTCAACAATCAATCGCGCATGATAAAATTTTTGGTCGTTCCAACCTTGACCAACCCAGTTTATCTAGGAATGGATTTCTGGGACGCGTTTAAAATTTCACCAACTCAACAGCTGGCGGTTGCATCCATTTCTGAAGCCACAGCCCCTGCGTTCCACACTCTGTCTCCTGAGGATCAGTCTCGACTACAGCAAGTTATTCAACAGTTTCCTTCATATAACCTTAATGGTTTGGGTAAGACCACCTTGGTCTCTCATTACATTGACACCGGGTCTGCCAAACCTATTAAGCAGTGGCATTATTCGGCGTCCCCAGCCATACAGGAACTGTTGTATGATGAACTGGATCGAATGCTGTCCTTAGGAGTCATCGAGGAAAGTAAGAGTGCATGGAGTTCACCGGTTACCCTTGTAAGGAAGCCTGGTAAAGTACGACTATGTCTAGATGCACGGCGACTGAATGAGGTAACCTTGAAGGATGCCTATCCATTACCTCTAATAGAAGGATTATTGGCTCGTCTGGAATCCATTAAATTTATAACGAGTCTGGACCTAAAATATGCTTTTTGGCAGATACCATTGGATGCGGAATCTAGGGAGAAGACTGTTTTTACCGTTCCTGGCCGCCCATTATACCACTTCACTGTGATGCCGTTTGGTTTGTGCAATGCCCCACAAACCATGTGCAGATTAATGCACAAAGTGATCCCTCACGAGCTGCAGGACAAGGTGTTTGTATATCTCGATGATCTGCTCGTGACTAGTTCTTCTTTTGACGAACATTTGGAGTTACTTTCCAAGGTGGCGCAGTTGCTTAACGCAGCTAAATTGACCATAAATGTTGAGAAGTGCAAGTTCGTGCAGCGAGAGATCAAATATCTGGGATATGTAGTGAGTGATGGAATCCTGAAGACCGATCCAGAGAAGGTCTCTGGCATCGTAGGCTACCCAACACCCAAGTCTGCGAAGGAAATCCGGCGTTTCATGGGAATGGTAGGATGGTATCGGCGGTTTACTCCTAATTTCGTGGCAGTGTCATCAGCTCTGACGGATCTGCTAAGGGGTAAACGCTCGTTTCAGTGGACAGACGCCGCCAATAACGCCTTTTTAGAGGTTAAGAGATTGTTAATTTCTGCTCCAGTGCTCGCCAATCCCAATTTCTCTCGAAGATTTTTCATCCAGTGTGATGCTAGTGCCACCGGAATCGGGAGTGTCCTGTTTCAAAAGGATGATGATGGAGAGGAGCACCCGATCGCTTATATGTCTGTAAAGCTTAACGCTGCGCAACGCAACTATAGTGTTACTGAATTGGAATGCTTGGCTGCGGTGCAGAGCGTTAAGAGGTTCAGAGCATACATCGAAGGGTTGCCTTTCACCATCATCACCGACCATGCTAGTCTTAAATGGCTCATGGGACAACAGGACCTAACAGGTAGATTGGCTCGCTGGAGTTTGAAATTGCAGTCTTTCGATTTCAACATCGAGCATCGAAAGGGAACTCAGAACGTCGTCCCAGATGCGTTATCGAGGGTTTGTGGGTCGATCGAGGCAACCAAATCCGCAATAGGTCACTTGCCTGAGCACTACATGCTTGCTGAGGTAATCGCTGATACAGCATTTCGAGCTCCTGAGTATTTAGATCTCATAGCCCAGATTGAAAAGAGCCCTGAGGATTTCAAGAATGTGCACGTTAGGGAGGTGCGTGTGTTCATTACCACCGGAACACACAATGATTTGTGCACCGATATCCCCCGAACAAAATTATGGGTACCTGAAAATGAACGAAAACAGCTAATTATGCAGGCACATGATGACCCTAGGGGGTCTCATTGTGGGATTCGGAAGACTTTGGAACTGCTGCAAAGGTACTATTATTGGCCGCAGTTGAGGAAACAAGTTAAAGATTATATTTCCTCCTGCACCGTTTGCAAGCAGGTCAAGCCCCCGAATCACACCATGAGGCCGCCAATGGGAAATCAGCGGGAAACAGATAGGCCATTGCAAAGACTGTTCATCGATTTCATGGGCCCATACCCTCGTTCGAAGGCAGGGAATACTCAGTTGCTCGTGGTGCTGGATCATTTCAGCAAGTTTGTATGGCTCAAGGCCCTACCCAAAGCCACCTCAAAAGCGGTCATTAAGTTCCTCAAAAACGATATTTTCTTGACCTATGGAGTACCGGAGTTTGTGCACTCGGACAATGGTGTGCAATTTACCTCTAAATCTTTCGAGGCATTCCTCCTAGAGCATGGCGTTCAGCACATCACCACGCCCTTATATTTACCGCAAGCCAACGCTTCAGAGAGAGCTAATCGAGCTATCCTCAACGCTATTCGCGCCTACATCGGTGATGACCATAGGAATTGGGATGAGCTGCTAGCCGAATCATGCGCTGCATTTCGCAATGTCGTGCATGAGGCGACTGGTTGCTCACCTCACTTCATTCTATTCGGTTTTCATCGTATCCAGCACGGCGGTGACTATGAATTGCTCCGTAAAATGCAAGCGTTAGAGGATGGAGAGGTAGAACTCTGCCCGCACACTGATAGGCTGCGATGGATTCAGGATAGGGTGAAAGATAAACTGGCTGAGGCTCATGCCAAGGGTGTTCGGGTGTATGATCTCCGAAATCGCGAAAAATCTTTCACTCCTGGTCAAGAGGTTATTGTAAGGAACTTCACACTTAGCAATGCCGCTGATCGTTTCGCCGCTAAACTTGCTCCAAAATTTATCCGAGCTTTTCTGCAGCGTAAGTGGGGTCGCGTGACCTATGAACTAACTGATGAGAAAGGGAAAATTTTAGGAGTCTACCATAGTAAAGACCTTCGCTCCTGATAGTTTGGTGTTTATTTCCTTAGTTATTGTGGTTGCCCGGGTTCATTTGAGACTCTTCTCAGGGCAGGGTCGCACAGTGGTCTATTTCGCGAAAAAGGTGAACTTTATTCAAATTATGGACTTTTAAGTATGAAGTTGAAACTTGGGGGTAATATTGTCCTATACGGCCTCCATCATTTGAGGTAGTAATTGGGTTTCATAAGTTTAAGGGTAAGAGCACAGGTGCTGAAAACAGCCAAAAATTGCATATGTCTTTTAACCTATTTTTTATATTAAGAATATGAAGACAAAAATATGTTTGAGTAATACAGCGTTATTAAGCTATGAAAGACATTGATGATTTAGCCTCCCCCCCTTTCATCGTGTTCATACTGCAGATAGTATAGGAATTCGGTGTTTAAAACTTCTAGTCCCTTTTAAGTTTAGTGGGTCACAAAGAGTTGTTACGAAATAGGTCTAGTTGTATTCATTAAAGTCCAAAGTAACTATCCAAACTTAGTTTGCCTGCGGCTAGCTGCGGCTACGCTCGTAAATTCCTTTCAAAGTTCAGCGACCTTGCATAAAATACAACATTTTGCGCGCTTATTCCGCCAGTTCACGTGCTCTGCTTTATTTTCTTATCATTTGCACTAGCACACAAAAGCAAGCATTTGTACCAGGTTGAAGCTTGTGAGATTGAGATAAACACAACGTTGAATTTCATAAATAAAACAATAGTTTCTAAACCCTACACTTACTTCTTATGTTATTGGCAAAGTTTCAAGTATTTGGCTGTTCATACATTTATTTACCCATTCACCTGTACTTTAGTATCATCAAATTTCCCAACTTGCTTCTGAATTCAGTTCAATGAAATATGTTCATATGATAATTCATGTATATGCTTAGTATTGAAATTATATGCAAAGTAACATTATCGAAAATATATTTTTACCTGTACAAAACAATGTCATGCCAGGTATTAATTGCTAAAATTGTAAATATCCATTCATGGGTGAATGATAATATTTGTAAATTCGATATGTGTTTTGCTATATGCTGTAGATAGGCGTTTTTCACTACTTCAAATATGTATATAGAATTCCGCATGTCATTTTTGTTTAGTTGATTTATTATTATAAAAAAAATTATTCAAAATAATTACCATTGTTTCGATTAAACTTTGTGGGTAGGGGTGCAAATCAAATTAATAATACTGTCCGACATCATTTGTGTCAAACGAATTTGAATAATCATTTCCACAGCATTTTTGCCTACTGCCACGAATGTGATCCAAAATTTGGCTATCACGTCACAATATTGATAAAAATTGCGTCAGCAGGAAACAATTTTAAAAATGATATTTTCCTCAACATTGAGACACGATAGGCGGATTCGGACAGCGGTTTCGTGTTCAGCCGGCAAAAATACTATGAAAATGATAAGTTACACTCGTTTATTAACAAGAAAAATGTTTTTCCTCAAAGTGAAATTTTCCAAATTTTGAACATTTTTGGAAACTTTTTGTTAAAAGTTGGAGCCAATACAGCCCCAGAAATGGATTTCCCATGTTTGAAAAACCAAGAAACACTCAATTTCATACTTCTAGTGGTTCTCATGAATAAAGTTCACCTTTTTCGCGAAATAGACCACTGTGGGTCGTCCCCACGATTGTTGCACGCTCACAAAAAAATCCACTTCATCGTCAATTTTTTTTCTCGTTGCGAAAATCATATCGATTTCGCTCCTACATCGACTTGATGCAGTGCATTCGCTTTTGGTGCGTCGTACGGTGGTTGGAGCTGAGCATGTACATGCATCACGCGGTAATGTTCGGCTCTTGACCGCTGTATGACTGCATCGAAATCGAATGCACTGTAGGTCAATGTTCCGACCGGTCAGCGCTGCATGCAGCTGATAGCAATCCAAAAAGTGATGCAACGGAGCTGATGGCGACAACTGCTTTTTGGAATGAGCGGTACGATGAGAGTTTTGCGGGGAGTCTCGTCCACGACGGCAAGCGCGACAGAACCTAATTTATGGATTGCTGTGGATTCGTTTTTCGAATTGTGGCGGAATTTTAAAACAAGTACGGCGGATTATTCCGTGATGTGCATTATAGAAAAGTGAAATCAGCCTTTGATAAAACTCTGAATTGTGTCGGCAACCGCTAGTACTAGTATTACTGTGACATCACAGCAGGGCCGGTTCTGGCCATATTTTCGCCCGGCGCAGAAATATATTTGGCGCCCTTTTCACCACCCCCTTTTTCACGACTGCGAATTCTTGGCAAGTTTTTGGGAGTATTTAACATGTAATTTTCATGAAAAACCTAGGCAGCATGCAGCATAACACTTTTTTTTCAGAACGTTCTTGTCTCAAGCTTTTGATACGTAAATATATTTTTCTTCTCCAATATTTGGCTCTATAATGCTGTTTACCGGATAGTAACCAATTGTTAGAGCGTAATTATGTGCAGAACTATAGTTTTCGTTAACAATTCTTTTCCAAATGACCTACCGTTACGAGGGAGAGCCTCAGATGCGTTTATTGAAAGAGGTTTCTCATATAAGCCTAGTTCTCGATAACCAAGCACAAAATTCTAATATTTATAAGAAAATCAAATTAAACAAAAATAAGCTAAAAATATATGTTAAAGACATAAATTGTAGGTGCGTTTTTGCACACCCGAACAGATTAAATTTTGTTAAGTATATTAAATACAACAAAAAATGCCTCCAATCTCTATAGCCTCTACTGGAAAATGAAAGACTGCTTTTATGAATTGAAAATATAAGGGAGCAAAAATATTTGCATTATATATAAACGAGCCATGGTCTAGATGCTGTCTTGTCTTTATTCCAACATTCTTTGGTAGTGCTCTGGATTGAATTTCCTATTTTTAGTGACAGGAAAATCGAATGTTTTAACTTGGGCAGACCCTTTCTGTACAATAATTATAATTATTTTCTAGATCAGTGTGAGCCATTAATAAGGATCCCCAAGCTCTGATTCAATTGAAAAACTACACACCTCTCTTGACCTCGAAACGGAAAAGCACGGACTAGCATTATTTGAAAGTCCAGCATTCCGGTCCTTAGAATTGTATTTTTTCTCCCGATCCCATAAGGGAAGAGAAATGTTTAACTAGCACAGTATTCGGCACGTTTGAAACATTATTTTGAAATTCAAACACTATTTTGAAATTGAAATTCTGTTTTTGATGAAGCGGTTGTCACGAATTTGTTTATGGCTTTCGGTTTTTAAACACGGTCTCTTTTTCTGTTATGCATGACCAGACTACTTTTTTAAAAGTTTAACTCATGGTAGAGTCAAAATTAACAAACCAGCGCAAAAACTATTTTACAAAATAATTTAAGCGTAAAAACAATTAAATTCAAGTCAAACAACTTTAAAATATAATTGAAATCCGCAACTAATCACACAATCCATATCAAACGCAATTCAGTTAAGTTTTAAAACTGAAAGTTCCACAATTTATTTTGCTCCTCAAACTGAAAGTATATCATTAGAAAATGTTTTCTTTAATAAAAAGAAAATATAAACCGGAAGACCGATTATGGCTCGTACCACTAGCATATACTGCCCTGATTCGGATAATGTTTGTCATTTTTGAGTTAACAATGGATTCAAAAACTGCATACGCTATACATCATTCTACAAAATGTGAAAAACCTATCTTTTGTTAAAGTATGTTAAAATCAATATTGAAAAACGCACTCTCCATATATCTCCAGTACAAATCAAAACACAAATCATTGAATATCTCGAAAGTACTAAAATATAGTAAGAACGTTTTTGCGAATCAGGGCAGTATATCAGCTTACAAGCACGGTCTACCTATTTTAATGAGTTTGCTCATGCTAACGGACAAGTGCACCCAAAGAAAACCGAGGAAAAATCATACTTCGGTATGTATTTTTTCACTGTCGCAGAAATTATTTACGCGCCGATATTGCCGATATCAACCTGCCTATTGCCGATATCAACCTGCTTTATCAACTTGAACATACACCAGCAGCTCTGAATACATTTGAATGTGAAATCAACAGAGAATGAGGGAATACGGACTTAGGGGAAAACTTGGAACCACAATGCTTGAAAAACCTTGATACCGCTGGCGCAAGAATTCATCCCGCACCAAAATCATACACGAAAACGCATAAAGCGAGTAGTGATGGTTTTGCTTTCTTCATACGAAATGAAGTCGTAAATGGAGCAATATAGATTTTCGCACCAGGGCAATTGCTCCTCTGAATTTTTGTGTTCGACTGTTTGAAGGTATGGAAAAAAACACAAATGGCGGGAGAATGCAGCATACAAGGAATTAAAGTAATGAGTAGAATGAGCTAATCTAAATTCATTCATAAACATTAAAATTGTGAACAGCGATCGCGTTTGTGAATTTTGCTCTTGCAAGGCAAGTGAATTTTATATCCGAATAGGGCTGCTTTGAAACTAAAAAGACATGTAACGATCTGTGAGAACAAAGTATGCATTGAAGAAAAAATAAAATAAATTAGAATATAAATTGCCAATTGAATAGTATAAACTTTGAATATTTGTGTATTAAGATATTTTTGTTATTATGAACTAAAGATATTATGATATATATGTTTTTATGAGTTTTTGGTATTATGAACTTTGCGCCCCTTCTCACGTGCACCCGGCGCGGCTGCTCCATTCGCTCCAGAGAAAGATCCGGCCCTGCATCACAGTCAAGTACGTTTAAATCGTGCATATAAAAATTCCGAAAAAAATTTCAAGAGAGCAATGCAAAAAAAAAAAACGCAATATCGTGCATGCATGAACGTTGTTGACAATCAACAAGTGGTTTCGGTTTTGATGAAATTACAAGTTTAGTATCACCCTAATCAAGTGCTGCACACATATTTAAATTATTGTCCCGAAAAGACGAAACACCGCTTGTATTCAGAGTGCTTTAATTATACAGCTAATAAGAAATTGATTTGTGAAAAGAAAGAATACAGTACTTCAATTGTTCATCTAAGTTTTAACAGTTGACCATTTTTGTGTTATCAGTAGAACTCAAAATAAGTGTGAGTTCTTGAGCAAGTAATTGTGCAGCGTTTTCTTATTCTCCCATGTGAAGTAACTTAAGTGCACTGACTAAAATAAGTAATCGCTAGTGTATATCGCTGTGATAGCTCTTGAATCGGGGAAGAACCACCACAAAAATATCAGTTTAAGATTGTTCGCTGTTGATAACGGAGCCAAGTACGGTTCGAAATTGACCGATCGCGAAATTCTTGTGAGGATCGACTGGGTTGTTGCGATAGAAGCGGTCCGGTTCATAATATGACAATCACCTTATTCGAAAACTTTTGAAATAGTCCCTAGTTCTTGAATTCACAAACTCTACCGAATAATAAACAAAGTGATTTGAGTGTGCTGTTAAAATATTCCGTGGATTGCAAAATCAAGTCCATTTATAAATGAATGTTCTTCGAATCATAAATTCTACCAAATCGAATCATAAACTGAATTAGCGTTTGGTGATTATTTGGAAATCACAGAATCAATTTGAAATCAACGTAACGGGAATGACATAAAAACTATTTGTTCGACGCTAAAAATCGTAAATTATGACCTATTTATTTGACAAATTTAATATATAACGTTCAAATGAAACCAAAACAAAAAAACCAGTTACAACGTAAATTGCCGGAGATTACGAGAAGAATAACCGCACGTTAAGGAGGAATCTCACTTGTTCCGGATGAACCTAGAATAAATAAAAGAAAAAAAATAAAAAACAGAAAATACCAGAGAAAAAAAACAAAAGAATAAATAATAGAAACTTAAAAGTTTAAATTTTCAGCACCATATTCTAGAACAACGGTCGACCGTCGTCAGGAGCGGTGAGTTCTCTGTGTTGATTATTGTTTGAATTGATTTTTTTATTGTTAGTAATTTTATTTTATTTTATTTATCTTGTTGGTTATATTCACTTTATTTATCTTAATATTTATATACATTATTTATCATTACATTAATTATTATTATAAATTGAATTTTTGAACTAATTTTTTTCGTCCTCTTGAATTTTGAGTTTGTTATTATTGTTTTTTTCTTGGAAATAACATGATTTTTAAATACTTGAATTCCGTCTTTTCGCTGTAACTCGAGCATGGAGTAAAATATAGGTGAACGAAAGGTCCATCCAGTCCGCTTTGACATCAAAGGTGACGACCCTCTTGTTTTTTTTCCAATGGTTAGTATGGTCTAGGTTGGTGTAAGTAAGCGTGCTTCTAGCAGGAAGTTTCACTCAGCCCAAACCCCACGGCCGACGCAGCTGAGCTAGCTGGCAAGGGGTAGCACGCAGGGCATTTAACTGAGTGGAACTTAAAGTATGTTGCATTGGCGGTAGTTTGCCAATTCGTAACAAGGAGTGAATTACATTTTAGGGTAACCATCGTCCAAACTTTTTAAATTTTTGAAACGTAAATATTTGTTGTTAATTGTCATTGCAGGATCATTCCCATTTGGATATTTTTTGACAACATCGCTCGATAAAAAAATGTCAATAAATTACGAAATTCATCATAGCTGGCAACCCTTTCACGGTTTTTCAACAAAATTTGTACAGAACTAAAAATGCACCCAGATATGCTTTTCACATGAATTTCGTTTTGATTTCGTCACTGCAACGGAAGTTATAGGGAAAAAACCTTTATTATCCTGAGCAAATTTACAATATTTAGGAGACAAAAATTGCCGTAGCTAGCGTCCCTATACTAATTTTTCTATCAAATTTCTATGAAATCTATCTTAGAGTACTGCGTGAATTTTGTTAAAATCTGGTGGCTAAATCGGAAACTATTGGCCAAAAACATTTTTTTTTCTCAGCGATTTTTCCAAATGACACCACTGCCACAGTGTTGCTCGTTTTTCAAAATCATTTCTATCAGACCTGGTCCTAACAAATTCCAACATGTCCTGTAAATTTCATATTGATCGCATAATCCGATCGTCAGTTCTCGTGAACAGAAGTTTTGAGTGCTGAAAATAGAGGTAATTTGATCAAGGGTTGCCTTTCTTGTTTACCGCAGAATTTTTGAAATTTGTATTTGACTTGGTGGACAAAAGTCAAAATTTATCAATAATTTGAATTTAATTTCAAAAATCAAAAAATTTTCAGGAGACTCGATGATTTGAAGGATTTTTGTTCAGGAGCCTACTGTAGCTACAGAGTTGCCTGCACAGTCTTGAAAGTCTATGCGTGTTAAATTTTAGTTTACATCAATACGTCCTGCAAATTTCACAATGATCCATTGTTTTGCTTAGAAGTCATGAGGAATCAAAATTTGAAAAAAAATCCTTGCCTACTTTTAGGCACTCAGCGCCTACACCTGGCTCAAAATTTCCATTTTTTTATCATAAACAAACTACAAACATAATAAGTTTTCATTCCTAGTACTTGTTTTTCACAAAAATTTAGACTGCTTGGAAATATAGGAGCACCTGAAAATTCACTTAAATGCTCGCCGCCGCCAAAATATTTAAGGTATCTAAATTCTAGCAGGTCATCGACCTACCTGGTATATACATCTATGTTCTCCGAAAGTTTCAGCTCAATCGGACTTGCCACTCCGGCGATTATCTCCCTTAACCGTGTTGCTGATATATATATATATATATATATATATATATATATATATATATATATATATATATATATATATATATATATATATATATATATATATATATATATATATATATATGCATATGTATATATATATATATATATATATATATATATATATATATATATATATATATATATATATATATATATATATATATATATATATATATATATATGACGAATTTCGGCGAAGCGATTTTAATACTAATGTTCTTCGAACATTAGTACAAAACGACAATGACAATTGATAAAGTTCATCTTTTGTTAATTTAGTATAACGAGCTGTCACAAAGCGTCTTTTCAGATCTTATAAAATCCAAATTAAAAGGCAAAGCTAGGGAAGTTGTTGAGATAAATAAACATGGCTGAGCATTAGATCGACTCTTGTGCAAAATTTTGGTGACAGACGTTCTGTCGAGGAACTTTTTGACAAATTACGCGCGTGCTAATTTAAATCTAACAGCGTTGAATTCCTTAATGAAATAAAGGCCAATATAAAAACCAAACAAGGTTTAACCGACAAAACATTAGTTAATACGAATATCGAAGCTAATAAATTGTCCGCTCTTTGTGTATTTAAAAATAGAGCCAATGCGCTCTACACTCCATTGCAGAAACCCAAATTCCCTTGAAGAAGGCATAAATATACTCCACGAAAGTGGATACGCCTTTTTCAACCCATTAGGTAAAAACGAAAATTCTTACCAGAATTCCAGTAAAAACGAATTCCATAAAAATAAAAATAAACATAATCGTTAAAATTATCACTCGGAGAGCGACCAAGCGAAATCAGAATTTGCGCAGTCAAATTCTCTTAACCGTAAATACCTATATCATAAATCGAATCCATCTGGTTCTAACAAGTCATATTATTATTCCAATCTGCAAAGTTAAAATTCAAACTCTTACCAAAACAACCACCCAAATCCAAACAAAACTATCCGCCAACAAGCTAGTCTATCAAATCCAAGTTACCCAGAGCCTATGGAAGCTAATCTCGTGAAAGTTGCCAACCAACCCAAAAGTAGCCATTCAGAGAATTTTCAGTCCGTAGCCTCGGACAAAGTTTACCCTATATAATTGTAGAGTCAAAAACCAAGCCTCTAAAATTTATTATCGATACTGGGGCTACACATTCAGTTATTAACCCTGAAATATGCCACCCAAAATGGCAAATAGCTTTAGAAACACCTCTTATTGTAAAAACACTTAATCATACCGTTGAAATTGTTAAATTACCTTGAAAGTTAGCATACCTCTCTTTAAAGAGTTAGGAAATCTAGACGAAAAAGCAGAGTTTTTAGTCTGTAGATTCTACGACAAATATGATGGACTCCATAGAGCTGATGCTCTCATTGATTTTAAAAATGAACAACTCATTTTGGGAAATAAAAAAGTAAAACTACACTTTCGTATAAAAGATCATACTAATACCGAGGCAAATGTTTTTGAAGACGTTATAATGAACCTGTCTGTAATGCAAAAGAATGGACTTGGTCTTATTCCTGAGATTCGGGCCAAAGATGGATCCTTTCTCATTCAAGAAGGAATGTACAACATCGAAAATCACCAAGCAAATGCAACGGTGAAGGTACTAAGAACTCGCTCTGATGAGCTAACCATTCCCCAACCTTTGGATATAATTGAAGTGAACCATTGTAACTTCAATATAATAGAAGAGTCTGCCCATATTCCTATCATCGATCAATTAAGAATTGATCACTTAAATTCCGAGGAACGCTCAGCATTATTGAAATTAATAAAAAAAGATACTGACATATTCTATAATGGCGACTCTGACTTGACGTTTACTAATGTTATTAAACATAGAGTACGTACTACTGATGATATACCAAGTCATTGCAAAACTTATCGCTATCCATATGTACATAAGACTGAGGTAGAGAAGCAGATTCGTGAGATGTTAGATAAGAACATTATACGTCCCAGTAGTTCACCATATTGTGCACCGATTTGGATCGTGCCTGAGAAGGCCGATGCTGGTGGTAAAACAAAATGGAGACTCGTCATCGACTAACGGAAATTGAATGAAATCCCGATCCCAAACATCGACGAAATATTGGAAAAGCTGGGAAACTGCCAATACTTTACCACGCTTGACCAAGTGAAAGGGTGTCATCAGATCGAGATAGATGAGCGAAATATTCATAAAACATATTTTCGAGTAAAAAATGGGCATTACGTATTCTCACGAATGCCATTTGGCTTAAAAACAGCACCTGCAATATTCCAGCGGCTTATGAATTTTGCCCTAAGTGACTTAATCAACAGAATTTGTTTGGTATACCTAGATGATATAATCATCTTTTCGACTTCCCTTCAAAAACATATTGACTCACATTGTAAAATATTCAAACGGTTAAAAGAAGTTAATTTAAAATTGCAAATGGACAAATCCTAGTTTCTTAAGACAGAAACAGAGTTGCTTGGCCACATTGTGACACCCGATGGCATGAAACCGAACTCTTAAAAAATGGAGTGTGTCAAAAGTTTTCCCTTACCTAAAACCACCAAACAAATAAAACAATTTCTAGGATTGACCGGATTCTACCAGAAATTCATAAAAGATTATTCTAAAATTGCAACACCTATGACCAGATATTTAAAAAAAATCTAAATTAGACCCATCTGATTATAAATATTACACTAGCTTCCAAACTCGAAAAACTCTACTCATTAATGATCCGATATAACGCTATCCTGATTTCAACAAAACCTTCACGTTGACAACCGATGTCAGCCAATATGCTTTAGAAGCAGTCTTATCTCAAGAAGGACACCCTTTATCTTATCCCAGTGTTACACTGAATGAAAATGAGCTCAACTAGAGTACAATTGAAAAAGAATTGTTGGCAATAGTTTGGGCCACAAAATTTTTCCGCCCAAATCTCTTTGGACGAAAATTCATCGTCGAAACAGACCACAGACCACTAACTTGGCTATTCACAATGAAAGAACCTAGTTCTAGATTGGTTAGGTGGCGTCTAAAACTATCAAAATTCGACTATACATTTCAGTATAGGAAAGGAACCGCTAATAGTGCTGCAGATGCCTTATCCAGAATCAAAAATCCAGAAGTCAACCTCATCGAAACCAGCTTTGACATCCCAATAAGCTCTTCAGCTATTAACGTTTATAAGAATCAAATCATAATTTACAAATCTAACTCAGGCTCTTTGAGAATAAAGAAGGAAAAAACTTTCGATAAAAATAGAACAAAAATCTTTATTAAGAATCTAGATAGCCAAACTGCAGTAACTCTCATGAAAAATCATTTCAACCCTAAAGGCCTAAACGCTCTTTTCATTAAAGATAATGAATTCTTTCAAATTATTCAAACAACCTATAAACAAAGTTTTTCGAACAACAACCATTTCAAATTAATACGTTGCGAAACATTATTGGAAGACATCTCAGATGAAGAGAAACTTTTCGTAGAAATTAAGAAGGAGCATCTTCGTAATAACCACAGAGGTATAGACGAAGTATTTAAGGAGCTTAAAGCCAAATATTACTACCCGAAAATGAAAATTCGCGTTACCCAGTTCATTAACAACTGCGAAATATGTAACGTGGAAAAAATATGATCGGCATCCAGTAAAGGAAAAATTCAAAATCACTGAAATCCCCGACCGGACCAGGGGAAATTATACAAGCTGACGTCTATTACAGTCTGGACAAGACGACATTCGTTACCTTCATAGGTAGATTCTCGAAATTTGCACTGGCGTTCAAAATTATTGGTTGGACCTGGACAGAATTCAAACGCGTCACTCTGCAATACCTAAGCGTAGTAGGAGAGATTAAAAAATTAATAATTGACAACGAGTTAGGCTGCAAAGCGTAACTTCTTCAAGAATTTTTCAAAGAACGAAACATTGAAGTACACTACACGTCAAACAATAATCATACCTCCAACGCAGACATAAACCGGTTCCACAACACTCTGAGTGGACACATTCGACTTTTAAGACATGACCCCACAAAGATACGGACTCTGTAGAAATCAAAGTACCTAAAGCTGTTATGTTTTACAAAAACACAATACACTCCACCACTGGTTTCAAACCCAGGGATTTCCTTTTGGGTAACGTAGCTCTAACCGATTACATAAACATCAAAGAAAGGATGGTAAAATTGAAGGGGAAAGCGATAAAAAAAGCGAATCAAAGTCATGAAGAAACCAGCATGCAAGAAGGACCAGTATTTCTAAAGGAAGTTAGAGGCGGAAAAAATCACGCCAAATTCAGAAAAGTATCAGTAGTAAAACTGGACGTGGACCACATTGTCACCAACTCTGGACATAAATATATCAAGTCACACATAAAACGAAAGAAAAAGTATCAAAACGCTAGCAACCCTACTATGAAGTTAAAAACCAAAGTCCGAAGTAGAAAACGTAAACAGAAGAACTTAACATATTTGCCTACCACTGAAGTCTCCGATAATAATCAAACAAAATTACCCGTTCTGAAAGAATTTCCGCCGTTTTCTCCTGAACAAGATTTATTGATACAAAAAGCAAAATATCAAGGTCCAGATAATGAAATTCTTATTTCCAAATTTGGCTTACGAATCACTAGATCAGACATATCTACGTTAATCAATAACAATTGGCTTAATGATAATATAATAAATTTCTATATGGAGCTCATACAGAAAAGGAGTGAGAGAAAAACCAAAGGTTATAATCGAATTCGTGTGCACGCAATGAATACATTCTTAACACTAAAACTCCTACAGTCAGGGTATGAAGCAGTTAAATCCTGGACCCAAAAGACAAATATATTCACATACGATATGGTAATTATACCAGTCCATGTTAATAACTCACATTGGTGTTTAGCTGTCATAGATTTTAGAACCAAAACAATGAGATACTATGACTCATTAGGAAGAGCAAATACTAACCTTTTAAACAGTTTAGAGAACTATTTAAAAATGGAATCAGCTGATAAACTTGATCCAGTTTTGACCCTAGTAATTTCAAGAAAGAAAACGGTATCGACGCACCACTACAGTCAAATAGTTATGATTGCGGTGTATTCATCTGTACAACAGCCAAATATATTACAAGAGAGAGTAAACTAACATTTACACAGCCCGACATTCCTTATTTACGAAACCGCATGATACTCGAAATACTTCAAGGAAAACTTATCATGTAAATTATCTGTATTAGAGAATAACCGTTCATCCCATCTTCAAATTCCATTAATACTAACAGTACTGATATTAACTACAAAAATTTAACACTAACAGAACAAATCAATAATTTTACAGGCAGAAAATTGCTACCAAAATGATAAGCTGTCTTCTTTTGACATTCACACTATTAACCAATATATACGGTACCCGATGTCAGGAGATTTACATCAGCGACCTTAATAATAATAACGGATACATGACCCTCGATCTTGGACCTATTAACATAATCAATCATTACCACAAAGTGTTGCATATAGTTAATTTAACAACTTACGAAACCTCAGTAAACTATATAAAGTCCAATATTTTGTTGCTTGAAACTAAAGCTTCATTAATAGGACCTATATACCAAACACTCAGCCAAAGTATTAACCTATATGAAACTAAAATTAAAAATATGAAACCACACTTCAGAAATAAACGTGGCCTTGTAAATTTATTGGGAAAAGGTTTAAGAGTTATTGCTGGAACTATGGAAAACGAAGACGAAACTGAAATTGAGACCAAACTAAACGAACTATTCGACAGTAACGGGAAATTGGTTGACGAAAACAACAGACAATACTCAATAAATAAACAGCTACCGATCAAATCAAAAATATGACAGACCATATTTACTACCAACAAAAATCATTAAAACAATATATAGACAATTACACCAACGAATTTTCTAACAGAACAACGACTTTAGAAGACGAAGTAAAACTCGTACAACACGCATACCATATAAACTATGACATTAACTTACTTAAAAACCACATAGACGACATTGAGCAAGTACTTATCTCTAGCAGACTCGGAATTTTATCTAAGAATATACTTTCACAAGAGGAACTAAAATTCGTTCCAAATTTAATAAGCTATCAGAATATAAAAACTATAGTATCATTATACAAAGATACCATTGTGATTGCTCTACTCATACCTCAACTTTCTAGCCTCAAATACACAAAAGTACTTATCGGGCCCATTCCTGATCCATATACGAATTACCAGTAAAAGAAAACTTAGAGAGATATCTAGACCCGCTAACCGATAGGTGTATACAAGGCATTATAAAATCAAAACGAACACAATGTAACACGAATATAACAATAGAACAACAAATCAAAGAAATAACTGCGGGTATCATTGTAACAAAGAACCTAAAAAGAACTAATGTAACTCACAATTGTAACAAAGTAAATATTGATATTGATGGAAATTATTTAATTAAATTCAAAAATTGCAATATATCTATCCAAAATAAAAAAAAACTCTAGCGCACCTGAACCGCTAGAAAACTAATTTTCGAAGAAATTGTCTTTGAATGACAAAAAAGTGTGGAAAGACGTTATACACTGTTTTGTAGAATCATATCAACCATTCCTTATCGAAAGCAACAAAACTCAACTATAACACACATGAGGTAAATGTTCAGTGCAAGCAACACTTTCAGTAATAAGTTTACCATAACAACCTCATACTCAAACCAACTTATCCTTTGAATTTCGTTCTTATCGCAGGATTTCATCGAAAGTTTCAGCGGTTAAACGTTGTTTGAGGCTGCCATCCGAAAAATGCTCAAAACTCGGAAAATTTGAAAATTGATTCCTTATTTTTATTGCAAATGCTTTGTATATGAGCATCTGTTAGCATAAGCATCTGTTGGTGCAATATTTACAAAAATGGCTAATGCTGGTTAGCCTGTGTCAGCAGCAAAGCAAAATACATACCAAATCTGCTTTACGTTAAGCTAAACCCAACCAGTAAATTTCGTTTCGATTGAATCACTGCGCTGAAAGTTATATGGGTGAAAAGAATTTTGGGGCTGCCACCTTCAAAACTTTTCAAATTTTTAAAGCGTTAATATATGTGGTTAACTTTCTTTGCAGGATCATTTCCATTTGCAAATCTAATGACATTAATCGCTCAGTAAAGAAATTTCGTAAAATTATAAAAATGGTCATAGCTGGCAGCCCTTTCATGATTTTGGTATGAAATTTCTACGACATTTGGTTCATTTTAAGGTCCATTTACTGCGTGAACTTCGATTTGATTTCTGCACTGGACCGGAAGTTATAGGGAAAACAACTTTATTTTGCTGAGCAAATTTGCAAGATTTAGGAGACAAAAATCACCATAGCTGGCAACTCTATTCTAATTTTTCAACCAAATTTTCACCAAATCTTACCTAAAATAAGATCCAAGTACTGTATGAATCTTGTCCAAATCTGAAGACTGAATCGGAAGTTATAGGCCTAAAACCAGTTTTTTTTCTCAGCCATTTTTCAAGATGGTACCACTGCCACAGGGTTGCCTGGATTTAAAAATCACTTCTATCAGTCCTGGTCCTAGCTAATACCAACATATCCTGTAAATTTAATTATGATCGGATTATCCGGTCGTCAGTTCTCGTGAACAGAACTTTTGAGTGCTGAAAATAGAGGTAATTTGGTGATGGGTTGCCATTCTTATGCAAATCGGAATTTTGAAAATTTTATCTTCAAATGAAGGACAAAGGATAAACTTTTTCAAAGATTTGAAATGTTTGTCAAAAATCGAAAAATTTTTGGGAAGTTCAATGATTTGAAGGATTTTTTTTCAGCAGACTGCCACAGCTACAGGGTTACCCGCTTTATGCTTAAAATCTATATGTTTCATGTTTCAGTCAACATCAATACGCTTTGTAATTTTCACGATGATCCATTGTTTTTCTTACAAGTAATGACAAATCAAAATTTGAAAAAAATTCCTTGCCTACTTTTAGGCACCCTGCACTCACACACGGCTCAAAATTTCCAATCCTTTATCATAGACAAGCTTGAAACATAATAAGTTTTCATTCCCAATTTTTTTTTTAACAAAAATTTACACTGCTTGGAAATATAGGATTACCGCAAATTCACTAAAACGCTCGCCGCCGCCAAAAAATTTAGGATATCTGAATTTTAGAAAGTCGTGGACCTATCTACTATATACATCTACGTTTTCCAAAATGTCAGCTCAATTGATTGGCCACTCAGAGATTATCTCCCTTAATCATTTTGCTGATATATATATATATATATATATATATATATATATATATATATTTATATATATATATATATATATATAATATATATATATATATATATATATATATATATATATATATAATATATATATATATATATATATATACGTGTATATATATATATATATATATATATATATTATATATAAATATATATATATATATATATAATATATATATATATATATATATATATATATATATATATATATATAAATATGAATTTTCGGCGAAACGAGTTTTATACTATTGTTCTTCGAACATTAGGAAAAATTACCAATTTCGAAAACACCGTTTATGACAAAATAATTCTACTGAATTTTGTGACAAGGATAGAAGAACATAAAATTATAACAGACCTAAACTTAGAAGAATTACACTTGGAAAACATTCGTAATAGAGATCATTTGCAAAATTAAAACAGGCAAGCAATACCTACCATGTAAGTTATATTGGAATAAACGCATCTCTTATCATATTTGTTATAATAATATTGTACTTTATGCAAAAGAGAATTTTACTTAAAAAAACAAATAAAAACTATAAAAACATAATTTCGTTGGAGCCTAAACTTAAGCGGGGAGGGGTTATTATTCCACACACGGCAACCCAGAATACCCAGAATATAATATAACTTAAATCCACAATATTCTTTTGCACTCGTACACGTAATCTAATTCTCGAAAACAATTCACGTTAATTCATATCCCAATTGTACCCGTGTGCGCAATTTGAGCTTCAAAAGCAATTCTGATAAATTCATCATCTCGCGGTATCATATTTTTTGCAAACCTTACGTCTGCACCTGAAAGCAACTATTCGTATGTGCAGGTTCAAATTCCATTGAACCTGCACGTCCTCGGTGGGAGGTGAGGTGACGACTAATTGTAAGTGAACTTAGCTTGCCTATTTCGAGCTGTGTTACAGATCGCAGCGAGACGAAAAATAAATAATTAAAAAGGACAAAAGATTGTTTTTTTTCTTTTGAACGGTAGAAGATCCGAAAACTATTCAACTTATCTGAGTATACACCACTCCCGACTGTATTGTTTAGCTTTGAGCCGTCAGCGTATGCATGGATAAGCCTACTTTCGAAGGTCACACTATCACACCACTTATTCCTACCAGGAATGCGAGTTGTGAACTCCAAATCCAGTAGGCATTGCGGAGCGATGTATTCAACACCCGCTGGTGCAGATACTCCCTCGGCCAAAATCTTTGCAAAGCCGAACTCCGTTCTATTTCATGCTGATATACAATTCAGTCTCACCGCAGCAAGGTTAGCTTGCTGTGAGATCAGTAGATTGGTTGATTACCAATGAAGCAGCACCAAAAGTGTCTTTGTAGGGATGGAGTGGAGCGCTCCAGTAACCAGTAGTGCAATCATTCCACATTTTTTCAGGCTGCCGTTTGCAGGTATTCTTAACCCTTTATTAGTCGCGCCAAAAAAATAACGTTAATGGTAGCGTGAGGTGTGCTACATCTCATATTAATTTAATAATATAAAATACAAAATGCATTCGAAGTCTAGCTTTCATTCATGGAAATAATAAACTCAATATGTTAATTAACTTGTAAGCCTCTTTTAAAAAGTACAAAGCATTATGAAACGCTTAGAATATAGTTTCTTAGAAAATTAGTTTTTTTCATCACAATTTTGACCTACGACAATAATGTGCTAGTTGCATACATGTTTATTGTACTTAGAGCATTCAGCTTTTGTCTTATTATTCTTTGTTCTTGGATATTTGCAGCACTTTGTGTAAAAAATTGATAAGCTATTTCCTGACTCAGATTTAGGTTCTGCATTTTCAACATGCGGTTTCGGTCATTTTTGCAAATTTCTAGATAGTCTGTTAACGTTCCCTCTTGTTGTTTGGTGTGATTTTACCAAGTTGCCAGCTAGCATTTTCAGAAATACCCTGCGAGATATATCAGAGTCAACTTTGGCCTTTTATATTACAAAAGAGTTGATTCCAGTAACATTGAACTTATGGAAAAATACCACCATGAGCCGCCTCTATGTTCGTCGTCCCACATTATAAGTTGCACATATCTGATCATTTGTATAAACTCCACCTTTTGTTTTGTTATAAAAATAAATAATCTCTGGCTTTTTTTTATCACCTTCAATACGATCATCATGTTGCATGCTTGATATAAGAAAAACTGCTTTTTGGGACATATGAGCACAATGTAGCTTCTTTTGTAAAACCAAATAAACTGAAAGTGACTTCGCGCTTTCTTTGAGGTAGAAAAGACTTTGGTATTTCGGGCTTATTTTATTCAATTGTGTCAACAGATGAACCAGTTGTCCATAGTTATATTCCTCCCAGTTGCAGAAATCGGTTCAATCAATCGTCTCACTTAATTCATTGTATCATTAGCTAATCCGAATGGTCCATCAGGCTATTTGCCAACGAAAATCTCAAATTTTTGTATGTAGAATATTTCTGGGTCAACAAGTGCAAAGTGTTTGATCCTATATTTCGTTGGTTTACTGGGCATATACACTACACTTGAGAATTTGCCTCGAAATCCAGATAGCTCTTCATCAAAAGTGAGGTTTTCGGCAAAACTTTAACACTTTTCATAGTTTTCGTTCAAAAAACAACAAAAGTTTCAAATGGCTGTTGCCTTGTTTAGTGATAACCTCGCTTCTCTTGCTGTGTGGCTATCAAACCTCAGACACCTGAGAATGAACAAAAAACTTCTAACAGGTTGTAGTGTTTAAAAAAAATCAATTGCAGTATCATCGGATACCCATAAATCCTGGTATTTCAAATGAGATGACCTGAAAACTCCGGACATAAAAAGTAGTCCAAAAAATGCAGAAATCTCTTCGTAAGAAATAATTCTGCAGTCACGTTCTCAATGAAATTTATCCTGGATCTATAATATGTATTCACTACTGTAATTGAGAATAAGTTCTATGATCTGAGGCGAAAAAAAAACAGAAAAATCATGTAATCATAGTCGTTACATCTTTAGCGAGTCCTTTAGGACCAGGAGCTTCCGTAACAATATTGGCCATTTGAGCTCTAATCGCAAAATGTGGTAACTGTTTGCACCATTTAGTATGGTTATCTTTTACGATATAAAATGAGTCATCACGCCTCTCATGACTTTGAGTGTGACTTATAAAATTTTGCAATGGCATCTCATCATCGGTATTCCACTTTTTGTCTGAATCATCTGCACTTTGCCCTGATTAACTATCATGATCGCTTACTATGACCTCATGATCTTCAATTTCAGAAGCAGTTTCAATATGCTGTTCTTCTTCCAATAGCTGTACAATTTCCAGATCAGTTAGTTTGCTTGACATTGTAAAGATAATCGACAATAGAAGAAACCTAATTTTCTCATATTCACTGATATGAACGCTATTACAACCTCTTAGATATCAAAACAATAATGTTTTGAAAGAAAGGCGTATTGTTGCAACAGCTAAAAGCACTCGTATAAAATTAGAATAAAACTTACATTATTTCATTATTTTCTGAAAAATTAGGTACACGTAAACAGTCACGTGGGGTGTAACAACCCCAACCGCACTCGCTAAGCATAACCGCACACGTAAAAACACCGCTTGCGACTGAATTTCAGCAATCAGTCGCATTAAGGAAGCTATCTATAAGATCAACCCAGTAAATATAAATTTATAAATGCTTTAATTATTTGAATTATCTGTGGGGTATGTGACACCCCACGTGCTGAATTATGGGTTAAGAGTAGCCTACCACCAAAACGCCACCTCAAGCAATAGAATTGGCTCAGCCACAGCGGTATAAAGTCAAGCAACAGTACAAGGCTGTAGTCTCCAATTCGCCCTTATGGCTTTTTTACAGCAGGAAATAGTGATGGGCAGCACCTGTACGTGCTAAGCACAGTGTGCTAGCACACTTTGGTGTGCTGTGCGAGTGCGGCACTTTGTGCGGCAGCACACTGAAACACTGACACAGTGCCGACACACTGACACAGTGGCGACACACTGACACAGTGGCGACACACTGACACTGCCGACACACTAAAACAGGGCCGACACACTGACACAGTGTCGACACACTGACACTGCCAGCACACTGGTACTGGCAGGCACACTCCTCACTGATGTGCTTGGGATAGGAACGAATGCTGTACGAGTGGCATTGATTTTGCCCATTAATATGATGTGTTTCGGTAACAAGGCGTTGTTTGCATTGCAGAATGTGTACACATTTTGCGGTTTCGAAAGCATTAGCTATTGAATGCATTAGCTGATGAATGAGATAATTAGGGAACGAAAAAAGGCAGATAAGATTTGTTACTCGTATATTTTCTGGGTGAAAGTTTTAATTTTGAGTACACTACCGATGATTTGGGTTTTTCTAAATGCTGCGGATGTCTTCAAACGGGATGAAAATTTAAACACAGAAACAAACACGTTTATTTGCGTTACATCTGAAAAAAATGCTTTCACGTTGAAAATATTTGTGGCAAATAGGTTTTGAGCAGATAGAAGGGTTTTGTCATAACATGCAACGATAAAATGATAGCGATAAAATGATCTGCTGCAGATAGAAGTGTTACGTTGTAACAAGGGGCGCGTTCACTTTGAAAAAAAAAAAAAAATACAGCCTTCCCCGGGGAAGGCTGAACAATCGCGGGATAACCACCACTCCACTAAGTAGGAGTTTGTTACCACCACTCCGCAAAAAGGTTTAATAGGGCCGTGGTAGCACCCGAATTGTGTGATATACTTGTCGGATGCTAACCACCTAGCTGTTAAGTTACTTTTAACAATACTTACGTTACGCACCGGATCTGGTATGAACCTACTCGGCCCCATTCCAAGGAATCAAGGGGGCCATCAAATGACGTCATCCTGTTGTAACATCACGACTTCTCGACGACCGTCGAGGAACGGGCAACTCGAGATATTGCCCCAAGGCGAGTGCTCGGTTCGGGGCCGCGCACGTCGCTGCGACGAGTACCGGACGACCTGGAAGGAAAAGATGAAACGATCACAAAGTATCGTGTCCGGGATACACAAGGAACAACCAAAAGAAAAAAACAAAAGAAAGAATACTTATCTGATCCGACCACAGACTCTGCCACCAGCGATCGCCAATCTCAGTGAGGCCGGATGGCTCAGCAGGCGTCGGAGCTGCCGTATAACCTCCGATGCCATCACCACAGCTACTTCAGGCAGGCGCGCAGCATCCACCGGCTCCACGAACATGCTCCCGAAAACCATTTAAACTTATATTTCGCGAACTATACGGCTACCACAAATTCACTTCTCACGAAACCGATATACCAATTGACAGACGAGAACATAAACAAACATCGGAAACCGACACAACTCAAAAGTCAATGAAATCCAGGGGTGGTTTAACGACGACCACGGTAAATTATTGAATCCTCGACCGGCACGTGGAGAAAGTACATTCACCCGGTTGTACGGGAAAGAAGAAAGTACGGGACTCGAGTGAGACTGGAGAAAGCAGCGGCACCTGATGAAGGAAAGAAAATTTTCCATTCTGTGTGCGACAGTGGAAACGAGCAGATCGCTAATTTATTGGAAAAAACTAACAGGTACGGAAAATCGAGATTCTGTGTGCGACAGTGGAAACGAGCAGATCGCTAATTTATTGGAAAAAACTAACAGGTACGGAAAATCTAAATTCTGTGTGCGACAGTGGAAACGAGCAGATCGATAAGTTATTGGAAAAAACTAACAGATACGGTACGGAAAATCTAAATTCTGTGTGCGACAGTGGAAACGAGCAGATCGCTAATTTATTGGAAAAAACTAACAGGTACGGAAAATCGAAATTCTGTGTGCGACAGTGGAAACGAGCAGATCGCTAATTTATTGGAAAAAACTAACAGGTACGGAAAATCGAAATTCTGTGTGCGACAGTGGAAACGAGCAGATCGATAAGTTATTGGAAAAAACTAACAGATACGGTACGGAAAATCTAAATTCTGTGTGTGACAGTGGAAACGAGCAGATCGCTAATTTATTGGAAAAAACTAACAGGTACGGAAAATCGAAATTCTGTGTGCGACAGTGGAAACGAGCAGATCGATAAGTTATTGGAAAAAACTAACAGGTACGGAAAATCGAAATTCTGTGTACGACAGTGGAAACGAGCAGATCGAAAATTTATTGGAAAAAACTAACAGGTACGGAAAATCTAAATTCTGTGTGCGACAGTGGAAACGAGCAGACCGATCGACTCTGGGAAAAACTAGCCGTTGATCGGAAAAATCATCGGAAAACCACCAGGTACCTTGAGGAACATCCTTGGTGTAACGGTGGAGGAGGAAAAAAGGACTTCCGAGAAAAAAAAAATTGACAAATTCGAAATTGGGTTTCGGCGGGATTCGAACCCGTGCACCCCGTGACGTCCGATGCAGGCGGCGAGACGATCAACTGGGCATAAAGCCGTTTATCACGTACCGGCCCTGTAGTGCAGAGGCTAGCACGTCTGGCCGGGAACCGGGCGGTCTGGGGTTCAGAACCCCACCCGTACTGATGAGATTGGGAGCTTAGGAAGATTCTGTGTGCGACAGTGGTAGCGAGCATTCATCATATCTGGTCGTGAGGAAATTCACCCATCACTGAACTGGGACTCGGCTGGAGTCGGGGTTGGCTTTTTGACCAGGTTTTGATCCGACGAATCGAAGGAAGAAGGTTATTTCCTGTTTGTTATATTAATATTTGGAAGATACTTTTCACACGACCAGTATATTTTTTTTTGGATATATATATATTCTTGTGTACAAAAGGATTGTTATGGTGGAGTGGTGGTCTTCGTTATTTGAAATAAGCTAACGTAGCGTAGGCGTTATAATTGGAAACTGTTTCGGTGTTAATAATATCGCGAAATCGCGTTTAGAAAATAAAGAATTTGTTATCGTTTTACGAGAGCGTATTTTTCAAAATTCAGTTCAAAAAGAGGTATCAAACGTTTCGCAGGTTTGATGGTTCGGCGACAGTGAAGTAGAGGGGTTGTGCTACACGCAATAGCGATCCCCATTCCCAGAATTTCTGACCTCGGTGAGCCGTAAGCTCACTCGGCGGCTCGTGGTCCATTCTTGGGGCGAGTGAGTGGCGCCCACGCCCAGTCTCCTGAGCGAACCCGGGACCCACACGGACCAAGCCGAAGGTCAATACCCCCTCAATTAGGCGGGGTGGGTAATAGAAGGTTTATGCTAAGTAGTGCTATGTTTTTAAATATTCAAATATTAAAGGAGTTTTTAGGGCAAAAGTAGCTGAAATCGGCCAATTTTTGGTTAGAGTGCTTTCGGACATAACGGGCCAAGATCTATTTCTGTGATACAAATATTTCGGTTTTGTCGGCGAGTAAGGGTTTTTTTGGCCATAGTTTGGCAAAAACTGTCTTTACGACGCTTTCGATGATTGAAAGTGGTCGGAGAGTGCAATAGTGGTATTTTAAGGACGAAACAAATTTTTGATAGGGAACATGGGGCGAAAATGTCCAACCTCCGTTAAAAATATTTTTTGGTCTAGCATGAATTCGGGAACCTTTCTGAGTTGTTTCGAGCGAAATTTCCATACAAGTGTGGGAAAAGGTGGCCTTGTTTCGAAGATACGGCAAAATGCACAGCCGGAGAAGCCAACTATCGAACCAAAAAAGATCTGAACCTTTTCTTACTTAGCACTTTTAGAGATACTTTCAATTTTTCTGGACGGTTTTCCGGTGGATATCATTTTGCCGTATCTTCGAAACTAGGCTGCTTTTTCCCAGACTTGTATGGAAATTTCGCCCAAATCTACTCAGAAAATTCCCTGAATTCATGCTAAACCAAAAATTTTTTTTTGAGATAATGACGTTTTTGCCCAATGCTCCCTCTCATCAACTTTTTCGTCCTTAAAATATCATAACTATATATATATATATATATATATATATATATATATATATATATATATATATATATATATATATATATATATATATATATATATATATATATATATATATATATATATATATATATATATATATATATATATATATATATATATATATATATATATATATATATATATATATAGCTATATATAATGTATAAATACGTTTATATATATATATATATATATATATATATATATATATATATATATATATATATATATATATATATATATATATATATATATATAGCTATATATAATGTATAAATACGTTTATATATATATATATATATATATATATATATATATATATATATATATATATATATATATATATATATATATATATATATATATATATATATATATATATATATATATATATATATGTTTTTGTGTGTGTGTGTATATAATCAAAAAAATTCTGTGACTTTTTCTCGGAAACGCGTAGTCCGGTTAAACTGAAACTTTCATGATACATTTGTGCGTATGCAGAATAGGTCTGGGTATCACAAAATGTTATATATCTTTAACTCTTTGGTGCCAGCGACCGTTTTAGTGATATTTTAGATATGCCTTCTATTCTATCAAAAATAGTTTTCATAAAAATTAAGTTTGCGAAATTAATTTCGAACGTGTTCTTGAAAAAATTTTGATACGATTTTGTTTGCGCTAGGTGCCTGAAATGAGATCGGGAAAATTTGAAAGTTTCTAAATTGCAATAACTTATGACAAACCGATTGAATCATAACAAAAGTTACAAAGCGTATTATTGTCATTAAGTTGTGTACTTA
>OX376373.1:108883840-108910545 GCA_947369275.1 Nemotelus nigrinus
AGACATTTAACTTGACTGAGGACGATCTCGACAGTGTCATCTAGATGACTCGTACCATCAAGAATCGAGGCACAACAACCAAAACTCAAAGACACCTGAGATTATCGATGACGAATCACGAAAGTTGTTTCAAACGAATTCCGCGAGCGAAATAGTATTAGGCGGCTCAGAGACACTAATATCTAAGTCGACACGTTAATTTCGACGCACGAACACGCGGGGCATCGCACAATTTTGATCATTCGGATCGGCGGCTCCTGACCTGGGCTAACATCTGACCCAGATATGATTAGAAGGAATGCACGGTGGGAATATCACCATAGGCAATTGACTGGGTTCATGACTGTAGAACTCAGTCTGGAAAACACTCGGACGGCAATAGATGAACGATCGACGTTCGGTGAATCAATCACAATCCTACGGCGAATAGTTTAGATAACCGCACTCACTGACACCGTAGAAATTTCGGGACGAAGATGTTCACACAAAACCTTGGATCGCGCAAGATGTATTTTCTCCCCCGGGAGCGGCACAAACTAACAAGGATCTTACTTACCTAATGACCAATTTCCTGGATGCACGTACGCAAAACACTACACTATAACACTTGAAATTGACAATGTCGCGAATTTCACCTGTCAACATACAATTTGAAGTTTCACAATCCAAAATGTCACAGATGACGGATGTTCGAGCAGGGAAAGTCGAGTTGTCCCAAACGGGTGGAACGCGAGATGGAAATGAGAGCTAGACGCGCGTGGGGAACAGCGACGGGGTGAATCAACTAAGCGGTTCAGGGAAGTCCCGATAATTTGAAAATTTCGCTACATCGAGCGAAAGGTGAAAGCTTTTCTTTTGGTTTGAATCGAGCCAGGTACGGTAGCAGAAGTGTGCGGTACGATTTGGGAGAAAATTAATTGAGGATTTTTTTCGGAATTTCATGTCGATTGGAGTCAGACGGTTAGGACTTTTATTCTACCTGGAAGGAGGCGAAAAGTTTGAAGGGAGATAAATCTAAGGTGTGATAGCGACGTCGGAATATAATTTCTCGTGCGGAATTCATCATTTTCGAGCAACGGAAGAAAAGGAGACTGTCGGACGGAAGAAAGTCGGTTAGTGGTACGAGTGTCTGCGAGGGAAAATAAGGCGGAAGAATTAGTGCGATTGTCGGCGACGAGACTTCAGGGCCCCAGCGAGGGATTCTTTTAGCCAGGTTCTTTTATTTATATATTTATTTTGAATTTTGTGTCTTTTTTCTAGTGATTAAGTTAGATTAGTGCATGATTATACCGCGGCCGCATAGTGTTAGAATCGAATTTGGAGTGTAAAATTCTTTTGGAATCAATAGTTAAAAATATATGTAATCGTGTAAAAAAAGAATTGAAAACTGTTCGTAAATATAATTTCTACCTAAAGAGTTAATTCCGACAGTGAGAAATTTTAGGTGGATGCACGTCACTCATTTCTCGCCTTTAGTGGTTTCGGGCTGAACAAAGCGAGTGGCGCTCAAACCCACCCCTTTCTCCGCGAGCAGAGGCGACCGAAACTACTGCCCTAACGTCCCGGTCGGGCATAAAGGGTTAGAAGACGGTTTTTAAAATATAACGGTAAAAAATTGGCGCCCAACGTGGGCCCTAACGCCGGTTCCGGTAAAACGGTAAACGTGAAAAAATTTTTGTATAGCCAAGTCCCAAACTGTGGGAAGGCGGATAGGCGCGTATTTACACGTCTGATGAGAACATAAAGTAGTGTTCGGAAGTATTTCACTTACAAATCGGTTTACGGCTGCGCTATTGGGAAGTTATGTTAATCGTTGGACGATTTATGTGGAGAATTGATCATTATATGTGATGGAACTGATTCGAACTTAAAATTTGCATGCTATTTTTCTTTTGTTGTATATACATATACATATATATTTATATATTTTGATATTTTTCTCGAACTACGTGTTCCTAGCAATATTTGAATTCTGGATTCTCAGCGTGGCTGTGTGAATTGAAGTGAGTGTGACAGATTTTGTATAAGAAGAATTTAAAATTTATGAAGTGCGTGAGTGAGTGAAATTTTAATTTTCCTTATTAGTAAGAGGTTGGTTTTCAGAACAGATCTGCTTGTGAGTAGAAAGTGTGGACGGGGTATTCGGTGATATAGTGTGGCCTAAGATATCACGATTCCTTTATTTTGATCGCCGTGGGGGCATGATTCTAGTTTCTCCGTCTTAGCAACTAGTTCCTTTAGAATTTTAGTGAGAATTTTGGGGGAATTTTAGGTATTGGTGTTGATGACGGGTGAGACATATCTGTGAATTTGATCCAGCATTCTTGACGTGTTACAGAGGTTGCGCTTTATACAGGGGCATACCTGTTTATCTTTTAATCTTCGTTGGGAGGTGGTCGCATATAAGCATTTGGAGAGATGAGGATTATGGTAGATAGACTAAACAAGTATGAGCTCACATATGAGCTTGCCATTCGCGGATTCCAGCCAGATACTGTAGAGAACATGCGAAAGACGCTCAGGGCAACGTTGAAGGCAGAGACAGCTCTGGACACGTGCTATGTAGAAGCGGCATACCCCTTTGACTTCGAAACCGATTTTTCGGAGTTGATGGCGAAGGCATCAGAAATCGAGGACTTGGTGGCTGAAATCTCGGGTGATAAGACATCTTCAGACTTTATCAAAGCCAGAGTCAAGATTGAATTTGGCTTTCGTAGACTCGGTAATATGCAGGCAGTTACACCCGAGCAGGTGGAGTGTGCAAAGAAGATACGCAATCGGCTCATCATATCTATGGGCACTTTGGTGGAGAAGACGGAAGGGGTCAGCGAAGACGAGGCAGATCTTATAAGTGACACGACGACTACGATGGCACCATGGGAGGCGAAAGCGACAAATCCGGCAGAAGTAGCAAAATGGGGTCTCAAATTTAGTGGGGATGCTTCAGAGTCGGTGAATGCCTTTCTTGAGCGTGTTGAGGAGCTGAGACAGGCAAGGGGACTCTCTAAGCCGCAAGTATGCAGGGCGGCAGTGGATCTATTCGAATCACGAGCGTTGATCTGGTTCAGGGCCAATCGCGGGTTAGTGTCATGTTGGGACGATCTGGTAGACGAACTGAAGGCTGAGTTTCTGCCGACGGACTATGTGGACCGTCTACGGGATGAGATCCGCAGGCGGACTCAGGGTGAATGTGAATCGATGGGCGTGTATGTTGCCGTGATGGAGCGCTTGTTTTCTCGTCTGAAACAGCCCTGTTCGGAAGAGGAGAAGTTTAGAACACTGCGGAGGAATATCTCGCCCTTCTACCAGCAGCAGCTAAGTCTGACCCCAATATCATCGATCGCGGAGCTGGTCAGAATGGGACGGACGCTGGACGCAACGAGAACGTCTGTAGCGGCTTTCATACCACCTAATACGCGATCCAGACGCAGCTTGGAGCCGGACTTGGCCTATGTGAGTGCAGAAACCCCAGATCAAGTTGCTGTGCTGACCAGACGGAGTCATCTGCAATGCTGGAATTGTAGGAGGGAGGGTCATATGTGGAGAGAATGCACAGAACCCAGGCGTTGTTTTGGGTGCGGTCGACAAGGAGTTCTGCGAGCAGCCTGCCCTACGTGTCGAGCCAGGACGAGCGAACCAGGAGCGAGAGCGCGATCAGACCCACAGGTTCCGGGAAACGGCCGGCGTGCTCACTAGGCGGCCGAGCGAGCACTAGAAGTAGGTCGTGACGAATAGAGAAGTCTTCGCAAGGGGACTATGCGCTAGCAAACAGTGGGCAGGATAGTCGCCCGCATTTGCGAGTAGAGGTAGAGGGGGTGGTCATGGAGGGCCTGCTAGACTCTGGTGCGAGTCATACAATCCTGGGGAAAAGAGGATGGTCTCGGTTAGTCAACAGAGGAGTAACGTTGAGCCAGGGCAAAGTGGAGGAAGTTGGACTGGCTAATGGGGAAAGGTGCGTGGTAAATGGTGCTGTACGATTGGAGTTCGCGCTGAACGGGCGCAAGAGTCACTTGGTCGCACTGGTTGTTTTATCCATACCCCAGGAAATAATTCTAGGAGTGGATTTTTGGAAATGCTTCGGGGTCGTGTTGGACATGAAGGGTCGACAGTGGACGTCCGTCGCGGCGGTAGAGTCCGTATCGGGAAAGATGCTGCGGAACCAGTCTCATTTGTCCGAAGAGGAAACAGCGATCCTAACTAGTCTACTGTTGGAGAAGTTTCAATTGATGGGGGATGGACTAGGCTGCGCCAAGTTTGTGGAGCACTCGATTAAAACGTCGGCCGTACCAATTAAACAGAGATATTACCCTGTCTCTCCTGCCGTACAAAAGCAGATAAATTTGGAACTGGACGAAATGCTGCGGCTGGGAATGGTTGAGCCGTCATCGAGCCCTTGGTCCTTGCCAATTTTATTGGTCCGTAAGAAAGATGGCTCCTATAGATTCTGTGTAGACTTCCGAAAATTGAACGCGGTACCTGAGAAGGATGCTTATCCCCTGCCGTACATATCCACGACACTTGAAAAGCTGCGCAACGCGAAGTACTTCTCAACGCTGGACGTGAAGTCGGCGTACTAGCAAGTACCAATGGCAAAGGACTCTAGACAGTATACTGCGTTCACGGTGCCGGGGAGAGGTCTATTTCACTTTTTGCGGATGCCTTTTGGGCTCCACAATTCGGGGGCGACGTGGCAGCGCCTGATAGATACGGTTCTGGGACCTGCACTCGAGCCGTTTGTATTCACATATCTAGACGACATAATAGTGGTTACAGATACATTTGAGCGGCATGTGGAGGTGTTGCGTGAGGTATTCGTGCGTCTGAGGGAAGCTGGCTTGCGTGTCTCAAGAGACAAATGTCAGTTCTGTAGATCACGGCTGAAATATCTGGGATATGTGATAGATGGGGGCGGCTTGCATGTAGACCCGGAGAAGGTGGAAGCCATTAGCGAATATCCTTGGCCGAGAACGGTAAAGCATGCGCGAAAGCTGTTAGGAATGGTATCATGGTACCGACGGTTTATTCCGGACCATGCTACCATGGTGGCACCTCTAAGCGATCTATTAAAAAAGGGACGGAAGTTTATTTGGTCCGAGGAGTGCGAGCGGGCATTTCAAGATTGCAAACACAAGCTGTCTACTGCTCCAGTCCTAGCATGTCCAGACTTTGACCTCCCTTTTAAGGTGCAGACCGATGCTTCGAACGTGGGCATAGGAACAGTATTAAGCCAGGCACATGCCACTGGAGAAAAAGTAGTGTGCTATCTTAGCAGAGCTTTGTCAGTTCAGGAGAGAAAGTACTCCACGACCGAAAGGGAGTGCTTGGCGGTGCTATGGGCCGTCGAGAAATTTCGACCGTACATCGAGGGCACCCCATTTATAGTGATCACGGACCATCATTCGCTAGTTTGGCTAAATAATCTTAAAGATCCCACGGGCAGGTTGGCGAGATGGGCGGTGCGCCTACAGCAATTCGAGTTCGAAGTTGTCCATCGAAAAGGCAAGGAACATTTAGTCCCTGATGCGCTTTCACGGGCGATCGGGGAGGTGAGTAGTATCACAATACCCCTATCGTCGGATCGTTGGTATGAAGAAATGAAAGTGCGAGTGCAGACTGAGCCGCAGAGATATCGCGATTGGAAAACGGTGAGTGATACTTTGTGGAAAAGATTGTCTGGTAGCAAGGGAAAGGGGAAATGGATCCTGTCTGGAAGCGTGTCGTGCCGAAGGGAGAAAGAGATGTCATCCTCAGACGATGTCACGATGACCCGAAAGCAGGACACATGGGTACCACTCGGACGCTGGCAAGGGTAGCGCAGAATTATTACTGGCCACAAATGCAGGCTGACATTCGTGAATACGTCAGAAAGTGTAAGGTGTGTCAGGCGTGCAAGGTAGAGCGGAAGGCACCGGTTGGGCTGATGTCAACGAGAGCAAGAGTAGCGAAATCTCTGTGGGAGATGGTGTGCATCGATTTGGTTGGACCATTACCCAGGTCGACGCGAGGTCATAGTTATATATTGACGATTTTAGATTATGTTACTAAATATTCGGTGATACTACCAGTCCGCACTGCCACGGCATCGGCGGTATTTCGCTTACTAGAAGAGAATGTTTTCCTAGTATATGGCGTGCCGAAGGTGCTACTGTGTGAAAATGGAGTACAGTTTAGGGGAAGACAGTTTAGCCAAGCTGTGGAGGAATGTGGGGTACAAGTAAGTTACACTGCTTTGTACCATCCCCAGGCCAATCCAGCAGAGAGACGGAACCAAGATATCAAATGTATGCTGAGATGTTATGCGACAGATAATCATCGTTCATGGGACCAAAACTTGGCCAAGATAGCATGCGCACTAAGGACGTACAAGCACGAGGTCACCGGGTTCTCGCCTTATTTCTTGGTGTTTGGGAAGGAAATGATTACGTACCGGGAAAGGGTCCAATCTCCGGGAGGCGCGCAACGAGACTTGTCACCATTGAGTAGAGCTCGAGCTCTAGCGGAAATCCATGAGGAAGTGGTGCGAAGAATGAAGAAATCAGCTACCTGCAGTAAAAGACGCTATGATCTTCGTCGACGAGTAGGGGATTTCCAGATAGGCGACTATGTGTGGAGGAAGAATTATGTGCAATCGGATGCAAGCAAATATTTTTCTGCGATGTTGGCTGCAGCGTTCGTGGGTCCATTAAAAATTGCTAAACAAACGTCAGCAGGGGTATATGAGATAGTCGATGACAAGGGGAAGGTATCAGGTACATGGCACACTAAAGACCTCAAGCGGTACGTGGATTGATAAAGAAAAAGAAAAAAAAAGAGGTGGCGGGAATAGTCCATAAGTGGTAGGTAGGATTAGCTAGTATAGTAAATTAAGAAAAGGTGGCGGGAATAGTCAATAAGTTGTAGGTAGGATTAGCTAGTATAGTAAATTAAGAAAAGGTGGTGGGAATAGTCAGTAATTTGTAGATAGGATCAACTACTATAGTAACTTAAGCAGAGGTGGCGGGAATAGACAGTAAGAGTGCTCCGCTATAATGTAGGGATAATTGAATATAATGAAATTCGAGAAACCATGAATGAATACTAACGTTAGAAGGTAGTGGGTCGATAGCATAAGTAAGATTGTGTGTGTCGAAGGGTGCGGTAGGCGATGAGTGTGTATGAGCATGGCCAATAGATAGGATTTAGCGATTTATAGCGATTGTGATAGGGTTAGTTACGTGGCGTAGATGTTTCAAAGGAGTTCATTGCATAATTTAAGCTTAAATGGATTAGTAAGAGGCTAGCATTATCATGCAGATAAAAACGAAAGCAATACCATTAGTTTCCTGTCCCATGTCCGTTTCCACGCACAGTTGAGGGCCTCCAGGCGATAGGTTGCGTTTTTAGTTTCCTGTACTTTTAAGGTACGTTCAGGTACCAATCAGCGTGCATGCATAGTCCGCACCTTGTCCAACTGCTCGGCATGTTTGGCAGACTGCCAGTGGGTCATCCTAAAAACGAGTTCGAGAGAGATTAGATTCTTAGTTTACATGGTTATTGGCTCCTTCACCTTACAAGAGGACGTCACAAAACATTTAGTCATGCCGATATGAAATACTGGACGAAACAGTTACATATATTGGTGGTGGTTGTGAATGAACGTTAAGCTGAGGTAGAGATTGAACAATTTAGTAGTTGAGAATCATCCAGAATTCAAGAAATTTTGCAGGATTCAAAAAATTGTGCAGAATTCAAGAAATTTTAGATCGTTCGGACGTTACGGTAACGAGCCATAGACGCGCGCGCTGAATGCAGAACGAATCCGCGTATCGGAGTTAAAAAAAAAATCACGTGAAAAGCGATGGAGGTAAAGGCCGAGAATTCCTCCGAAATTCTCTGAGGCGAGGGGGGTGTCACGGTCGTTTGAGTTTTGCAAGTATTAACGAAAAAAAACAAAAATATCTCCACCGACCTACTGATGCTAGGTCGATGGAGGTTGAACTGCAACCACCGAGGAATTAGCTCTCTTAGTCTTGTCATATCTCTCACATTAATTAAATCAGTAAATGTATATGGATATGCATTAAGCACAAAAGATAGGGCAGTAGCTTAGGACGCGAAATTAGCAAGCATCTAATCGACGATCTAAACATCTACACTCAACGCGACCTACAACCAGACATTTAACTCGACTGAGGACGATCTCGACAGTGTCATCTAGATGACTCGTACCATCAAGAATCGAGACACAACAACCAAAACTCAAAGACACCTGAGATTATCGATGACGAATCACGAAAGATGTTTCAAACGAATTCCGCGAGCGAAATAGTAATAGGCGGCTCAGAGACACTAATATCTAAGTCGACACGTTAATTTCGACGCACGAACACGCGGGGCATCGCACAATTTTGATCATTCGGATCGGCGGCTCCTGACCTGGGCTAACATCTGACCCAGATATGATTAGAAGGAATGCACGGTGGGAATATCACCATAGGCAATTGACTGGGTTCATGACTGTAGAACTCAGTCTGGAAAACACTCGGACGGCAATAGATGAACGATCGACGTTCGGTGAATCAATCACAATCCTACGGCGAATAGTTTAGATAACCGCACTCACTGACACCGTAGAAATTTCGGGACGAAGATGTTCACACAAAACCTTGGATCGCGCAAGATGTATTTTCTCCCCCGGGAGCGGCACAAACTAACAAGGATCTTACTTACCTAATGACCAATTTCCTGGATGCACGTACGCAAAACACTACACTATAACACTTGAAATTGACAATGTCGCGAATTTCACCTGTCAACATACAATTTGAAGTTTCACAATCCAAAATGTCACAGATGACGGATGTTCGAGCAGGGGAAGTCGAGTTGTCCCAAACGGGTGGAACGCGAGGTGGAAATGAGAACTCGACGCGCGTGGGGAACAGCGACGGGGTGAATCAACTAAGCGGTTCAGGGAAGTCCCGATAATTTGAAAATTTCGCTACATCGAGCGAAAGGTGAAAGCTTTTCTTTCGGTTTGAATCGAGCCAGGTACGGTAGCAGAAGTGTGCGATACGATTTGGGAGAAAATTAATTGAGGATTTTTTTCGGAATTTCATGTCGCTTGGTGTCAGACGGTTAGGACTTTTATTCTACCTGGAAGGAGGCGAAAAGTTTGAAGGGAGATAAATCTAAGGTGTGATAGCGACGTCGGAATATAATTTCTCGTGCGGAATTCATCATTTTCGAGCAACGGAAGAAAAGGAGACTGTCGGACGGAAGAAAGTCGGTTAGTGGTACGAGTGTCTGCGAGGGAAAATAAGGCGGAAGAATTAGTGCGATTGTCGGCGACGAGACTTCAGGGCCCCAGCGAGGGATTCTTTTAGCCAGGTTCTTTTATTTATATATTTATTTTGAATTTTGTGTCTTTTTTCTAGTGATTAAGTTAGATTAGTGCATGATTATACCGCGGCTGCATAGTGTTAGAATCGAATTTGGAGTGTAAAATTCTTTTGGAATCAATAGTTGAAAATAGATGTAATCGTGTAAAAAAAGAATTGAAAACTGTTCGTAAATATAATTTCTACCTAAAGAGTTAATTCCGACTGTGAGAAATTTTAGGTGGATGCACGTCGCTCATCTCTCGCT
The DNA here is from genome assembly GCA_947369275.1 of Nemotelus nigrinus. Taxonomy (NCBI): domain Eukaryota; kingdom Metazoa; phylum Arthropoda; class Insecta; order Diptera; family Stratiomyidae; genus Nemotelus; species Nemotelus nigrinus. The sequence continues at coordinate 108,893,465 of OX376373.1, forward strand.
TTAGAGCGGTGGTGCCTTTAGTGGTTTCGGGCTGAGCAAAGCGAGTGGCGCTCAAACCCACCCCTTTCTCCGCGAGCAGAGGCGCCCGAAACTACTGCCCTAACGTCCCGGTCGGGCATAAAGGGTTAGAAGACGGTTTTTAAAATATAACGGTAAAAAATTGGCGCCCAACGTGGGCCCTAACGCCGGTTCCGGTAAAACGGTAAACGTGAAAAATTTTTTGTATAGCCAAGTCCCAAACTGTGGGAAGGCGGATAGGCGCGTATTTACACGTCTGATGAGAACATAAAGTAGTGTTCGGAAGTATTTCACTTAGAAATCGGTTTACGGCTGCGCTATTGGGAAGTTATGTTAATCGTTGGACGATTTATGTGGAGAATTGATCATGTTAACATTATATGTGATGGAACTGATTCGAACTTAAAATTTGCATGTTATTTTTCTTTTGTTGTATATACATATACATATATATTTATATATTGTGATATTTTTTCTCGAACTACGTGTTCCTAGCAATATTTGAATTCTGGATTCTCAGCGTGGCTGTGTGAATTGAAGTGAGTGTGACAGATTTTGTATAGGAAGAATTTAAAATTTATGAAGTGCGTGAGTGAGTGAAATTTTAATTTTCCTTATTAGTAAGAGGTTGGTTTTCAGAACAGATCTGCTTGTGAGTAGAAAGTGTGGACGGGGTATTCGGTGATATAGCGTGGCCTAAGATATCACGATTCCTTTATTTTGATCGCCGTGGGGGCATGATTCTAGTTTCTCCGTCTTAGCAACTAGTTCCTTTAGAATTTTAGTGAGAATTTTGGGGGAATTTTAGGTATTGGTGTTGATGACGGGTGAGACATATCTGTGAATTTGATCCAGCATTCTTGACGTGTTACAGAGGTTGCGCTATATACAGAGGCATACCTGTTTATCTTTTAATCTTCGTTGGGAGGTGGTCGCATATAAGCATTTGGAGAGATGAGGATTATGGTAGATAGACTAAACAAGTATGAGCTCACATATGAGCTTGCCATTCGCGGATTCCAGCCAGATACTGTAGAGAACATGCGGAAGACGCTCAGGGCAACGTTGAAGGCAGAGACAGCTCTGGACACGTGCTATGTAGAAGCGGCATACCCCTTTGACTTCGAAACCGATTTTTCGGAGTTGATGGCGAAGGCATCAGAAATCGAGGATTTGGTGGCTAAAATCTCGGGTGATAAGACATCTTCAGACTTTATCAAAGCCAGAGTCAAGATTGAATTTGGCTTTCGTAGACTGGGTAATATGCAGGCAGTTACACCCGAGCAGGTGGAGTGTGCAAAGAAGATACGCAATCGGCTCATCATATCTATGGGCACTTTGGTGGAGAAGACGGAAGGGGTCAGCGAAGACGAGGCAGATCTTACAATTGACACGACGACTACGATGGCACCATGGGAAGCGAAAGCGACAAATCCGGCAGAAGTAGCAAAATGGGGTCTCAACTTTAGTGGGGATGCTTCAGAGTCGGTGAATGCCTTTCTTGAGCGTGTTGAGGAGCTGAGACAGGCAAGGGGACTCTCTAAGCCGCAAGTATTCAGGGCGGCAGTGGATCTATTCGAATCACGAGCGTTGATCTGGTTCAGGGCCAATCGCGGGTTAGTGTCATGTTGGGACGATCTGGTAGACGAACTGAAGGCTGAGTTTCTGCCGACGGACTATGTGGACCGTCTACGGGATGAGATCCGCAGGCGGACTCAGGGTGAAGGTGAATCGATGGGCGTGTATGTTGCCGTGATGGAGCGCCTGTTTTCTCGTCTGAAACAGCCCTGTTCAGAAGAGGAGAAGTTTAGAACACTGCGCAGGAATATCTTGCCCTTCTACCAGCAGCAGCTAAGTCTGACCCCGATATCATCGATCGCGGAGCTGGTCAGAGTGGGACGGACGCTGGACGCAACGAGAACGTCTGTAGCGGCTTTCATACCACCTAATACGCGATCTAGACGCAGTTTGGAGCCGGACTTGGCCTATGTGAGTGCAGAAACCCCAGATCAAGTTGCTGTGCTGACCAGACGGAGTCATCTGCAATGCTGGAATTGTAGGAGGGAGGGTCATATGTCGAGAGAATGCACAGAACCCAGGCGTTGTTTTGGGTGCGGTCGACAAGGAGTTCTGCGAGCAGCCTGCCCTACGTGTCGAGCCAGGACGAGCGAACCAGGAGCGAGAGCGCGATCAGACCCACAGGTTCCGGGAAACGGCCGGCGTGCTCACTAGGCGGCCGAGCGAGCACTAGAAGTAGGTCGTGACGAATAGAGAAGTCTTCGCAAGGGGACTATGCGCTAGCAAACAGTGGGCAGGATAGTCGCCCGCATTTGCGAGTAGAGGTAGAGGGGGTGGTCATGGAGGGCCTGCTAGACTCTGGTGCGAGTCATACAATCCTGGGGAAAAGAGGATGGTCTCGGTTAGTCAACAGAGGAGTAACGTTGAGCCAGGGCAAAGTGGAGGAAGTTGGACTGGCTAATGGGGAAAGGTGCGTGGTAAATGGTGCTGTACGATTGGAGTTCGCGCTGAACGGGCGCAAGAGTCACTTGGTCGCACTGGTTGTTTTATCCATACCCCAGGAAATAATTCTAGGAGTGGATTTTTGGAAATGCTTCGGGGTCGTGTTGGACATGAAGGGTCGACAGTGGACGTCCGTCGCGGCGGTAGAGTCCGTATCGGGAAAGATGCTGCGGAACCAGTCTCATTTGTCCGAAGAGGAAACAGCGATCCTAACGAGTCTACTGTTGGAGAAGTTTCAATTGATGGGAGATGGACTAGGCTGCGCCAAGTTTGTGGAGCACTCGATCAAAACGTCGGCCGTACCAATTAAACAGAGATATTACCCTGTCTCTACTGCCGTACAAAAGCAGATAAATTTGGAACTAGACGAACTGCTGCGGCTGGGAATGGTTGAGCCGTCATCGAGCCCTTGGTCCTTGCCAATTTTATTGGTCCGTAAGAAAGATGGCTCCTATAGATTCTGTGTAGACTTCCGAAAATTGAACGCGGTACCTGAGAAGGATGCTTATCCCCTGCCGTACATATCCACGACACTTGAAAAGCTGCGCAACGCGAAGTACTTCTCAACGCTGGACGTGAAGTCGGCGTACTAGCAAGTACCAATGGCAAAGGACTCTAGACAGTATACTGCGTTCACGGTGCCGGGGAGAGGTCTATTTCACTTTTTGCGGATGCCTTTTGGGCTCCACGATTCGGGGGCGACGTGGCAGCGCCTGATAGATACGGTTCTGGGACCTGCACTCGAGCCGTTTGTATTCACATATCTAGACGACATAATAGTGGTTACAGATACATTTGAGCGGCATGTGGAGGTGTTGCGTGAGGTATTCGTGCGTCTGAGGGAAGCTGGCTTGCGTGTCTCAAGAGACAAATGTCAGTTCTGTAGATCACGGCTGAAATATCTGGGATATGTGATAGATGGGGACGGCTTGCATGTAGACCCGGAGAAGGTGGAAGCCATTAGCGAATATCCTCGGCCGAAAACGGTAAAGCATGTGCGAAAGCTGTTAGGAATGGTATCATGGTACCGACGGTTTATTCCGGACCATGCTACCATGGTGGCACCTCTAAGCGATCTATTAAAAAAGGGACGGAAGTTTATTTGGTCCGAGGAGTGCGAGCGGGCATTTCAAGATTGCAAACACAAGCTGTCTACTGCTCCAGTCCTAGCATGTCCAGACTTCGACCTCTGAAATATGATGGGGTCGTCACGAGATAAGTTCGTTGTTGGGCCTTGGGATATTTCTCTGTTTTCTTGTATCGTCGCAGGGTCCTTACTGAAGAGGAATAAAGGTTAGACTAACCCAACAGTGGAGAGTGGATTGTACCACTATTCAACCTACCAAAGCGGCGAGGCCGCAGTTATTGATGGCACCATGTCAAAGCTAACCTTAGACATTTGCCGTGCTTGAATTATGCTCCGCAAGAATAACCTCGCTAGCAGAGACTCAATAGAATAAAAGTGTATTGTACGCTTACTCAAATGAATCTATTTTCACAATATTCTTACCACTCCTTATATACGATTTTTACAAAACATTACAAACATAACTTAACCTATTTTATGATCTAAACTCAGCATGCCCTGAAATAAATCAATAACACACAAATTTCCCATGACACAATAATCTATATGAATCACATGTGTTCAACTTTCACACGCTACACTTGACCAACATTTCTAGCGCCACAACACGTACAAGATTTATTGCCATGTGCGCTTATTCACACTGTAACCAAAACATAACATATTTGGATCGCGTGCCACAGTGACACATAATTTATTATCGATCGCAACATGACTCTGTACTGCATTTGAATATACCATATGGCATGGATATTCACGGTCGCTACTCGGAAACCTGATATGGTTAGTTGAGCACAAGTGTATAGCATAGTACTTGACCTATATAATACGTGTGGTCTGCTATTACGTATACGATATGAATGAACTACATGGTGTTCTATTTTGACTTGTTTGTTTTGCTTTGATTTATTTCATGCACGTGATGGTATATCATTACACCTCCCTTTTAAGGTGCAGACCGATGCTTCGAACGTGGGCATAGGAGCAGTATTTAGCCAGGCACATGCCACTGGAGAAAAAGTAGTGTGCTATCTTAGCAGAGCTTTGTCAGTTCAGGAGAGAAAGTACTCCACGACCGAAAGGGAGTGCTTGGCGGTGCTATGGGCCGTCGAGAAATTTCGACCGTACATCGAGGGCACCCCATTTATAGTGATCACGGACCATCATTCGCTAGTTTGGCTAAATAATCTTAAAGATCCCACGGGCAAGTTGGCGAGATGGGCGGTGCGCCTACAGCAATTCGAGTTCGAAGTTGTCCATCGAAAAGGCAAGGAACATTTAGTCCCTGATGCGCTTTCATGGGCGATCGGGGAGGTGAGTAGTATCACAATACCCCTATCGTTGGATCGTTGGTATGAAGAAATGAAAGTGCGAGTGCAGACTGAGCCGCAGAGATATCGCGATTGGAAAACGGTGAGTGATACTTTGTGGAAAAGATTGTCTGGTAGCAAGAGAAAGGGGAAGATGGATCCTGTCTGGAAGCGTGTCGTGCCGAAGGGAGAAAGAGATGTCATCCTCAGACGATGTCACGATGACCCGAAAGCAGGACACATGGGTACCACTCGGACGCTGGCAAGAGTAGCGCAGAATTATTACTGGCCACGAATGCAGGCTGACATTCGTGAATACGTCAGAAAGTGTAAGGTGTGTCAGGCGTGCAAGGTAGAGCGGAAGGCACCGGTTTGGCTGATGTCAACGAGAGCAGGAGTAGCGAAATCTCCGTGGGAGATGGTGTGCATCGATTTGGTTGGACCATTACCCAGGTCGACGCGAGGTCATAGTTATATATTGACGATTTTAGATTATTGTTCAATGCTAACACATACATATCATAAGCATTGTTCTAAATTAACATAAGTATTTCATAAACATGTTATTGCTCTAAGCATTATGTCCATATCATATTTTTGTATAATGTAATAACATAGTTCACGTTAGTACTTCATTCATGTACACAAATAGATTAGACTAAACATAGTTTCTGATATCATACATTGCATGCATCTTCAATGCCAAATGCACATTCTCAGACAGACACTTGACTCCCTGTATTCCATCATAATTTAAATTCTCATGGTTTGTGCACATTCCTTTCATTGTCTTTATTCACAGTAAATTTTGTAGAATCAGCATCATGAAATTCATATAAATTAAGTACATGTCACAATAAAATTCATTCTCACATCAACTGCTGTTTAATTAGGAAGTTTACAACATTGGTGACCCCGACACTGGACAAGATGGAAGCCCTGCTAAAAACCCAAAAGGCGCTAGGAGAGGACATTGAGCGACTAGTCCGCAACTTTCGAAAAGACTCACGGCAAAGGAAAATCGAGACTTACCTGGTTGAACGAGCTGAAAAGTTGAAGCAACTCTGGAATGAATTCAACAATGGTCATCGGGATCTTGAAGAATTCGAAGACCAAAATATCGAGTACTTCAAAAGCCACTACTTTGAAGCAATCAAAGCAGTAGTAGTGAGAACACAAGGCGAAATTCAAGAGCTCTTGAATGAATTGCACACTGAAGAAGTCAATAGCAAGGCTGAAGGCACCAAAAAAACGTCAGAAGGGCCAACAGAAATCACTTTTACAGTACGGTGCGAAAGCATTATGCTAGAGACTCTTCGCCACTCGCTAGAACGAGCGGAGAGAAGGCTGAGCACGAATCAGCCAAAAGAATTCATTGAATCGCAGTTGGTGAAATTGGGAAAGCAATGGGAGCTTATTCAAGCCAAACACCAGCAGATTCTGGAAAATCCAAGCCTCCCACAAGACTATGACTTAAAAACTTATGTTAATACGCAGTCATGGTGGGAGTTAGTCCAAGGGCAGCTTATGGGAATGCTGATTCAATTTGGATCAATACAGGCCAACGTCAAACTACCTCGAATTCAGCTAACAAAATTTAATGATAATTACGCACTCTGGCTGGAATTTCGTGATCTATTTAGCCAATTAATAGATCAAAGCAATCTGGGGCTAGCACAGAAACTCTGGTTTCTCAAAACCAACCTGGTTGGGGAGGCTGAAGCTCTCATCCGACATCTACCGGTGTGCGACAACAACTATGACACCGCTTGGAGGCTGGTGAATGACAACAAGCGGCTGCTTGTTAATTCAATACTTAACAAGCTAATATCTCAGCCAATAGTAAACGGGGATTATTCTCAATCTATTAAAACTTTGCATGATGTCACTGCCGAATGTGTTCGAGCATTGCAAGACTTGAAGATGGCAGTGGATCAATGGGATCCAATTCTTGTTTACATCTTAACCAAGAAATTGGACAAAAACACACACCTCCTGTTCGAGCAGCAGCTTCAATCACCACGAGAGATCCCAACAATATCGCAACTCTTGATATTCCTGGAGTTGCGCTTTCAATCTCTCGAAGCTCTTGGTGACAAACTATCTCGAGTCTCATCAAAAAACACTGCAAGCAAGACGACTCTTACCTCAACTAAGCCAATAGAAGCACCCTGCCACCTGTGTAAAGGTGGGCACACACTCAGCCAATGCGGAACATTTTTAAATTTAGATGTACAAAGCAGAAGAAACTGCGTTGCCAAAGGGTAGTTATGCTTTAATTGTTTAAAATCAGGGCACTCCGTAAAAACGTGTAGAGCGAGAAGTTGTTTAAGGTGCAGCAGGCGGCATCATACTCTTCTCCACATTGAAAAGGAAAATTCAAAGCCAGCCCCCACAAGTCAAGCGCTGATAATGAACAAAGAGGCTGATGACAATGAATCATATGTGTTTCTTGGCACAGCAGTGGTAAATTTAACCGACGATATTGGCCAGATAAGACCAGCCAGAGCATAAATTGATTCAGGATCTCAATTAAGTTTCATTTCGGAGAAGCTTTTCAAAAAACTACACGTACAGGGCACTCAACAAACCCAAGAAATACGGGGAATTGGTAACAGCCGCCAGCAATCTAAAGCACGAGTCCACTTAACGCTATCATCAGCTACAAGAGAATTTAAAATGCAGTTCGAAGCATTTGTGCTCAAAGAAATTACGAGCATACACCCAGAAAGGCAGGTGAATATTTCGAAATGGCCAATACCCAGCAATATATTACTGGCTGATCCTAGGTTCTATGAGCCACAAGAAATAGAGCTGCTTTTGGGTGCTGAATTATTTTGCTCACTGATTAGCTCTGGACAGATATTACTGGGAACAAACCTACCTACCTTGCAAAACACAATGCTTGGGTGGATGGTTCTCGGGAAAGTTTAAGAAAAAACAGCTTATTCAACATTCTGCGGAGCTGTGCGAAACTTAGATGACCAATTACAAAAGTTCTGGGAGTTTGAAGAGCCAACGGTGACTTCACCTTTGAAACTTTCACACGATGATCAGGAATGCGAGGCATGGTTCACGTCCACAACTATGAGGAGCACTTCAGGACGATATGTTGTCCGTCTACCATTTGCAAAATCGCCAGCACTTCTTGGGCTATCTAAACAATTAGCGTTGCAACGTCTCAATGGATTAAACAGAAAATTCAATTGAGACCCAAAATTGCGAGAAGACTACACCAATTTTATACACGAATATATAAAATTGGGGCACATGGAGTTAGTGGAAACTATCGATGAACAGCTACCGCATTTCTATCTTCCGCATCATTGCGTTATGCGACTCGATAGTACTACTACACGACTACGTGTAGTATTTGACGGGTCAGCAAAAACGTCGAGTAACTTTTCACTCAATGACATTCTACGGACTGGTCCTACGCTACAACAGAGCCTGTTCAACATTCTCATTAGATTTTGATACCACAAATACGTTATCACTGCGGATATTTGCAAAATGTATCGTCAAATTCAACTACATGAAGATGACCGAAACTATCATCTTATCCTTTGGCAAGAGCCTGGTGACGAAAAAGCCAAAACCTTTCGCTTGACAACTGTCACTTATGGAACACGTAGTGCTCCATATTTAGCAATCAGATGCCTAAATCAACTTGCGGTAGATGAAAAAAATACATGCCCTGCTGCGGCAGCAACTATTTTCCGTGACTTCTACGTTGATGACTTGCTCACTGGAACAGATGATCTCCAAAAGGCCATCGATTTACAGAAACAGCTTCACACCATCTTAAACAAAGGTGGATTTCGCCTCCACAAATGGTGTTCCAATAATCCAAACATACTAAAGTCGATTCCTTCAAGTGATAAGGCGACAGAATTCGACATTACAAAGCTTGAAACTGAGAATATTGTCAAGACCTTGGGTATTAGCTGGAATCCTTCAACTGATGAATTCAGCATTAAATCTTCGACTAAAAGCAATTCTAAACCAATCACGAAGCGTATTGTGCTGTCTGAAATGTCACAGCTTTTCGATCCGCTGGGCTTAGTCAACCCAGTAATAGTTCTGGCAAAGATCTTCATGCAGCAATTGTGGGAGCTAAAATTGGACTGGGATACCCCACTACCAGATGTATTGCAGCAAAAATGGAGTATGTATCGCACCCAACTACCACTTCTGAACACAGTAAAGATACCAAGGCGAATCAGAAGTTTTAACTCCTCTCAATCGCTACAACTGCATGGCTTTTCAGATGCCAGTGAAAACGCTTACGGCGTATGCATATACCTTAGGTCCGAAAACACCAACAAGCACCCGCAGGTATTTTTGGTCTGTGCCAAAAGCTGCGTAGCACCAATCCGAAAAAGAAGCATCGCCAGACTAGAATTATGTGCAGCGCAACTACTGGTAAACCTGATACATCAAGTAAAATGTGCTCTGAATGTGCCAATCAGTAAAACCTTCTACTGGACGGACTCTACTATTGTCTTGCAATGGATCGCCTCGCCATCATCAAAATTTACAACATTTGTTGCCAATAGAGTCTCGGCAATTTAAACAGCACAGGGCGATGGAACTTGGCAGTATATTGAATCTAGTCAAAATCCGGCTGATATCGTATCCAGAGGAATGCTTCCGTCACAGCTTCTCACCAATAAACTTTGGTTTGAAGGTCCACAAATGCTAAGACATCCCATTTCGATTCAAACTTTCATTCCCGAAATCAAGAATACGATACCGGAAGTAAAAAAGACGAAGTTTGTATTGACGGCAACTGGAATCAGTTTACACCTAATTTCCACCATCCGTAACAACAAAAACTTTCAACGTTTACAAGAAGTTGTTGCGTACATTCTACGATTTGTCGCAAACAGCAGACTGTTAAAACACGAAAGAGCAACAGGCAAACCAAATCCGGCTGAAATGGATTTGGCATTTAAACTCATAATTCGCCAAATGCAAATGCAAGACTTTGAGGCAGAGTTAAAACAACTGCAAAAGGAACAAATGGTTTCACACGATAGTAAACTAAGGCCACTAGCACCCTTTATTGACGAAGAAGGGATAATTCGAGTCGGGGGTAGAATATGCAAAAGCAAGCTCCCTTATAAATCCAAACACGCTATGTTAATTTCACACTTAAATCCCATCTCCAAGCTAATCTTCGATCAATTGCATCGAAAATACTTGCATGCTGGGCCACAGACTTTATTATACATTTCACGGCAAAAGGTCTGGTGTACCAACGGAAGAAATCTTGCCAAAACAGTGGCACGGCAATGTATCAGGTGTGCTAGAACTAAGCCACAAGTCATAAGTCAAATTATGGGAGACTTACCTGCTGAAAGAATACAGCAATCACGACCATTCCTTCACGTAGGCATTGACTTCTGTGGCTCTATCCAAATCCATTTTAAATTACGTGGAAAATGACCAGTCAAAGCTTACATTGCTGTTTTCGTATGCTTTTCCACAAAGGCTACTCATATGGAGCTTACATCGGATTTAACAGCCGCTGCTTTCATTGGTAGCTTAAGGAGATTCATCTCAAGAAGAGGACGCCCGGCGAAAATCTTTTGTGACAACGCTACCAATTTTGTTGGCGCAAGGTCAGAATTGGCAGAACTCGCGTCAGTTTTCTATCAACAGGATCGCTACGTTGAATTGGTGATCGCTACGTTCTTGAATTGAAGCAATGCTCAATTCGAGGCCACTTACCCCAATGTCCTCTAGTCCAAACGATCTAGAAGCTCTATCACCTGGTCATTTTTTAATCGGGCAGCCCCTTAGCGCAATGGCTGAACCATCAGCAACGATGCAAAATATGTCTCTTACAACACGATGGAAACTAGTGAGGTCATTAAGATCCGAATTTTGGCGAAGGTGGTCGACAGAATACCTTCAAGAGCTTCAGAATAGATACAAATGGCAAAAACCTCAAACCGACATCAAAGTTGGGACATTAGTGCTGCTCAAGGATGACAATCTACCAACTCTGCAATGGCGGACAGGACGAATAATAGACACAATTAAAGGTTCAGATAATCACATCAGAGTAGCTATTGTAAAGACATCTACTGGAGAATTTCGACGAGCGATTCATACCCTTTGTCCTCTACCATGCAAAGTCGACACCCCACCAACTGCGGCTTCAACGAATATCTGTACTTCAGCAAAGAAAACAAGAATTGCCCCTATAACATCTCACTACTCGTCATTGATAACGTCTTCAAAGCCTAAACGGAAGGTCGAGGAAAGTGTTTCACGAAGTCCAAAGAGAGGAAAAACCACATTACTTCAGGTGCTTCTGTGCGTGTTACTAATCCCGCCTCTTTTCCACTGTAGAGCATCTGATAGCCCAGTTCAACTAAATACATTTAGAAACAGTCCGGGAATATTTTTCGAAGAGGTCGATACAGTGATGCTAACACACAGCACATGGAAAATCGTTACATATTATAATCTTGCTGGATACTGGGCAGAATATAATGGCTTAACAAAATGCATTAACAGTCTAATAGAAGCGTGCGCAGCTCAACAAACATTGTTTAACACATCTCAATACTGCAATACAATAATAACACAGTTTCAACAACTACAAAACGAGATCCAAGATAGAAATGCGCTTTTGTATCAGCACTCCAGCAAGCCAGAAAGAAGGAAAAGAGCACCATTAAACATTGTCGGCTCAGCAGCACATTTCCTCTTTGGCATCCTAGATGAAGAATTCGCCCACAAATACGAAGAAGACATAGCTAAGGTGAAAAACAATGAAAATTATCTACTTCACTTACTAAAAAATCAAACCAATATAATTGATGGAACATTAAACCTGTTCAAGAAATCCGCAAATGAGATTCACCACCAGTTCAAATTCATCGAGCAGCAACTAGAACTGCTTCAAAATACCATACAAAAGGCCGAAGAAGTAAATCAAATTTTTAGTTCAGTAACCATTCAAACATCATTGGTACTAAATCATTTATTGAACATCCAAACAACTTTGCTGCAAGTTGTAACAAACACATATCATGGGCAAATCAGTCCTTCGCTGCTTAATGTTGCCCAGTTGCAGAAACAAATTCAACTGATGAGAGAGCATTTACCGGCAAACAAACTTGTGCCGATCACATCGACCTCACCACTTAGTCTCTACAAAATCGCTACAGTTCGAACACGAACCACGCAAGATAATGTGATTTTCGACATTCAAATTCCTCTACTAGACTCGGATCCCTATCAACTATTGAAAATACATCCAGTGCCAGTCAAGTACCACAACACATCAATACAAATAAAGCCATCAACCGACTATCTTGCTGTCACTTTTCACCGCGATAGATATTACCCACTATCGGAGCTTGAAAGAACCAAATGCCATCATTTTGAAATGAAATATATTATATGCAATCAAGCTCATCCTATTTATACAACACAATCAGACGTCAACAAATGCGAAGTATCACTTCTGATTCACCAAACAGGCATTCCAGCCATTTGCGATATTCAGATGACTTCATCACACAATCACTGGATTCAGCTAGAATCTCCCAATAGTTGGATCTTCGTTACCTCGAATCAACTAACATTAGACGTTGTTTGTGATCATACCATCCATCATAAAGTAATCGAAGGAAGCGGGATCCTTAGACTCAATCCTGGATGCACTCTCAACCACAATGCTATTATATTGACGGGACATTCTGAGGTTTTAGATGGCATGAACTTCTCATTTGTTCCAGTGATGAATCTCTCCGACTTCATTCCTCATTTTATCAAATCGCAGACCACTGAAATAAACTGGAATACTAACAATTCTGACAAAATTGTTCAAAACCTACAACAAGAACTTCACCAGCAATTATCGGCTGAACTACCAGACACAATTTCATCTCATGACATCCATAACTACACGATAAATTATATCAGCTTGGCTATCATGCTCATCATCGGTGTCTATATTTTTCGAAAAGTTTGCATCATCCACAAAATGCCTCATAGCACACACACAGCTCAGCAAACATCAACTTCACCCAATATTGAAATTCTCTCGGAAGAATTCAAGGTGGCGGAAGATGTTCAATGCTAACACATACATATCATAAGCATTGTTCTAAATTAACATAAGTATTTCATAAACATGTTATTGCTCTAAGCATTATGTCCATATCATATTTTTGTATAATGTAATAACATAGTTCACGTTAGTATTTCATTCATGTACACAAATAGATTAGACTAAACATAGTTTCTGATATCATACATTGCATGCATCTTCAATGCCAAATGCACATTCTCAGACAGACACTTGACTCCCTGTATTCCATCATAATTTAAATTCTCATGGTTTGTGCACATTCCTTTCATTGTCTTTATTCACAGTAAATTTTGTAGAATCAGCATCATGAAATTCATATAAATTAAGTACATGTCACAATAAAATTCATTCTCACATCAACTGCTGTTTAATTAGGAAGTCTACAACAATTATGTTACTAAATATTCGGTGATACTACCAGTCCGCACTGCCACGGCATCGGCGGTATTTCGCTTGCTAGAAGAGAATGTTTTCCTAGTATATGGCGTGCCGAAGGTGCTACTGTGTGAAAATGGAGTACAGTTTAGGGGAAGACAGTTTAGCCAAGCTGTGGAGGAATGTGGGGTACAAGTAAGTTACACTGCTTTGTACCATCCCCAGGCCAATCCAGCAGAGAGACGGAACCAAGATATCAAATGTATGCTGAGATGTTATGCGACAGATAATCATCGTTCATGGGACCAAAACTTGGCCAAGATAGCATGCGCACTAAGGACGTACAAGCACGAGGTCACCGGGTTCTCGCCTTATTTCTTGGTGTTTGGGAAGGAAATGATTACGTACCGGGAAAGGGTCCAATCTCCGGGAGGCGCGCAACGAGACTTGTCACCATTGAGTAGAGCTCGAGCTCTAGCGGAAATCCATGAGGAAGTGGTGCGAAGAATGAAGAAATCAGCTACCTGCAGTAAAAGACGCTATGATCTTCGTCGACGAGTAGGGGATTTCCAGATAGGCGACTATGTGTGGAGGAAGAATTATGTGCAATCGGATGCAAGCAAATATTTTTCTGCGATGTTGGCTGCAGCGTTCGTGGGTCCATTAAAAATTGCTAAACAAACGTCAGCAGGGGTATATGAGTTAGTCGATGACAAGGGAAAGGTATCAGGTACATGGCACACTAAAGACCTCAAGCGGTACGTGGATTGATAAAGAAAAAGAAAAAAAAAGAGGTGGCGGGAATAGTCCATAAGTGGTAGGTAGGATTAGCTAGTATAGTAAATTAAGAAAAGGTGGCGGGAATAGTCAATAAGTTGTAGGTAGGATTAGCTAGTATAGTAAATTAAGAAAAGGTGGTGGGAATAGTCAGTAATTTGTAGATAGGATCAACTACTATAGTAACTTAAGCAGAGGTGGCGGGAATAGACAGTAAGAGTGCTCGGCTATAATGTAGGGATAATTGAATATAATGAAATTCGAGAAACCATGAATGAATACTAACGTTAGAAGGTAGTGGGTCGATAGCATAAGTAAGATTGTGTGTGTCGAAGGGTGCGGTAGGCGATGAGTGTGTATGAGCATGGCCAATAGATAGGATTTAGCAATTTATAGCGATTGTGATAGGGTTAGTTACGTGGCGTAGATGTTTCAAAGGAGTTCATTGCATAATTTAAGCTTAAATGGATTAGTAAGAGGCTAGCATTATCATGCAGATAAAAACGAAAGCAATACCATTAGTTTCCTGTCCCATGTCCGTTTCCACGCACAGTTGAGGGCCTCCAGGCGATAGGTTGCGTTTTTAGTTTCCTGTACTTTTAAGGTACGTTCAGGTACCAATCAGTGTGCATGCATAGTCCGCACCTTGTCCAACTGCTCGGCATGTTTGGCAGACTGCCAGTGGGTCATCCTAAAAACGAGTTCGAGAGAGATTAGATTCTTAGTTTACATGGTTATTGGCTCCTTCACCTTACAAGAGGACGTCACAAAACATTTAGTCATGCCGATATGAAATACTGGACGAAACAGTTACATATATTTGTGGTGGTTGTGAATGAACGTTAAGCTGAGGTAGAGATTGAACAATTTAGTAGTTGAGAATCATCCAGAATTCAAGAAATTTTGCAGGATTCAAAAAATTGTGCAGAATTCAAGAAATTTTAGATCGTTCGGACGTTACGGTAACGAGCCATAGACGCGCGCGCTGAATGCAGAACGAATCCGCGTATCGGAGTTAAAAAAAAAATCACGTGAAAAGCGATGGAGGTAAAGGCCGAGAATTCCTCCGAAATTCTCTGAGGCGAGGGGGGTGTCACGGTCGTTTGAGTTTTGCAAGTATTAACGAAAAAAAACAAAAATATCTCCACCGACCTACTGATGCTAGGTCGATGGAGGTTGAACTGCAACCACCGAGGAATTAGCTCTCTTAGTCTTGTCATATCTCTCACATTAATTAAATCAGTAAATGTATATGGATATGCATTAAGCACAAAAGATAGGGCAGTAGCTTAGGACGCGAAATTAGCAAGCATCTAATCGACGATCTAAACATCTACAATCAACGCGACCTACAACCAGACATTTAACTCGACTGAGGACGATCTCGACAGTGTCATCTAGATGACTCGTACCATCAAGAATCGAGACACAACAACCAAAACTCAAAGACACCTGAGATTATCGATGACGAATCACGAAAGATGTTTCAAACGAATTCCGCGAGCGAAATAGTAATAGGCGGCTCAGAGACACTAATATCTAAGTCGACACGTTAATTTCGACGCACGAACACGCGGGGCATCGCACAATTTTGATCATTTGGATCGGCGGCTCCTGACCTGGGCTAACATCTGACCCAGATATGATTAGAAGGAATGCACGGTGGGAATATCACCATAGGCAATTGACTGGGTTCATGACTGTAGAACCCAGTCTGGAAAACACTCGGAAGGCAATAGATGAACGATCGACGTTCGGTGAATCAATCACAATCCTACGGCGAATAGTTTAGATAACCGCACTCACTGACACCGTAGAAATTTCGGGACGAAGATGTTCACACAAAACCTTGGATCGCGCAAGATGTATTTTCTCCCCCGGGAGCGGCACAAACTAACAAGGATCTTACTTACCTAATGACCAATTTCCTGGATGCACGTACGCAAAACACTACACTATAACACTTGAAATTGACAATGTCGCGAATTTCACCTGTCAACATACAATTTGAAGTTTCACAATCCAAAATGTCACAGATGACGGATGTTCGAGCAGGGGAAGTCGAGTTGTCCCAAACGGGTGGAACACGAGGTGGAAATGAGAACTCGACGCGCGTGGGGAACAGTGACGGGGTGAATCAACTAAGCGGTTTAGGGAAGTCCCGATAATTTGAAAATTTCGCTACATCGAGCGAAAGGTGAAAGCTTTTCTTTCGGTTTGAATCGAGCCAGGTACGGTAGCAGAAGTGTGCGGTACGACTTGGGAGAAAATTAATTGAGGATTTTTTTCGGAATTTCATGTCGATTGGAGTCAGACGGTGAGGACTTTTATTCTACCTGGAAGGAGGCGAAAAGTTTGAAGGGAGATAAATCTAAGGTGTGATAGCGACGTCGGAATATAGTTTCTCTTGCGGAATTCATCATTTTCGAGCAACGGAAGAAAAGGAGACTGTCGGACGGAAGAAAGTCGGTTAGTGGTACGAGTGTCTGCGAGGGAAAATAAGGCGGAAGAATTAGTGCGATTGTCGGCGACGAGACTTCAGGGCCCCAGCGAGGGATTCTTTTAGCCAGGTTCTTTTATTTATATATTTATTTTGAATTTTGTGTCTTTTTTGTAGTGATTAAGTTAGATTAGTGCATGATTATACCGCGGCCGCATAGTGTTAGAATCGAATTTGGAGTGTAAAATTCTTTTGGAATCAATAGTTGAAAATAGATGTAATCGTGTAAAAAAAGAATTGAAAACTATTCGTAAATATAATTTCTACCTAAAGAGTTAATTCCGACTGTGAGAAATTTTAGGTGGATGCACCTCGCTCATTTCTCGCTTCAGAGCGGTGGTGCCTTTAGTGGTTTCGGGCTGAACAAAGCGAGCGGCG
>OX376373.1:108910745-108950588 GCA_947369275.1 Nemotelus nigrinus
GCGAATGATCGGACCGAGCGCATGCTGTGAAGAGGAGTTGGTTTTGTTTTCTTTGTGACGGTGCAGCGATCGCCGGGCGCAACGGGACCAGGTCAATGTTCTTTTGTCGGTGCCGTGTGGAAGACAAGCGAGAGTGAACGCGTAATGTATTGAAGTGTAGTTGAATTTATGAACAAAGAATGTGGAATAAATTGATTTGTTGTTATATTGCGATGTTAATTGATTATTGAATTATTACTTTCGAAAGGAACTAAGAGTGTGCGAACCGGAAAAGCGCGACAGTGGTGTCAAAAGTGGATTTCTTTCGAAAAGTAATAATAGTGAAAAGTGCTCACGAATCGAATTTAGAACGGAAAGACAGTAGTGTGTTCAAAATGAAAGACAGTAGTGTGTTCAAAATGAAAGACAGTAGTGTGTTCAAAATGAAAGACAATTGACTTAAAGTGAGAGACAATTAAATAATAGTGGGAAACAGTGAAAGACAACTGACTAAAAGTGAGAAATAATTAAATAATAGTGGAAGACAGTCAAATAATAATGGAAAAAAAATGCCGCGTAAAATAAATGAACTCAGTTTGGCCGAGTTAAAAGAGGAGCTGGAAAAGCGAAATGCTTCCACTCAAGGCGGGAGAGCAAAGCTAATTTCTCGCTTAACCGACGCGCTGGTGTCTGAAGGACTTGATTCTGAAACGTTTGAGTTTCCCGACATGGAGAATATTGCAGAAGGTGGAGACACCGACACCGAACATTCTGGGAATGCGCTGATGCAAATGTTGATGCTGATGCAGAAAAGTATAGAACAGCAATCAATAGACTTAAAGATGAACATGGACAGTAAATTTGAGATGAGCATGCAGCAGTCAATAAAGCTGGAAAGGAAACTCGAAAATAAGCTGGAACAACAATCCACAGACTTGAAACAGGATCTGGGAAATCTGAACCATAAGTTTGACAACCAAGTCAGATGCTTCCAAGAACAAATGGCAAATGTGGATGGGAAAGTAGAAGCTGTAATCGAGGAAGTTGAGAAAATGAAGAAAGAATTGGAACAAACTAAAATATTGGTTACCAGCACACCGGTCTCGATTCTGCCTGCCGATAACACCACATTAAGAAATGTAAAAGCTCCAACATTCGATGGACAAACAGCGTGGAGCATTTACAAAACACAGTTTGAAGCCGCCGCCAGAAGCAGCAACTGGAGTGAGCGAGAACGAGCTACAGCGCTCATTCTAGCACTACGGGGCCCAGCAGCTGAAGTTCTACAAACTGTTCCAGTCGAACTGCACTCAAACTTCACTACCTTGATTAATGCACTGGATATGCGATTCGGTGACGATCACCTGAAGCAAATCTACAGGTCGCAGCTTCGTAACCGCATGCAGAAACCAGGAGAAACTCTGCAACAGTTAGCGCAAGAAATTGAAAGGCTAGCACTATTGGCCTATCCAGCTTATGACCCAGAGCATCGGGATGACACAGCCACAGAAGCCTTCATCAACGCACTTCAAGATCGAGAGCTGCAACAAGCAGTTCGTCTAGCGGAAAAGCGAACAGTAAAGGATGCGTTGGCGTACAGCTTAAATTTTGAAGCAGCAAAAAGTGCCACCCGTAATACAACCAGACTCCGAGAAATAACGTTGGAAGAGTGTATATGCGAACGCATTGAAACAAATAGCGAGTCACAATCGAATGGAGCGCCTAGGTGCTGGAACTGCGGTGAACGAGGTCATTTACAAAGGGATTGCCGACAGCGAAGAAGGCCGCGTTATTGCCCTGCATGTGCAGCCAGAAGAGGACCGAGACAAAATCCAGCACCAGTAAGGAATCCTCCTCCTCAAGCCGAGGAGGCGGGAAACATGTAAGAGCCAACTTCATGGGGCAGAAGTTGGCTAGGAGGATCGACGCCCCCAGCACCACCGTCACCGTCTCCAGACTACATCGTGGAGAATCAGACTTATGTATGACTGGACGAATCAACGGGGCAGAGTGCATCATAACTATTGATACTGGTGCAACAAGATCGATACTAAGACCAGACCTAGTGAAAAACCACCCATTATGCAAGGACAGAATGTTTTCGTTACGAACAGCTACGGGAGAAACTGCACCCGTCTACGGTGAGATTGATCGACAAGTACAATTAGGGGATTTACTCTTCAACCATCGATTTCTGGTCGCTAATATAACAGACGACTGCATTTTAGGAATGGATTTCTTGCGACCGCATGGTGTCACTTTAGATTTGGGCCAGCGAATCTTAAAATGGCGAAGCGTCGAGATTCTGATGGAAGACCTTAGCGACCAGACTACTAATTTGAAAGTAGTAGTAAGTGCTGACACAGACGTGCCAATGTCTTCCGAAACCGTAATATGGGCCAAAGTTGGTGGTGATTCTGGGAACCACCGACCTTTCCTGATCGAGCCAACAAAAACGCCGGCTCTGCGCAATCTGATTTTAGCACGAAGTTTGGTGAGACCGAACAAGAATGGATATGTGCCAGTCAGGGTCCTCAACACATCAGACTCTGTCACTAGCATCAAAACAGGAGATGTCATTGGGAGCTGCCATTTTGTTTCCACTGTAACATCCTTGGAGGTGGAAAATCATCAACATTTAGACAAAAAGCAAGGGACGGCCAAAACTCAGGAATTAGTGTCCGCCATACTGGGACCATCACAGCTACCACCAGAGCTATTCCAGCGAGCCTCCGACTTGGTCATTAAGTTCAACGACATCTTTTCAACAGGGGAAAATGACCAAGGAAGAACGAACATGGTGACTCACGTCATAGATACCCAGGACGCTAAACCCATCCGACAAGCACCAAGACGCCTGCCGTTGGCAAAACAAGGGGAAGTTAGCGAAATGATTCGAGATATGGAGCAACAGGGAGTCATTGAGCCATCTGCCAGTCCGTGGGTGTCGCCGGTAGTCCTTGTGAAGAAAAAGGATGGGAGCACTCGCTTCTGCGTCGACTATAGACAACTCAATGATGTCACCAAGAAAGACAGCTACCCGCTTCCACGGATCGACGATATAATGGACACTTTGGCTGACGCAAAGTGGTTTTCAACGTTGGATCTTAAAAGTGGCTACTGGCAAGTAGAAATCGACAAAAAGGATCGGGAGAAAACAGCATTTTCCGTCGGTACTGGATTATGGCAATTTGTGGTGATGCCATTTGGACTCTGCAATGCTCCAGCAACTTTCGAACGTCTGATGGAATGTGTCCTGCGAGGGTTAAGCTGGAAGACATGCTTAGTATACCTGGACGACATCATCGTGATAGGAAAAACATTCGAAGAGCAGGTCCGAAACTTGGAAGAAGTATTTTCGAGGCTGAGAGCAGCAAATTTAAAACTGAGTCACAAAAAGTGCACCCTTTTTGCAGCCGAGGTAAGGTACTTGGGACACATCGTATCTGCCGACGGTATCAAAACAGATCCAGGAAAGATAGAAGCTGTCAAAAATTGGCCTGTGCCAAACAACAAACATCAATTGCGAAGTTTTCTTGGACTGGCGACGTATTATCGCAGGTTCGTAAAGGATTTTGCCAGAATAGCCAAATGTTTACATCAGCTGACCGAGAAAAACCGCCCCTTCACCTGGGATGAGCAATGCCAGACAGCATTTGAGACGCTGAAAAAGGAACTGTGTGAGGCACCTGTGCTGGCGTATCCAAAACCAGGAAAGATGTTTGTTGTGGACACCGACGCAAGTAACAGCGGAATCGGAGCGGTACTTTCGCAACAAATTGACGGTGAAGAGAGAGTCTTATCTTACTTCAGTCGTGTTCTCTCCAGGAGCGAAAAGAACTACTGCGTGACCAGAAAAGAACTCCTTGCCATAATGGAAGCAACAAAGCAATTCCATAAATACTTGTATGGACAGAAATTTGTTCTTCGAACTGATCACGCTTCGCTGAGATGGTTGCTCCACTTCAAAAACCCTGAGGGCCAAGTCGCTAGGTGGATCGAAAGGCTACAGTCGTATGACTACGAAATAGTGCATCGAAAAGGAGGAATACACGGAAATGCCGATGCTCTGTCTCGTCGCCCCTGTCCAACTAACTGCAAGCATTGCTACCGTCTGGAGGAAAAGGAGCCAAGCACTGTTGTGCGATTGATGACAGCTGAAATCACCGATGGATGGTCACCGGAGGCTATTCGAGATGCTCAGCTGGCCGATGATGAAGTCGGACCATTACTGATGTGGAAAGAGTCCACGGAACGCCCTGGATGGAAAGAAATATCAGACCGTAACACAGTCGTGAAAAGCTATTGGGCCCAGTGGAACTCTCTGCAGGTCGAAGGTGGAGTTCTGAAGCGAAGATGGGAAACGCCCGACAGAACATCAGGTAAAATGCAAATTGTTCTTCCCAAAAGCCGAGTCAAAGAAGTGCTTAAAGAATTGCACGAAGGGACATCGGGAGCCCACCTAGGAGTAAACAAGACCCTCGCAAAGGTGCGCGAACGATTCTATTGGCTACACGCTCGAGAAGACATCGAGGATTGGTGTCGAAAATGTACCATTTGCGCTTCTGTCAAAGGCCCACAGCGAAAAACAAGAGGACAAATGCGAACATACAACGTGGGAGTGCCATTCGAGAGGATTGCCGTGGACATTGCAGGACCCTTTCCGGAATCAGAATGGGGAAATCGGTATACTCTGGTGGTGGCGGATTACTTCAGTAAATGGCCAGAAGTATACCCCATCCCAAACCAGGAGGCCACTACAGTAGCGGAGCAGATTGTCCTGCATTGGATCAGTAGGTATGGCGTACCTCGTGAGCTGCATTCGGATCAAGGAAGAAATTTTGAGTCACAAGTTTTCGGTGAAATGTGCAAGCTGCTGGGGATACGAAAAACGAGAACTACACCACTTCACCCTCAGTCAGACGGAATGGTCGAACGATTTAACGACACATTAAATAAGCATTTGGCCAAAGTGGTTGAAGAGAACCAACAAGATTGGGACCGACACATTCCACTCTTTCTGATGGCCTACAGGGCAGCAGAGCACGCGTCAACTGGAGAAACCCCAGCAAGAGTCATCTTCGGCAACACAATCCGATTACCAGCCGATTTAAAGTTCGGAACACCTCCTGAGCAACCTCTTACCATCTCGGTGTATGCAAGCGAACTCAGGCAACGGTTGAACCAAATACACCTACTTGTACAGAAACGACTCAAGATTACGACTGATCGCATGAAAACCAGGTACGACTTGAAAGCTAACTCATCTGGATTCCAACAGAACGACCTGGTCTGGCTGTACAACCCACGACGCCGAAAAGGTCGATCCCCGAAGTTGCAACGAAATTGGGAAGGACCATACAAAATCATCAATCGGATAAACGATGTTGTGTATCGCATACAGGAACACCGAAAGCCGAGAGCCAAAATGAAGATTGTACATCTGGATCGCCTCGCCACATATTACGAACACGACACCAATGGACCAGCCGGCGAAACATCTATTCGGGACGAATAGATTTAAGGCGGGGGTAGTGTTACATACTCGCCAAAACCATCCGCTGTCTCGAACGAACGTTTCACTGACGAATTTACACTAACAATCATACAATTTACAACCATACCAAATCATTCGAATAATCTGAAATGCCGAAAATACATCACCACACACACACACGTACAGATAGCCCATGGAAGTCACCAAAAACTCGTTCCGTAGCCAAACAGAGCAGAGCGACAGAGGATCTACAAAACTACGCAATCGAGTAAGCGAAAGGAGAGCGACGGACGAAAATGTGCGAATGATCGGACCGAGCGCATGCTGTGAAGAGGAGTTGGTTTTGTTTTCTTTGTGACGGTGCAGCGATCGCCGGGCGCAACGGGACCAGGTCAATGTTCTTTTGTCGGTGCCGTGTGGAAGACAAGCGAGAGTGAACGCGTAATGTATTGAAGTGTAGTTGAATTTATGAACAAAGAATGTGGAATAAATTGATTTGTTGTTATATTGCGATGTTAATTGATTATTGAATTATTACTTTCGAAAGGAACTAAGAGTGTGCGAACCGGAAAAGCGCGACAATATATATATATATATTTATATATATATATATATATATATATATATATATATATATATATATACATACATATATATATATATATATATTGTAGTATTAAAGAAAATTCAACAACTCAAATATAACCAAAACACAGTTTCGTCCGCTTCGTGCGACGCTCGAACCAAGAGAGAGCGACTCGTCACTTCTTTATTGATATATCTTCTTCTTCTTTTACACTAAAAGGTCGCTTGCAAACTATACAGTGTTTATATTCGCTTAGGTATAGTACATTTTAATAATATTTGAAATCTTACACTACAGTTCGGTCGTCCTGACTAATCACTCGACCTCGAGTGTTTTCATTAAGTTCGCATTGAACTTTTTAGAAAATTTATCAGGTGTCAAAATTTATCCAGCGTTTTAACTTAGAATGATCATAAATACCATCGAACGGTTTTTGCGTGACTTGAAACCCGGGAATATCGGCAATAATATATCGATCGTGATCTAACTAATGTTTAACTACGTACGGTCCTTTAAATTTCGGTAAAAGTTTTCGATTTACGCCGGGCTCGACAGCTCGATTTTCAAGCATAACGAATTCTCCTTCTTCGTAAACTTTTGCTTCGCGACGTTTAGAATCAAATGCCGTTTTATTCGCTTCTTGAGTACTTTTGTTTCTTTCCGCCGCAACATTCCGTATCTGCTCAATGTCTCTTTCTACGTTATCTAATTCCTCCAGATATTCGCGTATCCCATCGATGAATTTACCGCACTGGTTTACACCGAAAAGCAATTTGCTTGGAGTTTCGCGGATACTTCTATTAATGGTGTTATTAAAAGTAAATTCGCAATGTTGTAACACCGTGTCCCAACAAGAAGTGTTTGGCGTTATTTTTGCTAATAGAGGACAAAGCATCCGGTTTAGCCTTTCAACTTGCCCATTCAATTGCGGACTAGCTGTGGCATTTAGTATGTCCTGCACGTTATTTTCGTTTAGAAATTCGGCAAATGAATGCGAAGTGAATCCAGATCCACGGTCTGAAATCAAGCGACGTGGTCTACTATATTGTCTAAAATATTCCGATAGAGTTCTAATAATTTCTGTGGTGCTAGTGGTATTCGTAGGTATGAAACGACTAAATCGTGTAAGCGCATCTAAGACTAACAAAATGTATCGGTTTTTTCGTTTAGTACATTCGAGCGGGCCAAAGTGATCGAGATGAATAGTATCAAAAGGAATCGTTCCGTTCTCAATACTATTCAAAAAGCCTTCTGCCTTGCCACTTTTGGGTGAGTAAACAATGCACTTCAGACAGTTTTGTATGTGTTCCGGAACTTTTTCGCGTATATTCGGAAAATAATAAACGCATTTTATTAGCTCGGTAGTTTTTGAAATACCTACATGACCCATGTCATCATGACACGATCTAATTAGTGAGCTAGTCAAGCGGTCTGGAACATAGAATAGTAATCGCCGACCATCTTTGCGAAATAGAATATCATCTTGAACAACATACGTGGAATGATCTTTGTTAATCATGTTAATTTAGCGATCTCCTCGTCTTTCGATTGGCTGATTTTTAAAAAACGGCTGAAAGAATTATCTTCGACCAGACAACAACTATCTTCGCATAGAGAGTTAAACACGCGGCTCAACGCATCTACGTGAACCATCGATCCTCCGGGTCGATGAAATACTTCAAACGTATAGTTTTGGAAGAGAAGCACCCAACGACCTATTCGTGGATTAATGTCTTTTTTCGATAGTGTTAATTTAAGAGCGTTACAATCGGTTACGACGGTAAATTGAATGCCATATAGGTACACGCAAAAACGTTCCGGCGCGTATACTATAGCCAACGTTTCTAAAATATAGGAATGATATTTTTGCTCAGTAGTAGTTGTGCGTCTACTAAAATATGATACGGGATGAAATTTTCCATCAGTTTGCTTCTGCATTAGGATAGCTCCAAACCCAGCCTTACTTGCATCCGTATGAAGCTCAGTGCAGGTATTTATGTCGTATATGGCTAAAACTGGTTTACTTGTTAGGCAGTCTTTTAATTTCTCAAAAGATGTTAGCTGGGACGGGCCAAAAGTGAAAGTAGCATCGTTTTTCAAGGGGTCATATAATGGTCCTGCTATGGTAGCAAAATCTTTTACGAACTTTCTAAAGTAGCTCGCCAGCCCCACAAACCTCTGTCAAGCTTAAGTATCGGATGGGGAAGGAAATTCACGGATGGCTTGCACATGCTCATCACTCGGTCTTATACCAATCCCGTAAATTTCGTAGATTCTTCGGCTAATTTGATGTGGTAAAAACCATCTTTCAAATCTATCTTCGAGAAGTATCGTTTACCACGAATTTGATCCAAAACATCCTCAATAAGCGGAAAAGGGTACCGGTCTTTTTTAGTTATTTTATTAATATCCCGATAGTCGACACAAAGACGAGTTTTTCCGTTTTTCTTTTTTACGAGCACTATGCGACTTGCAAACGGCGACCAACTCTCTCGTATAACACCTTTCTCAAGTAAATCGGACACAATATTTTCGACAATTTGTTTTTCTGCGAAAGACAACCGTTTTGGCGAGTGATGAATTGCTTTATGTTCGGATATCTCAATAAGCATTTCATGTTTAATTTTAGGCTCTAGAGGACGCGGTTTATTCAGAAATTCGCGATACAGGTTATCTAATTTACAATAAATTTCCGAACTTAAAATATTGTTGTCTACTTTCAGCTCTACCATTTCACTTTCGGATTCTTCTATGTAAAGAATATTCATTAAACCGGGGTCATCTATGTTATACGAAACGTTGATTTTTCCATCGCGACCGTTGAAAGTTATTATTATGTCGGAACGCTGTATGAATTCGCGCTCTAGCAAGCAATCGTATGACATCGATTCGTCAGGGACGACATAAAACTTTACATCAATGTTTTTACTTAAAACCCTAATTGACATAATCGCACTACCAATTATGGAAAGTTTAGAACCATTTATGCCGGAGTAATTCTTTGGCGCATCTGATTTATCTATTTTCGTGCAAGTTTTCGACAATTTTATTATATTAATAGGGCAACCTGTGTCTAGTAACGTTCTGGCATAAATAGTTTTATACCTATCTAACCTTATTTCTACATCGAATACAAATATATTTTGATCATTTATAACATTTATCGTACCTTGTGTATCTCGGCGCTCTGGGCATCGCTCTGTTGGATGAGTTGTTTTTCGGCAAATATTGCATCGTGGCTTACGCTGAGGCTACAGACAATTGATTGCAAGGTGACCCGGCTGGCTGCAATTAAAACACCTTCCATCGGATCTAGAGTAGCCTCGATTCGGTAGATTCTGGCGCTGATCGTCATACTCGGTTGGTCTAAAACTAGATTTCGTTTTCGGCACGAGGTCGGCTCTCATGCTATCGTACCACCTAATCCGCGTGAGCAGTTCGGTCGTCGCGTTAATTGGCGTTGCTAACAATGAAGTCATAAATCGTTCGCCATTCATGCCTTTCGTGATATACTTGATCAAGGCAGCGTCATCAACTTCACCTTTTGCTGCTATGCTGGACATTATATGAAAATATTGCTCTCCACTTTTGCAATATTTCCGATGGCGTGTTCTTAGCTGGTTGTGAATATCACCGCTATAAAATTTTGCCGGAAAATATTCTTCTATTTGCTCGGAGAACCTCGACCACGACAGCTTTTCTAAGGTGAGACTATCGAACCAGAAACGAGCGTTGCCTTTAAGTTTCGTCGGCATCGTAAGCAACAACAGCTTCTCGTCGATGCCGTAAAATCGTTAAATGGCGTCTACGCTGCAGAGCCATTTTCTCACGGATGGACTCAGTACATCATCGGGGTCAAACTCGGGCATGATTTCAGCTAAATCACGTGGCATAAGAAACGGATACTGCGGCGCGTGCGACATCATCGGAAACGCTTTGCTAAACAAATCACTCGCTAATTCGTCCTCGGGTACGTTTTGGCTTGTCGGAGCTGGTGACGCACACTGCACGCTTGTTTCCGGTCGCTTCTGCAACTCTGCTTTTCCCTTGGTAGCAGAAAGCTGCTTTTTTGTATCCTTTCGCGTACTCATTTTGACCACTTTAAAGTCTATCCCACTTCTGAAAAATACTGTAGTATTAAAGAAAATTCAACAACTCAAAACGGTCGAACCAAGAGAGAGCGACTCGTCACTTCTTTATTGATATATCTTCTTCTTCTTATACACTAAAAGGTCGCTTACAAACTATACAGTGTTTATATTCGCTTAGGTATAGTACATTTTAATAATATTTGAAATCTTACACTACAATATATATATATATATATATATATATATAAATATATATATATATATATATATATATATATATATATATATATATATATATATATACAATTAAATGCATTATATATATCTATATATATCTACATATATATATATATATATATATATATATATATATATATATATATATATATATATATATATATATATATATATATATATATATATATATATATATATATATATATATATATATATATATATATATATATATATATATATATATATATCTACAATTAAATGCATTATATATGTATATATATATATATATATATATATATATATATATATATATATATATATATATATATATATATATATATATATATATATATATATATATATATATATATATATATATGAAAATAAATTCAAATTATTGATAAATTTTAACTTTTTTTCACCAAGTCAAATCAAAATTTCCAAAATTCCGCGGTAAACAAGAACGGGCCCCCTGATCAAATTACCTCTATTTTCAGCACTCAAATCTTCTGCTCACGAAAACTGACGATCGGATAATGCGATCAATATAAAATTTACAGGACATGTTGGAATTAGCTAGGACCAAGTATGATAGAACTGATTCTGACATACGGGTTATACTGTGGCAGGGGTGCCATGTGGAAAAATCGCTTCGAAAAAAAACTGGTCTGTGGCCTACAGCCTCCACTTTAGCCACCGAATTTTAACGAAATTCACGTAGTAGGTGAACCTTGCTCTAAGATAGATTTCATAGAAATTTGGTTGAAAAATTAGTATAGCACCGCCAGCTATGGCAATTTTTGTCTCCTAATAATTGTAAATTTGCTCAGGAAAATAAAGGTTTTTTCCCTATAACTTCCGATGCAGTTACGAGATCAAAACGAAATTTATATGTAGATCTTATTGCATTACCAATTCTGTAGGACTTTTGTTGAAAAATCATTAAAGGGTTGCCAGCTATGATGAATTTCGTAATTTATTGACATTTCTTTATCGAGCGGTATTGCAGCACATGATTGCCAGCACCAGACAATTTCAAAAATATTGCCCCAACAGATGCTTTCGTTTAGTGTTCATAAGCAAAGCATTAAAAATAAAATAAACAAATGATATTTAAATTTTCCGAGTTTTGGAAATTTGTAAAACATCATTTGTGTTATAGGAAATTCTGTCAGAAAATTATATTTGTTCCTATGAGTTAGAAATGGTTGATATGATACTACAAAGAAGTGTTTTACGTCTTCACACATTTAAAAATCCCTCAAAGATAATTACTTCGAAAATTAGTTTTTTTTTGCGGCTCTGATGTGCTTGATTTTTTTTTTATTTTCCTATGCTATAACGTGTCGGGTGGAAGAATCGTGGCCCCCTAATGTTACAACGTAACAACTCCCCCCTTATCGTAAGAGGATTTCCCCAAATCCGAATTCCTTAACTATATTTGTATGTTTTCTTGCTCGTGGTTAGCGATCGTTCGACGCTACGCATGATGTATTATTACGATGATTTATTCCCAGAAGGAATTTCTGCGGTTCAGCGCTTACCACGTACTATCCCTACATCTACTCTTATAGCAATTGAGCCTTGTTTTCGTTCCAGACTACTATATCTAGCTACTAAGTTTTATTCTCATAATACTACTCACTTCGCGTTATCCTGGCACCATTCCCCCTTGGCAAACTTCTATCTTGATGCGTTATTAATTCATTACTTCTGGCATTACTCTCATGTTTCTGTTGGGCTCTTCAGCTGTTATTTTCTACACCTACTACTGCTAAATCCCAACTGGTTGCTGATACTCTAAACAAATTCGGTTAGGTCACCATCTCGTTTTTAATTTACTAATTAATTCGCTCTGTTCACTGACCAAGTTACCTAGTTTATCTAGCTAAGTCGCTTGTCTCTTTCAGTAGCCCTTCTAATCAAATACATTTCGCTAATTCATTTATCCAGTTCCATCTATTTCCACTTGATTGGAACTAATTCACTCTAATTCTACTGAATTCATTTTATCGGAATTAATATTTAACTTATAAGTTGATTTCTATCTCTTAGTTATCTAGACTAATTGCTATCCCGTTTTCACTGGTACTCTTTGTGTATCTAACTAAATGTGTTTCGCTGACCACTAATTACTAATGTTCGAAGAACATTAGTATTAAACTCGTTTCGCCGAAAATTCATATTTCTTTATATATATATATATATATATATATATATATATATATATATATATATATATATATATATATATATATATATATATATATATATATATATATATATATATATATATATTTATATATATATATATATATATATATATATATATATATATATATATATATATATATATATATATATATATATATATATATATATATATATATATATATATATATATATCAGCAAAATGATTTTCCGAGATAATCTCTGGAGTGGCCGATTCGATTGAGCTGAAACTTTCGGAGAACGTAGATGTATATAGTAGGTAGGTCCGCGACTTTCTCAAATGCAGATATCCTAAACCTTTTGGCGGCGGCGAGCGTTTTAATGAATTTTGAGGTACTCCTATATTTCCAAGCAGTGTACATTTTCGTTGAAAAAAAGTATTGGGAATGAAAAGTAATTATGTTCTTAGCTTGCCAATGATAAAGAATTGAAATTTCTGAGCCGTGTGTGGGTGCAGGGTGCCTAAAACTAGGCAAGGATTTTTTTTCAAATTTTGATTGGTCATTACTTGTGATCAAAACATCGGATCATCGTGAAAATTGCAGAGCGTATTGATGTTGACTAGGACTTACCACATATCAATTTTAAAGGTTGTACTGGTAACCCTGTAGCTACGGCAGGCTCCTGAAAAAAAGTCCTTCAAATCATTGACCCTCCTCAAAAATTTTTGATTTTTGGCAAAAGTTTCAAATCATTGATAAATTTTTACCTTTGTCCATCATGCCAAATTCAAATTTTGAAAATTCCGATTTGCACAAGAACGGCAACCCATCACCAAATTACCTCTATTTTCAGCACTCGAAAGTTCTGTTCACGAGAACTGACGACTGGATTATGCAATAATAATGAAATTCACAGGACATGTTGGTATTAGCTAGGACCAGGTCTGATAGAAGTGATTTTGAAGTGCGGGCAACCCTTTGGCAGTGGTACCATCTTGAAAAACCACTGAGGAAAAAAACAGCTTTTTGGCCTATAACTTTCGATTCAGCCATCAGATTTTAACAAAACTCACACAGTACTTGAATCTTACTCTATGTAACATTTGATTAAAATTTGGTTGAAAAATTAGAATAGGGCTGCCAGCTATGGTGATTTTGGTCTCATAAATCTTGCAAATTTGCTCAGCAAAATAAAGCTTTTTTCCCTATAGCTTCCGGTCGAGTGCAGAAATCAAAACGAAGTTCAAGGAGTAAATGGACCTTAATGTGAAGTAAATGTCGTAGGAATTTCGTACAAAAATCATGAAAGGGCTGCCAGCTATGACCATTTTTGTAGTTTTGTGGAATTTCTTTACTGAGCGATTATGTCATTAGATTTGCAAATGGGAATAATCCTGCAATGAAAATTAACAACAAATATTAACGCTTTAAAAATTTGAAAAGTTTTGAGGATGGCAACCCTAAAATTCTTTTCACCCGTATAACTTCCAGCGCAGTGATTCAATCGAAACGAAATTTACTGGTTGGGTTTAACTTAACGTGAAGCAGATTTGTTATATAATTTGCTCCGCTGCTGACACAGGGTAACCAGCATTAGCCATTTTCGTAAATATGGCACCAACAAATGCTTGAAATTACGTACTCATATGCAAAGCATTGGCGATAAAAATAAGAAACCAATTTTTAAATTTCCCGAGTTTTGAACATTTTTCGGATGGCAGTCTCAAACAACGTTTAACCGCTGAAACTTTCGATGAAATCCTCCGATGAGAACGAAATTCAAAGGATAGGTTGATAAAGCACGATCATTTTATGGTAGATTAATTGCTGCTTCGTTGGGAAATTGTTGCCAGCACTGAAAATTTTCATCATTTGTGTTATAGTTGAGTTTTGTTGCTTTAGATAAGGAATGGTTGATATGATTCTACAAAAAAGTGTATTACGTCTTTCCAAATTTTTTGGTCACTCAAATTCAATTTCTTCGAAAATTAGTTTTCTAGCGGTTCTGATGCGCTAGAGTTTTTTTTTTCAAATGTACCTACTAGTTCGTAATTTTGCGGTTTCTGCTAGTTAATATCTACTGTTTGTCTAAGCTAACTTCTGACTCGTTTTCGCTGATGCTCTTTATATTGTTATCTAAATGTTACCTAGGACTATCAAATTTTTTTTTCTTCTACGTTCCACCTAAACCTAGGGTCTCTCTCTAATCTTGTCGAATATTCCCCAACTCTGCGAACTTTCATTTGACTCCAGGTGCTTTTTTTTTTGTCTTAGCTTACACTCCCTACCTTAATTAAATTCCATTCAGCTCGAAGTGCTATTAGCTAATCTACTATTGAATTCTCATCTATCTCTAAGGGTTACTATATCTTATTACTTTATCCTTTTCCATATTCACGTACTAATTCTTAATTTTACGGTTTCTTTTAGCTTTCGGGCGATGTCCAGCTAGGAGGGCCTGACCGTACACGGCTATAAAGGAATAAGAAAAAAAACGAAAAACGACGAGCGGAAAAAGCTCAGAACGACTTGCTGGCTGAATTTGAAGCTTAGAAATTAGGCGATAAGGTTTAGATTGTAAAATTTGGTTTTCTTTGGTTAGATAATGTTCATTTTCCTTAGAGCTGAGAAGTTTAAGATTCGGTTTTAAGATTTATAAGTGTAAGTTTAGCTCTTAAGATCAAAATGTTTAAGGTTATATCGTCAGTCGTCGATTTTGAGCCACCTTACAACGGAATCTGTTTAGTCGACATACTTCTTCAGATCCTTGGCGTGCCAGGTTGCCGCATTCTTGCCCTTTTCATCTACCAATAGGTAGGTTCATCCCGACACACGCTTGTTGATCCAGAAGGGTCCCAAATACTCAGGTGCCAGTTTAGCGAAGTAGAATTTTGCTGCATCCGAGAGCAAATAATTCTTTCGCCATACTGGCTCGCCTTCGGTGTAACTTATGTTTTGTTTCCGCAAATTATATCTCTGCGCGCTGGTTTGGGTAGCCTGACTCAGCCGTTTCAACATATCCTCTCGTTCTGTTTTAAGTTTCATGGCCCTGATCGTAGGGTCTAAGATATTTTGATTTTCTGGAGATTGCTCATCGCTCCCGTGCGAGGTAAACATCTTTCGGCCAAAGTTATTGAAGTATGGAGTGATTTGCGTCTCTTCGTGTTTCTACTTCCACAGTGCACAGGCAATCTTCGCCAGATACCGCTCCCATTCGCGATGGTTCTAGGCGACGTACGAACGCAACATTCGCTTGATATTCTGACTTCGGCGTTCAGCCGGGTTGGCTTGAGGATGGTATAGTGCGGTGTATTTAATTTTCATTCCATATTCCTTCACTAGCTGCTGCATCAATTTTCCCCGGAATGGGACTCCGTTGTAACACACTTACCATTTCGACGCTCCAAACAACAAAAATACCTGCTCCTCAAGGAAGCGACAAACAGAAGCAGCCATCACCATCCGTGCCGGAAACAGCAGCGTTAGTTTACTCACGTAGTCTACCACCGTAAGGATATGAGTATATTCCCGGGTAGATCTAGGCAAGGGGCCAATCAAGTTGACACACACCATCTCCCAAGGCTGTTGCGGTTCCCCACTTCTGGAGATCATAAATCCGGCCGGAGCTTGTCGCTCTACTTTATTCGCTTGGCATACTTTACATTTTCTCACGTAGCTACCCACGTCCACGGACATCTTTGGCCAATAATACTTTGTAGCCACTGGAAATTTTGTGCGACTGACCTCCATATGTCCCGCCATCAGGTCGTTGTGGCATTGATGAAGAATTTCCCCTCGTTCCGCTTTCATCACCACCCTTTTCCATGCGTCCTCCCCTTCCAGGTCAGGGTATCGAACCGGCACGTACCTCCAGAGTGAGCCTCCCACCACCCGCCAATCTGCGAAACGTCCTAGTGCCGTCGAAACCTTCTGTTTCATCTCTTCAAGCCCCTTATCCCCCGTGGTCACTAGCGCTGCTACCTCTTCTTGGGGTAACATCCGAGATAGTGCATCTGGCACGAGATGTTCCTTCCCCTTTCTATGGATTATTTCAAAGGGGTATTGTTGAAGCCGAATCGCCAACCTAGCCAACCGCCCCGACGGGTCCTTCAGATTGTTTAGCCAGACGAGAGAGTAATGATCGGTAACCACTGTGAACTTGGCCCCCTCCACATATGGCCTCAGCTTTTCCACAGCCCA
Source organism: Nemotelus nigrinus (assembly GCA_947369275.1). Classification (NCBI taxonomy): domain Eukaryota; kingdom Metazoa; phylum Arthropoda; class Insecta; order Diptera; family Stratiomyidae; genus Nemotelus; species Nemotelus nigrinus. The sequence continues at coordinate 108,927,510 of OX376373.1, forward strand.
CAAAACCGCGAGACACTCCTTCTCTGTGGTGGTATACTTCTTTTCGGCCCTCGACAGTGATCGGCTAAGGTAGCAGATTACCTTCTCTCCTTCAGCGTGCTGTTGAGACAGAACGGCCCCCAAACCCAGATCTGAAGCATCGGTCTGTACCGAAAAGGGTCGACTGTAGTCCGGGCAGGTAAGGATTGGGGCAGTGGAAAGTTTCACCTTCGCCTGGGTGAAAGCAGCTTGACAGTCCTGAGTCCACTCGAACTTTTGGTGCTTCTTAAGAAAATTCATGAGTGGCGCTGTCAGCGTGGCAAAATCGGGTATGAATCTTCTATACCAAGAGACCATTCCCAGGAACAGCCGTACTCCTTTCACGTTTTTAGGCAAAGGAATCTCAGTCAGACTCCTTACCTTGTCCGGATCCACGTTCAAATCTCTCTTGTCTATGACGTAACCCAAGTATTTCAATTGGGGACGACCAAACTCGCACTTATCCCGGGACACTTTCAGACCCACCTGCCTCAACCGTCGGAAGACTTCCCTCAAGATCTCCAAATGCTTCGCGAAATCTTGCGTCACGACGATGATATTATCAAGATAGGTGAACACAGAAGGTTCGAGATCCGGTCCAAGCACTTGGTCAATCAGCTGCTGCCATGTCACTGGGGCGTTTGCAAACCAAATGGCATCCTCCGAAACTGAAAGAGACCTCGATGGGGAATGGTAAAGGCCGTACACTTCCACGATTGTTCTGCCACTGGCACCTGCCAATAAGCTGACTTAATGTCGAGCGACGATAAATATTTTGAGTCGCGTAATTTACCTAAAGTGGCTGATACGTACGGGATAGGATATGCATCGTGTTCAGTGTCCCTATTCAGTTTTCGGTAGTTGACGCAAAACCGGTAGGTGTCATCCTTTTTCTTCACCAAGAGAATGGTTGAGGCCCATGGACTCGCAGAAGGTTCCACTATCCCTTGCTCTAACATCTCGTTGAGCTCTGCGTCAACATGCTTTTAAACGGCCAGTGAGATAGGAAAAAAACGTTGTTTAATAGGGGGTAAGTTGGTATTGATGACATGCTCTACCCTGTTAGTGCAGCCAACACCATTCCCCATTATTTGGAACTCTTCCTGGAGCAATTGACTAAGGGCACTGTTCGATATCTGTTCGATACGTTTCGATACTTGTTTTTATTATACCATTCATGTTAAACTTTAAAGTTATTTCTCATACTGCTTATGCTTCGCGAAGTATTGATCTACAGTTTTATACGCGTCAGCAAATTAAATATTGAACTATTGGTATTCAATAAAAATTATAAGCAGTATGAGGAATGATCAAAGCTCATTCTCGATACAATTGAAAAATATGTTATGAATAATTAGTCGTAAGCAAATGTAATGTAAGCGAAATTATGCTATATAAAGAACGTATTAATGTGAATAAAATCAATCTTAGCGTGGACAAAGCCTTTTATTTATCCTTGGTGAGGCTGCTAGGGGCGCTAAGGTTAGTTGAGTTCTGGCACTGAGCTTGAATCCAACGGTTCTATTAGAATTCCTAATTTCTGGTATTGTACTAGAAGTTAGCGCTAAAATAGAACCATTCAACATTTCTATTAGAATTCATAATCTCTGGTATTGTACTAGAGGTTAGCGCTAAAATAGAATTGTTCAAAGGTGAGAATACGTACTGAACGTATTCTACATCACCTGATACTAGTTGAAGTTTGAGTTCTTGTACTGTACTTGAATTCAGCATTTCAAGTGAACTACCTGGTTTCTAGTATTGCATTAGAAGGCAGTGTCCAAAGGACTCCTTTCTGAAGGCTAGAATAAGTGCTGTACTTAGTCTACGCCCGACCTACAGAAAAAGGACCGACATCAGGTGCTCAAAATACAATAACGACACCTATCAAGAGCGATTCAAGAAAAGCCTTGGTCGCTATATAAAACATTGGTGACCCCGACGTGATCTTCAGAAGTAAGATCAAGAACGTTTGCATTGATTAATTAGCACACCTTAGTTCATGACCATGGAGATGATTGCAGAAGAGCAATCTGTTCTGGGAGCAGATATTCAGAAGCTCCATAAGAGAATCACAAAAGATTCATATGAACGCAAAACGAGAGAATACCTCGATACAATGATGGCAGATTTAGATTCTTACTGGAAGAAGTTCCAGGCAAATCACGCCAATCTGCAGCTCATGAAAGATGAAAACACCGAGCATCCATATTTTAAGCTCGGCTACTACGATGCAATTGCTGTCGTGTGTAGGGACATCAAACTATGGATACGAAAAGCTGAAGACAAACTTGCAGCTAAAACTTCGAACGAGATTACAACAGCCAGTTTTGATAAAGAAAGCGAAGAGCCCAACAAATTCAAAGTAGCAAGTGACCTAGTATCACAAGATGAGGAGCTACTCGTCAAGCTAATACGAAGACAAAAGGCATTGATGAAGAGCATCGCTCTCTTCATCAAAGATATAGAAAGCAAACTTGAGGAAAAACAAGTACGAGCATATTACGAGTTCAAGAAAACTCGACTGCAAGAATACGAGCTACAATTATCACAAAATGACCAATTGATTTGGGAAAACACGGTAGTCGAGAATTCGGAGGGCTACACAGCTGAATACTATAACGAGCTGATGAGCTGGTTGCATGATACAGTCATAATATTGCAACAGCAGCTTCAAGAGGCAACAGATTCAGTGGAATCTAGCACTGAAATCTCCTCCAACATTAAATTACCTCAAATTACACTACCCTGTTTCGACGGAAACTATTTGGGTTGGCCTGAGTTTTATGATTTGTATACGCAGCTTATTCATAGTCGCTCTATTGGGAAAGCACAGAAAATGCATTACTTAATAAGCAACCTGACTGGGGAAGCGAAACGATTAATCAAACATTTACCGGTGTCACCAGAAAATTACGACGACGCTTGGACTATAATCAAGAATCGTTACAACAACAAAAAACTGCTGGTAAATCATCTTCTCACTAAGCTTCTTTCACAGTCATCATGTGTGACAGAGTCCACGACGGCTATTAAATCATTGCATGACACTACAAATGAATGTTTGATGGCTCTGAAGAATTTAGGCTTATCGATTGATACATGGGATCCAATATTATTATACTTGCTCATTAAGAAGTTAGATCGCTCTACACACGCATTATATGAGCAATCACTAGCTGAGCCTAGAGAATTGAGCACAGTCAATGAGTTTTTAAGGTTCTTGGAATATCGCTTCCAAAGCCTCGAAGTTACAGGCGGAAGAATTGCATCCTCTATATGCTTGCAAATCATTTCTGGCATTGACACCTGAGGTTCGATTGGAAGTCGCAAAGAGGCACAACTTATGTTTGAATTGTTTAAAGCAAGGTCATCGCAGTAAACAGTGTTCATCAAGAAGCTGCAAAAGCTGCGAGAAGAAGCATAACTCATTGCTTCATTTAGATGCATTGGCCGTGAAAACACGCCAGCAAAATACCACCACACACAATACAACCACAGTAAAGTCACAAAACAATCTAGGTTCAATTCAAAATAAACCAAGCTCAACCACTCTGGTCGCTCAAGAGCATACTGACAATAATAAATATGTGATGCTAAGCACAATTGTGGTAAATATCTCTGCACCAGATGGCCAACAGTATGCGTGCCGAGCAATTTTAGATTCAGGATCTCAGTTGAATTTCATCACAAAGCAACTAGTAAACAAACTTGGATTGAATGTAACCCCTGAAAAATTGAATATTTGAGGTATTGGTCAAGGAAAGCAAACAGCAGAGTCAAAAGTTAACGTGTTGTTACATTCTAGAACTACCGGACATTCAACGAGAATTGAAGCTTTCACGTTAACACAAATTACTACCGACCAGCCATCACGTTTTATCGATGTCTCAGCATGGCCAATTCCAAAGAACATTAAATTGGCTGATCCCGAATACAATTATCCAGCCAGAATAGATCTCCTTATTGGAGCAGAAAACTATCTAGAACTCTTATCAGTTGGGCAGATACGACTTAGACCAAAGCTACCAATACTCCAAAACACTGTGTTCGGATGGATACTGTCGGGCAAGGTAGTCGAAAAATCCCCGTCTGAAGTATGCTGCGGAATCTGTAGCCACGACTCCAGCGAACTTGAAAATACAGTCCAAAATTTCTGGAAATTAGACGATGTAGAACCGGCAGCTCAGTTAACTCACCAAGAAAGAATATGCGAAGAACATTTTAATGCCCACATCATCCATGAAAAGGATGGAAGATTCGTTGTGAAATTGCCATTTGCAAAAGATCCACTACTATTAGGAGATTCAAAGGAGAGAGCATAACAACGTTTCTTGTCTTTGGAGCGCAAATTAAACAAAGATCAATCATTGAAAAATCAATATACAAATTTCATAGAAGAGTATTTGCGTCTAGGACACATGGAGGAAGTAAACATGAACGATATTCTTAAACCCCATTATTTCTTGCCACACCATTGTGTCTTAAGGCCTGATAGCACAACGACTAAGTTGAGAGTGGTATTCGATGCTTTGGCTAAAACATCGACAAATATTTCGCTCAATGATATACTGTATACAGGTCCATCACTCCAAGAAGATGTTCTCACTATACTTTTGCGCTTCCGCCTTCCAAAGTTTGTATTCACGGCGGACATCGAAAAAATGTATCGCCAAGTGAGGGTGAGAAAAGAGGATCAGAAATATCAACTAATATTGTGGAGAGATGACCCAAATGAAAGTGTCAGGTGCTACCAACTTTCCACAGTCACTTATGGGGTTACAACCGCCCCTTACTTAGCGATAAAATGCCTGAGGCAGTTAGCATCTGAGAATGAAACTTCAAGTCCTCTAGCCGCGGAAGCTATAACCAGTAATATTTATGTTGACGATGTCATGGCTGGATCAAATAGTCTAAAACAAACAATCGAAATGAAAAACCAATTACGCCAAGTTCTTCTTTCTGGTGGATTTAAACAAAGAAAATGGTGTGCAAACCACACTCAGCTGCTAGAAGGCATCTCTAATGATGATCGTGCAATTCAATTCACAGTGAACGGAAAACACGATGAGCACATAAAAACGCTAGGCGTAAATTGGCTACCCAATTCTGACAATTTCTGGGTACAAGTCTTGCAGTCAAACGAAACTAGAGTGACAAAAATAACTGTATCTTCAGACATTGCCCACATTTTCGACCCACTTGGGATAATGAGCCCAGTTGTGATTAAGGCCAAAATCTTCTTACAAAAATTATGGAAGTTGAATATTGAATGGGACGCGGCAGTACCGATGGAAATGCATACTCAGTGGATGAATTTCCGTCAACAATTGAAAACTTTAGAGAACATTCAGTTTCCAAGGCATTTATTTTCTCGAGGAACGCCGCATAGTATTCAGATTCATGCATTCAGTGATGCATCGGAAAAGGCATATGGATCAGCGATCTACATTCGATCAAAACATAAAGATGGTACTATCGCAGTAAGACTCTTGTGTGCAAAATCAAAGGTTGCTCTAACAAAGATCGTATCTCTGCCTCGATTAGAGCTTCAAGCTGCTACACTTACAGCAAAGCTCGCCATACGAGTAAAGAAGGACTTAGATTGGGAAGAAATACCTTGTACATTTTGGACTGATTCAGAAATTGTCCTTGCTTGGTTAAGAAAACCATCTTCATAATATGTAACGTTCATAGCTAATCGTGTTGCAGCTATACAAGAGTTGACATCAGTAGATCAATGGTGACATGTACCAACAAAAGAAAACCCAGCAGATGTAGTTTCAAGAGGAATCTCGCCAGAAAAATTAAGTGAAACTTTATGTTGGTTTTATGGACCAATATTCCTGAATGGGGCAGAACAAAATTGGCCAGTTAATCCTAAATTCGAGACGACACTTGAGATGAAGCCGGCCAAAGTGGTACTGTCAGTAGCAGAGGACACAGATAATAACTTGGCTACTATTGATCACCGAAACTCGTTTCAGCATCTAAGAAGAGTGGTTGCATACATGTTGCGTTTCATCAACAATGCACGAAACAGCGAAAGCTCACAAAGACGGAAGAAGTATCTTTGTATCGATGAATTAGAAGTCACTACAAGGTTAATCATTCAAGAATCTCAACGGCGAGGATTCCCAGGAGATTAAGCATTGCTAAAGAAAAGCAAAATGGTTGACAAGCAAGGTAATTTAAGTGCACTAACGCCATTCTTAGATCAAAATGGCATAATTAGAGTCGGAGGACGCCTGCGAGAAGTGAACATTGCGTACGATGCCAAGCATCCAATGCTTCTGCCGTATAGAGATCAGATAACCCGGCTGATAATGACAGAATATCACGTAAAAAATTCTCATATCGGTCCACAAGGCCTATTAGCAATTACCCGACAGCGTTTTTAGTCTATTAAAGGAAAAACCATAGCACGATCAATTGTAATGAATTGTGTTCACTGCAGTAAAACAAAACCGAAACTGCTGACTCAAATGATGGGTACTCTGCCAGAAAAGAGAGTCCAGCCTAGTCGTCCATTTTGGACCACCGGTGTTGACTTCTGTGGCCCATTCTGGACTCATTTCAAAATTCGTGGCAAAAAACCGCAGAAAACTTATGTGGCCGTATTTGTATGTTTTGCCACTAAGGCAGTACATTTAGAAGTAGTAAGTGATCTTACAACGAATGCATTCATTGGAGCATTCAAAAGGTTTGTGAGCAGAAGAGGTAACTGCAGACACTTGTACTGCGACAATGCAACCAATTTTGTGGGGGCCCGAAATCAATTAGAAGAACTCCGATTAACAATATATTCTAAGACTGCAGAGGAACAAATTGACAAGTTTTGTACCAGCAGAGGAACAGAATTTCATTTTATTCCCCCCAGAGCACCCCATTTTGGCGGGTTGTGGGAGGCTGCGGTAAAATCCGTGAAAACATTACTACCAAGCAGTATAAATAATCATTCACTCACTTACGAAGAGCTTGAGACAGTAATTACGCAAGTAGAGGCAATACTGAATTCACGGCCCATAACGCCAATGTCTTCTGACCCAAATGATCTGACAGCGCTAACACCAAGGCATTTTTTGACGGGGGAACCTCTTACAAGTATCGCCGAGCAGGGAGAACAACTTTCGCGCGCTGACCTTCATGCACAATGGAAACGTATTGTTCACTTAAAAACTCAATTCTGGCAGCGCTGGGTAAAAGAATACCTCAGTGAGCTCCAGTACAGGGGAAAATGGAAACAGCGGTGTAATAACGCAGAACCTGGGATGATGGTAGTTATAAAAGATAACAATGTACCTCCTATGCAATGGTCACTTGGCCGAATTATTGAAACCATAAAAGGCGACGATGATCTAGTACGATTTGCAATCGTTAAGACAGCAGGCGGGGTCATTAAAAGGCCTATTCACAACCTCGCCCCTCTGCCTATAGAGTCCAGCAGTAGCATCAGTACCGAAATGGAAGTCCAGTCGCAAGACGGTAACGAAGTTGCATCAGAGGCCAGCAAGACAAAACGAACCTCTGATCGAAGAGAGGGTCCATTAAAGTCCAAAAAACCCCGCGGGAGCCATTCTCCAATCAGTTTGATACTGCTTACATGCTTAATATTGCCAGTATTTGGACTTGAACAAATTTGCGTAACACCATTCAAATCAAACCCAGGACTTTATTACGAACGACTAGGTCATACGTTCCTGTCATCTGATGAATGGAATGTGGTGGTATTTTATAATACCACAAACTATTGGAGAGAAGCAACTGTCATAAAGAAAAGACTCAGTAACTTAAATCATATATGCAAGGACATAATAGTTAAGGTATCATGTGAACCTGCATTGTCTCATTTCCAAGATATTTTAAATGAGATAGAAGAAGGAAACTAATTGCTGCGACAACATGAGCATTCCAGGAAAAGAAGAGCTCCGTTGAATATAATTGGTAACGTTGCAAACTCCTTATTCGGTGTTTTGGACTCTTCATACGCAGAACAAATGGCAGACATCATAAATTCCCTCGACAAAACAGACCAACACCTGCTGAATCTCTTACGAAATCAAACGTCTGTGATTGATTCAACAATAAACATCATGAATGATACATACGGAAGGATGGAAGCTCGACTAAAGAAGTTCGATGAATACCTTAATCAAACCATCTATAGCATAAAGCGTATAAATTACGAGTTCCATCAAGAAAAGTTAATTGAATATTTTAACACTCTATCAATTCGGTTAATGCTTCTGATCACAAAATATCGAAACATACAAAATGCGTTATTGAAAACCATGACAGATACGCATCACGGAAAGGTGAGTCCACAACTATTAACACCAGACCAGCTGCGGCGACGGTTAATTATCATAAAAGAAAACCTTCCTGCGAATTTGCGCCTAATTGAAGCCCGCAAAAATCTACTCAACTTATATGGGACAATGTCGATAGAAGGAAGAATGCTAGGAGATCAGCTAATTTTCAGAATAAAGCTTCCGCTTATTTCTCACGAGTCTTTTGAAATTTTGCATATAGTTCCAGTGGCTATTGCAATGGGCAACGGATTCTATTCGATGAGTGTTTTAACGTCGTTCATCATCGTCAATCTCCATCGAGATTTATATTATCCGATATCGGAACTGGAATTATCCCAGTGTGCCATCATCAATCATTCTGAGTATCTTTGCAGGCAAAATCATCCTCTTTATCGAAAGGGTTCGATTTCTAGTCGTTGCGAGTTCATCATCTTGACGGAATCCGGTCCAGATACTTCATGCAATTTCATTAGAACTAACGAAATAAATCAATGGACGCAGTTATCAAGTCCAAATCATTGGATGTACGTCGTACAACAACCGACCAGCATCAACATTGTATGTGACAACAGAATGCAAAGTAAAACCTTAACTGGATCAGGCATCATCAACACGACTAACGGATGCATAATTAAAGACGAATCGACAATACTGCAAGCCAACACTGTATATTCCAGCATGATAAAGGATTCTTTTATACCATCGAAAAATGTTCCTGATGTCGTCGCTATTGTGGAGTTTTCAGTAAAACATTTATCGTCTGCATGGGATACGCTAGAACCCAAATTGAGGGCGCTACAAGACAAGGTTGCGTCATTGAAGACAGCCGAAGCGAATGGTGTGACGAATGCGCATCATCATATTCATCATTATAGTATTGGTTACTCAAGCTTCGCGATCGCGATCATCTGCCTTTCATGACTTCTATGGCGGTTTTTTAGAAGACACGCTCAACCAAAAAGTTCAAGGCCACCAAAACCAGCTCCACGGCAACTTCCTCCTGACGCCTTCAAGACAGACGCAGAAATTAATCTTTGAACAGTCCGTTCAAAGGAGGGGGAGGATGTTCGATATCTGTTCGATACGTTTCGATACTTGTTTTTATTATACCATTCATGTTAAACTCTAAAGTTATTTCTCACACTGCTTATGCTTCGCAAAGTATTGATCTACAGTTTTATACGCGTCAGCAAATTAAATATTGAACTATTGGTATTCAATAAAAATTATAAGCAATATGAGGAATGATCAAAGTTCATTCTCGATACAATTGAAAAATATGTTATGAATAATTAGTCGTAAGCAAATGTAATGTAAGCAAAATTATGCTATATAAAGAACGTATTAATGTGAATAAAATCAATCTTAGCGTGGACAAAGCCTTTTATTTATCCTTGGTGAGGCTGCTAGGGGCGCTAAGGTTAGTTGAGTTCTGGCACTGAGCTTGAATCCAACGGTTCTATTAGAATTCCTAATTTCTGGTATTGTACTAGAAGTTAGCGCTAAAATAGAACCATTCAACATTTCTATTAGAATTCATAATCTCTGGTATTGTACTAGAGGTTAGCGCTAAAATAGAATTGTTCAAAGGTGAGAATACGTACTGAACGTATTCTATATCACCTGATACTAGTTGAAGTTTGAGTTCTTGTACTGTACTTGAATTCAGCATTTCAACTGAACTACCTGGTTTCTAGTATTGCACTAGAAAGCAGTGTCCAAAGGACTCCTTTCTGAAGGCTAGAATAAGTGCTGTACTTAGTCTACGCCCGACCTACAGAAAAAGGACCGACATCAGGTGCTCAAAATACAATAACGACACCTATCAAAAGCGATTCAAGAAAAGCCTTGGTCGCTATATAAAAACAGGCACCCTCCTCCAATCCTGTGAGGCGACTTCGTGGCTTCAATTGTTCGCCAGAGTCTCCTTGCAATGCGCTGATAAAGCTCCAACTCTCTTTACTCAGTGCCATTACCAGGCCAAAACGTCTGACGAAGTCCACCCCCAATATGAGCATCTGCGGTAGCGACGGAACAAGCATTCGAAGCCACTCCTTCTTCTCCCTTAGCTGGATTGGAACCATTACCGTCCCCGCAATTGCACATTCCTGACAATTGGCCATTCGGATCACCTTTTGGTTGGAGTCCAGAAGCTCTACACTACGCTCGTCCAGCACCCTCCAACCTTCTTCCCCTACCACTGTATTAGTGGCGCCCGAATCCAAGAGACCCAAGAACTTGCGACTGTATATCTCCACCTCAAGGTATTTATTTATTTATTTATTTATTTATTGTCTTAATGAACAGATACAAATGCAATCAAAGATTAGACAAGGAATAAACTTATAGATAAAAAGAAAAGAGACTATAAATTAAAACTAACCAAAGTATAATGAGGCGGTGAAATTTAATCGTGATTCAACACAGATATGCCATTAAAAATTCAAAGAGTTACTTTATTTCATACGATAAAACGCATCCTCTTAACATATTTTTAAAAATGCGTTACGAAGGCGGAAGAGGAACAAAGTTCAAAGAATTATGTTGCCTAAAAATATGTATGAGTACGAGCAAATGGTACGTTGAGGATAAATGAAGACTTGGTAGAATGTACCGGGTCACGAACAGAAAACTGCGCTCTGGGAATATAAGTAATAGATCCAGTAATCATTTTATACAGGAGACATGGGTCGAAATACACTCTGCGTGAAATAAGGGTACGAATTTCAAGGATGGAAAGACGCATACTATACTCTCAGTAGGGAATACGGAACTTGAGGAATAGTGAGCGAGTAAATTTACGTTGTACAGACTCAACAGCATCAATTAAGAAACGATAATGAGGACACCAAATTTGACAACAATATTCGAGGACACTATCTCCACGTCTCTTCGCCAAAAAATAGTTTGATTGCGCCTCCTTTGCGGCCCCTCCTATAGTGCTCCCTGTATCCAGGCTGCCGTCTACTGGACTTAACTGGAGTCAATCTAATTCCTGAGTCAATCGATTTCGACCTTCGGCTTCGGAGTTTCTGGCTATTGACCTCCCATTCGTTCGAATCTGGTAAGGCTCTGGTACTACGAGGATGGTTCGGTTGGCTCTGGCAATTTGGGCATGTCGCTCTTCTGACACCTTGCCGCGCACAACCAAAGCATCTCTGAGGCTCTCGACAGTCCCTGGACGTATGATCATTGCCCTTGCAGTTCCAGCAGCACACCAGATTTCTCTGCAGAGGCGCTAGCATCATTTCGTCCGCGTAACCAACGTAGGCCAGATCCGACTCCAAAAGGCGTTGTTGTTTCCGAGGCGGTGGGGGTAAATATGCTTCGACTGATACCCATGTCACCTCCAAAGAGCGGCCTACCCTGATCAGATCCGCGATACTACGTACCGGAGTCAAGGCCAGTTGTGTTTGATAGAATGGGGCTATATTTTTCCGTAAGATTCGAAGTTTCTCCTCTTCCGAACACGGGACGGTGCAACGCCTAAACAGCATCTCCATTGCTGATACATATATGCCCATCGATTCCTCCGGGCCCTGTGTGCGTCTTTCAACTTTGCTGAGCAGGTGGTCGTCGTAATCAGGCGGTAGAAATTCGGCACGCAGTTCTGCCACCAACTTCTGCCACGAGTTGACTCGAGTCCGATTGGCACGGTACCATACTAGTGCCTTTCCTTCGAACATTTCTATTCCCTTTTACCACCATGAGCGTTGCCGTGGGTATCGAAAATAAAGGACCAGTTTTGTGATCCAGTCCCTAGTTTGGTTCACGGAAGCCTGCGGTTACTCCCGCGGCCTCATTCCCGATTACGCGTGCCTCCCCTCGCTCGTTCCCTTCATCGCCGTCCCCTACTGCATCTGCTCCCTCGTTTCTCTCCTCGCCCTCCGCGTTCACCAGGAGCTCCCCCATAGCCATAATCAAACGAACTCTCAGCTTGTTGGCTTCTTCTCCCATCTCCTCGGCCTCATGATGTGCATTCTGCAACCGTCGCATCCCAAACTCAACTTTCGTCTTTATCTTAAGAAATTCTGACGATTGTGGAGTGCCCGTAAAAGATGCAGTCAGGGTTTGGATTTCCTCCAGCTTCTCTCTGACAGCCTCCAAGTCCTTTTCCAATGTATAATAGGGGTAGTCTCGGGTGCTAATCAGCGACTTATCCATCGAAGTCTCAGCTCGGAGCACCACCCGAAGCGTCTTTCACATGGCCTCCACAGTCCCGGTAGGTTGCCGTCGGATTTTTAATTCGTAGGTCAACTCCTCCTTGCTGAGTATGTCGATTAGAATCCTGATTTTCAACGCCATTCTGGATTTTCCGCACTTCTTAGTTCTTAAATTAAAAAGGGAAAACTACTTACTTAAGAGTAGAATAAAACACAAATTTTATTTCCAACTGAATCTTGATTAAATCTGCAAGTCAAAAGAAATTTCAGCCGCTCCTGTTCTGCCTCGTAATCCTCGTAGCCTAGCGGTCGCTCCTAACGCACTCTGCCTGGGATCTGCTATCTGGTTTAAAGTCCCCGTTCCTCAAGTGGTCAGCTGCGGAGCTTCTTCGACATCGACTACTTTTGCTTGGATTTGACACGAATTTTAATTTTCACACTATCACTTATTTCAACACCAATCTTTTCAAAAGAATAACCACGCGGTAATCTTCTTTTGGGCCCCACGTTGGGCGCCAATTTGAAACCCGCCCCGCCTATTAAGGGGGGTTGTGACCTCCGGCTTGGTCCGTTTGGGTCCCGGGCTCGCTCAATGGTGTTTAGGAGTGGGCGCCACTCACTCACCCCAAGGTAGGACCACGAGCCGCCGAGTGAGGTTGCGGCTCACCGAGGTCAAAGGGACATGGTTTGGAGCCGCCTCTACGTTGCGCGACCCCCTTGCTCAACCGCGAGCAAACAACGGGCTTCTTGCCTTAATTGCAACCGATCTAAGTTCGTCGAAACACAAAGAGATGTTAATCTACTTGAACTCCGCGATCGCGCAGTTCACACGCTAATGTGACCCCAAAAGTTTAACTTTTTCACACTACGGTCTTTTCAAATATCTTACTCCTCCAACCGCAAGCAAAACGACCAACTTCTTTCCTCAATGGCAAATTATTTAATGAAATTCCAACATAAATAGGTTCCATTGAATTCCATTGAATTTCGCGGCCAAGAATTTCACACGTTAATCTGAGCAGAAATTTCAATTATCTTACATGACGATATTTTCGATCATCTTAACCTATTGCCGAATTCCACCACTTCACTATAACATTCGCTGTACAATTAAATGCGCATGCACGGTAAATACCATATATATATATAGCTTATTAGATTTTCCTGATTATCTTACTGATTTATTTAAGACTAATGTTTTCTTACTTACAACTTATTACTTTTTAATGAGTCGCCATCGATATTGATTTAAAGCGATGAGACGGAGTGAGACTGCGCAGTACTTCGGAGCAGCGGGTGCACACGAGTTAGCCGATTGTCATGTGGACGTAGGTGCCCTCTGTCGTCTTGTTCCTTACGCACTAGCGTCATATTAACCTTAAAAAAACCCTAGCGCATCAGAACCGCTAGAAATACTAATGTTCGAAGAACAGTAGAGGATTTGTGCAGATTTTGAGTGTATTGTTATATATTGTTGTTATACTGTTGTTATTGTCTTATATATTATATATTGTACGTATTGTCATATATATTGTTATATATTGTATATTCGCGAAGTGAATACTTAATGCAAGCATTTATTGGTACCAAAATAACAAAAACACCTCCTGCTAGCAGTCCTATCTGCCTCACAGTGAAGTCAACCTGCTCTGCGAATTTCGTGTTGATCCGATCACTGCATTGGAAGTAGTAAGGATACAAAGAAATTAAGGGTTTCCATTCGCAAGAGCTTTAACATTTTCTAGATAGTAGTATTTGGTGTGTATTTTCAATACAAGACCACTACGATTTGAAAATGTTATGATAAAATCACTTACTAAAGCTATTTAAAAAAATACAAAAACAATCATAGCTGGCAACCCTATTATTGTTTTTCAAAAATAGATTTATACTGAATATTGTCTACAATAATTTAAATTTGTCATATGAATTTCGTTATGATACCATGACTGTACTGGACGCTATAGGGCAAAGAGCTTTATTCAAATAAAATAACATTATATAAACAACTTGGTGCAGTTGCACCAATTTTTAACGATTCTAAAAGCATATAGATATATAACTTAGATGCTTTGCTTTTATATAATCTTTTAGTGCTTTTATATAATCGAAGTCGTTTGTCATAAATTATGCTTACCATAGAAGGGGGTGATGCAGATGAATAAGCTAATAAACTCGGTTATAGGTTCAAGTAACAAACAATAAAATTTCCAAAGCTCGGAATATTTAAATATCGGTTGCTTATTTTATTGTAAATAGTTTGCTTATGAATAGAAAATGGAAGCATCTGTTGGTGCGATATTTACGAAATTGTCCGGTGCTGGCAATCATCTGCTAGCACCATAGCTGCTTCACGTTGTGTTAAACCCACCCTATGAATTTCGTTTCGATTGAATGACTGCGTTGTAAGTTATAGGAGTGAATTAAATTTTAGGGTTACCATTGTCCAAACTTTTCAAATTTTTGAAACGTAAATATTTGATGTTATTTGTCATTGCAGGATCATTCCCCCACTTGGAAATTTTATGACAACATCGTTCGATAAAGAAATGTCAATAAATTACAAAATTCATCATAGCTGGCAACCCTTTCTTGGTTTTAAAACGAAATTTCTACAGAATTAGAAACGCAACAAGATATGCTTTTCACATGAATTTCGTTTTGATTTCATCACTGCATCGGAAGTTATAGGGAAAAACCTTTATTTTCCTGAGCAAATTTACAATATTTAAGAGACAAAAATTGCCGTAGCTAGCGTCCATATACTAATTTTTCAACCAAATTTCTATGAAATCTATCTTAGAGTAAGGTTCATCTACTGCGTGAATTTCGTTAAAATCTGGTGGCTAAATCGGAAGCTATAGGCCAAAAACCAGTTTTTTTTCTCAGTGATTTTTCCAAATGGCACCACTACCACAGTATTGCCCGTATTTAAAAATCGCTTCTATCAGACCTGGTCCTAGTTAATGCCAACATGTTCTATAAATTTCATATTGATCGCATTTTCCGATTGTCAGTTCTCGTGAACAGAAGTTTTGCGTGCTGAAAATAGAGGTAATTTGATCACGGGTTGCCGTTCTTGTTTACCGCGGAATTTTTGAAATTTTTATTTGACTTGGTGGACAAAAGTCAAAATTTATCAAAAATTTGAATTTATTTTCAAAAATCAAAAATTTTCCAGGAGACTCGATGATTTGAAGGATTTGTTTTCAGGAGCCTGCTGTAGCTACAGAGTTGCCCGCACAGTCTTGAAAGTCCATGTGTGTTAAATTCTAGTTTACATCAATACGCCCTGCAAATTTCACGACGATCCATTGTTTTTCTTAGAAGTTATGACAAATCGAAATTTGAAAAAAAATCCTTGCCTACTTTTAGGCACTCAGTGCCAACACCTGGCTCAAAATTTTCAATTCTTAATCATAAACAAACTACAAACATAATAAGTTTTCATTCCTATTACTTTTTTTTAACAAAAATCTACACTGCTTGAAAATATAGGTGTACCTGAAAATTCACTTAAATGCCCGCTGCCGCCAAAAGGTTTGAGATATCTGAATTCTAGCAAGTCATGGACCTACCTGTTATATACATCTATGTTCTCCGAAAGTTTCAGCTCAATTGGATCGGCCACTCCAGAGATTATCTCTGTTAACCGTTTTGCTGATATATATATATATATATATATATATATATATATATATATATATATATATATATATATATATATATATATATATATATATATATATATATATATATATATATATATATATATATATATATATATATATATATATATATATCACGATTTTCGGCGCAGCGATTTTAATACTAATGTTCTTTGAACATTAGTAATAGCTTAATCGCCTAGTTACATATGCTACCCCGACGGCACCCGGTATGTATATTAAATAAACCGGGTGTGACAATGCTCTATCGCCTTTTGAGTGGTGGTAACAGATTCTTTACAGAGTGGAATGATGGAACGTTCGCGATTGTTCAGCCTTCCTTGCCTGTTTTTACTTATGTTCGAAGAACATAAGTATTAAATTCGTTTCGCCGAAAATTCATATTTCTTTATATATATATATATACATATATATATATATATATATATATATATATATATATATATATATATATATATATATATATATATATATATATATATGTATGTATTTATATATATATATATATATATATATATATATATATATATATATATATATATATATATATATATATATATATATATATATATAGTCATGAACAAAAGTCTACGTACCACCCAACATCTGAGCATTTCTCTCAGTTTGTATAATCCTAATTCTAAGCATTCACAGCAAAAACATGTATTCACTTAATTTAAGCTTAAATATAAGTAAATATTTGAACTATTTCTATCGAAGCAATAATAAGAGGGATACAAATGAAATCTTCACACCCAAAATGAAACAAAAGTGTTCGTAAAGCTTAACGTGTGTTTGAATAATTTTCATTGCGCATGTTTTCATTGAATGGTGATATTTGTATTAGATTCAAGAGCTGACAGTGCGTTGACAAGTAATTTTCAATTTGTTTAAAGTGATCCTGGTTCCGATTAGGAAAGAAATCTCTGATAACGTTAGAAAATTAATTTCGAGCCTTAGAACACAAAGGCGATCTTAACGTGAAATTAGTGAAATAGTCAAAAAACCGCGGTTAAATGTTCAAACTGTAATTTTAAATTACCAGAGGACAAAGTCATTTGAAAACAAATCCAGAAGTGGAAGACCGCGAAAGCTGACCGAACGTGAAGAGAGAAGGATACTCGCAGAAATAAAAAAAAACCTCTAGCGCACCTGAACCGCTAGAAAACTAATTTTCGAAGAAATTGTCTTTGAGTGACAAAAAAGTGTGGAAAGACGTAATACACTGTTTTGTAGAATAATTCCTAATCCAAAGCAACAAAACTCAACTATAACACAAATAATGTAAATGTTCAGTGCTGGCAACACTTTCCCAACGAAGCAGTAATATGTTTACCATAACAAGTTCATACTCAAATCAACTTTTCCTTTGAATTTCGTTCTCATCGCAGGATTTCATCGAAAGTTTCAGCGGTTAAACGTTGTTTGAGGCTGCTATCCGAAAAATGTTCAAAACTCGGAAAATTTGAAAATTGATTCCTTATTTTTTATTGCGAATGCTTTGCATATGAGAACGTAATTTGAAGCATCTGTTGGTGCAATATATACGGAAATGGCTAATGCTGGTTAGCCTGTGTCAGCAGCAAAGCAAAATACATACCAAATCTGCTTTACGTTAAGTTAAACCCAACCAGTAAATTTCGATTCGATTGAATCACTGCGCTGGAAGTCATACGGGTGAAAAGAATTTTAGGGTAACCACCCTCAAAACTTTTCAAATTTTTCAAGCGTTAATATTTGTAGTTAAATTTCATTGCAGGATCATTTCCATTTGCAAATCTAATGACATTAATCGCTCAGCAAACAGATTTAATAAAATTACAAAAATGGTCATAGCTGGCAGCCCTTTCATGATATTGGTATGAAATTTCTACGACATTTGGTTCACATTAAGGTCCACTTACTGCTTGAACTTCGATTTAATTTTTGCACTGGACATGAAGTTATAGGGAAAAAAGCTTTATTTTGCTGAGCAAATTTGCAAGATTTAGGAGACGAAAATCACCATAGCTGGCAACTCTATTCTTATTTTTCAACCAAATTTTTATCAAATGTTACCTAAAATAAGATCCAAGTACTGTATGAATCTTGTCCAAATTTGATGGCTGAGTCGGAAGTTATAAGCCTAAAACCAGTTTTTTTTTCTCAGCTATCTTTCAAGATGGTACCACTACCACAGGGTTGCCCGGATTTCAAAAAAACTTCAATTAGACCTGGCCCTAGCTAATGTCAACGTATCGTGTAAATGTCATTATGATCGGATTATCCGCTCGTCAGTTCTCGTGAACAGAACTTTTGAGTGCTGAAAATAGAGGTAATTTGGTGATGGGTTGCCGTTCTTATGCAAATCGGAATTTTGAAAATTTTATCTGGAGATGAAGGACAAAAGACAAAATTTATCAAAGATTTGAAATTTTTGTAAAAAATCAAAAATTTTTCAGGAATGTCAATGATTTGACGGATTTTTTTTCAGCAGCCTGCCACAGCTACAGGGTTACCCGCTTTATGCTGAAAATCTATATGTACCAAATCTTAGTCAACGTCAATACGTTCTGAAATTTTCACGATGATCCATTGTTTTTCTTACAAGTAATGACAAATCAAAATTTGAAAAAAATTTCTTGCCTACTTTTAGGCACCCTGCACCCACACACAGCTCAACATTTCCAATTCTTTATCACAGACAAGCTTAAAACATAATAAGTTTTCATTTCCAATACTTATTTTTACAAACATTTACACTGCTTGTAAATATAGGAGTTCCTCAAAATTCACTAAAATGCTCGACGCCCGCCAAAAGGTTTAGGATATCTGAATTTGAGAAAGTCGTGGACCTACCTACTATATACATCTACGTTTTCCAGAAATTTCAGCTCAATCGGATCGGCCACTCCAAAGATTATCTCCCTTAATCATTTTGCTGATATAATATATATATATATATATATATATATATATATATATATATATATATATATATATATATATATATATATATATATATATATATACATATATATGTATATATATATATATTTATATATATATATATGTATATATATATATATATATATATATATATATATATATATATATATATATATATACATACATATATATATATATATATATATATATATATATATATATATATAAAGAAATATGAATTTTCGGCGAAACGAGTTTAATACTATTGTTCTTCGAACATTACTAATAATCCTCGTACGTCGTCAAAATTATTAGCTGAAGGCATCAAGGAGGTTAAGGGCAAACACTTACACCCTTTAACTGTGCGCAGAGTGCTCTACCGCAACGACTATTTTAGCAGGACACCTAGGAAAAAACCATTCATTTGTAAAACAAATGAAGGTAAACGACTCGAATATGCAAAACTCCATGAAGGCAAGCAGGAAAATTTTTGGAATAACGTCTTGTTTAGCGACGAAAGCAAGTTTAATATTTTCGGACATGACAGTAGGCAACGAGTGTGGAGAAAACCAACGAAGGCCTTCAAAAAAAGCAAAATTTAATTGGTACGGTAAAGCATGGGGTGCAAGTGTTCTTGTTTGGGGATGCATGTCGGCGGCGGGGGGTGGGGGAATTTAGCTGTTATTCACGGTATTATGGATCGTGCTGAATATTTAGACATACTTTAAGCTACAATCAGCGCAAAAATTGGGACTAGGGCCGTCTTGGGTCTTCCAAAAAGACAATGTCCCCAAACATACAGCGCAGATTGTGAAAGAGTGGTTGATTTTTAATATCCCCAAACAACTTCATTGCCCACCCCAATCTCCGGACTTAAACTTAATCGAACATTTATGGGATCATTTGAAGAGCGAACTTCAAAACCATAAAGTTTCAAACAGATTCGACCTAATTTCCGTTCTTCATGAAGATTGGGACAAAGTTACACCAGAAATTGCAAAAAATCTAGTCGATTCAATGCCAAGCCGATTGAAAGCTTTAATTTCCTCGAAGGAGGCCCCACCAAACACTAGTTTTTAAGACAACCAATGTTAAATGTGACTGTACGTAGACTTTGTTCTTATTTATTGTATGAAATTTTATTATTTTTGTTTTATGTTAATTTGCACTAAATGAATATACATATATTGTACGTGATATGAAATAAATTTATTGTTTTCATTATTTCTTATCATTTTTGTTGACATCAGGTGTTCAGTTCAATATTTTTCATGAAAATTGCAGGGTTACGTAGACTCAAGTTCATGAATGTATATACATCAGCAAAATGATTTTCCGAGATAATCTCTGGAGTGGCCGATTCGATTGAGCTCAAACTTTCGGAGAACGTAGATGTACATAGTAAGTAGGTCCACAACTTTCTCAAATTCAGATATCCTAAATCTTTTGGCGGCGGCGAGCATTTTAGTGAATTTTGAGGTACTCCTATATTTCCAAGCAGTGTAAATTTTCGTTGAAAAAAATATTGGGAATGAAAATTAATTATGTTTTAAGCTTGTTTATGATAAAGAATTGAAATTTTTGAGCCGTGTGTGGGTGCTGAGTGCCTAAAAATAGGCAAGGATTTTTTTTCAAACTTTGATTTGTCATTACTTGTGATCAAAACCTTGGATCATCGTGAAAATTGCAGAGCGTATTGATGTTGACTAGGACTTAGCATATATGGGTTTGCAAGGTTGCACGGGTAATCCTGAAGTTACGGCAGGCCTCCTGAGAAAATATCCTTCAAATCATTTACCCTCCTCAAAAATTTTTGATTTTTGGCAAAAGTTTCAAATCATTGATAAATTTTGACCTTTGTCCATCACGTCAAATTTCACATACCGATTTGCACAAGAACGGCAACCCATCACCAAATTATCTCTATTTTCAGCACTCGAAAGTTCTGTTCACGAGAACTGACGACCGGATTATCCGATCATAACGAAATTCACAGGACATGTTGGTATTAGCTAGGACCAGGTCTGATAGAAGTGATTTTGAAACGCCAGCAACCCTGTGGCAGTGGTACCATTTTTAAAAATCACTGTGAAAAAAAAGAGCTTTTTGGCCTATAACTTCCGATTCAGCCATCAAATTTTAACAAAACTCACACAGTACTTGAATTTTACTCTATGTAACATTTGGTAAAAATTTGGTTAAAAATTTGAATAGGGCTGCCAGCTATGATGATTTTTGTCTCATAAATCTTGCAAATTTGCTCAGCAAAATAAAGCTTTTTTCCTTATAGCTTCCGGTCCAGTACAGAAATTAAAAGAAAGTTAATGCAGTAAATGGACCTTAGTGTGAAGTAAATGTCGTAGGAATTTCGTACAAAAATCATGAAAGGGCTGCCAGCTATGACCATTTTTGTATTTTGTGGAATTTCTTTACTGAACGATTATGTCATTAGATTTGCAAATGGGAATGATCCTGCAATTAAATTAAACCACAAATATTAACGCTTTAAAAATTTGAAAAGTTTTGAGGGTGGTAACCCTAAAACTCTTTTCATCCGTGAAGCTTCCTGCGCATTGATTCAATCGAAACGAAATTTACTGGTTGGGTTTAACTTAACGTGAAGCAGATTTGGTATATATTATGCTCTGCTTTTGACACAGGGTAACCAGCATTAGCCATTTTCGTAAATATTGCACCAATAGATGCTTGAAATTACATACTCATATGCAAAGCATTTGCGATAAAAATAAGAAAACAATTTTTAAATTTTCCGAGTTTTTAACATTTTTCGGATGGCAGTCTCAAACAACGTTTAACCTATGAAACTTTCAATGAAATCCTCCGATGAGAACGAAATTCAAAGGATAGGTTGACTAAGCACGATCATTTTATGGTAGATTTATTGTTGCTTCGTTGGGAAAGTGTTGCCAGCACTGAAAATTTTCATCATTTGTGTTATAGTTGAGTTTTGTTACTTGAGATAAGGAATGGTTGATATGATTCTACAAAAAAGTGTATTACGTCTTTCCAAATTTTTTGGTCACTCAAAGACAATTTCTTCGAAAATTAGTTTTCTAGCGGTTCTGATGCGCTAGGGATTTTTTTTCATTTTGCCTATGCTTTGACGTGCCGGGAGGGGCAATCGTGGCCTCCTTATGTTACAACGTAGTAATTGTTCTTCCGAAAACCAAAAACTGACACTTTTGGTTGTCAGTTTTCAGGAAATGTAATGAGAGCGTTCCCTTACTTTCATGAATTTCTCCCACCACATGACTCAGGATAATTCATGAAAATTCAGTGACTGAAGACCTATTGTTTTGGTTGAATAAGCCGGTCGTCAGTTCTCGTGAACAGAAGTTTCAAGTGCTGAAATTAGAGGTAATTTGGTGATGGGTTGCCGTTTTTGCAAATCGGAATTTTGAAAATTTTTAATTTGACATGAATGACAAAGGTTAAAATATATCAATGATTTGACGTTTTTGTCATAGAACAAAAAGTTTTCAGTCGTTGGGTTTGAAAGATGAGCCTACCGAAGCTACAGAGTTATTCGCACTGTCTTCAAAATAAATGTGTGTAAAGTCTAGGTCAACATCAATACTCGCTGCAATTTTCACGATGATCCAATGTTTTTTATCAAAAGTTATGCAAATCGAAATTTGAAAAAAAATTCTTGCTACTTTTCGGCATTCAGCACCCACACACGATTCAAAAATTCCAATTCTATTTCATAGACAAGCTTCAAACAGAATAAGTTTTCATTCCCAAAACTTTATTTTTAACAAAATTTCCACTGCTTGGATATATAGGAGTACTTGAAAATTCACTTAAATGCCTGCCGTCATCAATGGGTTAAAGATATTTAAACTCTGGCATATAATGGACCTACATACTATATACATCTATATCTTTCAAAAAGTTTCACAACAATCGGATCGGCCACTCGAGAGGGTAACTCCTTTAAACATTTTG
>OX376373.1:108950788-109010321 GCA_947369275.1 Nemotelus nigrinus
ACCATGCCCAGTCAAGAACTGACAAAGGTAAAAGTTTACCTGTCCGTGGCTCCGGTTAAGCCAAGGCTCAATGAGACCAATTAGCTTAGCCATCCAGCGTCCTTTAGTACTTTCCCTCCAACGTTGTTGCCAGAGTTGGAGAGTAAGCGTACGCGCGTGTGTTAGAGCCTCAGTTTTACCCAGCTCTGAGCGATAGAGGTTCTAGCGCTAATAGGTCGATCGGGATTACTCCTGATCCCACCATCACAGCCTCTTCTGAGACCGTGCGGTAGCTACAGGCGATACGCAGGACATCCCTGCGCTGGACATTGGCAATGCGCTTCCGGAACTTCTCAGTTCGGAGTTTATCTCCCCAGGTTTCGGCTCCATATAGCAAGATGGAATCGGTCGTTACCATCAGTAGCCTCCGTCGCGTCTCACTGCGTCCACCGACGTTGGCCATTAGCCTACTCAGCGAAGTGACGTCTACTAGAGCCCTATCACAAGCCCTGCGAATATGATCCCAATACGTCAGCTTGGTGTCCAGGGCTACTCCCAGATACCTGACCGACTTGCTGGTCTGGACCTCGACGGAGCCAACTGTCATGGGTATGACAGTTGGTATCCTCCGCTTTGTCAGCATGACAATCTGTGTTTTAGAGATTGCCAGCTGCAGGCCGTGTTCGGTCATCCACTGATCCACCCTCCTCATGGCTTGGTTAAGTCTCAATTGAGCAAATTAGGCAAATCTGGAAGTGATTACCGCTGCAATGTCATCAGCGTAACCTACCAGAAGCACATCCTCAGGCATTTCCAGACACAGCAGATCTTCGTACATAATGTTCCAGAGGTCAGCTCCTTAGATCGACCCCTGTGCCGCACCTGAAGTGACAGGCCTCCTTCTGACTCCTTCGTCAGTGTTGTAGAGCAACCAGCAATCCCTGAGGTAGTCCGTAGCACGACGACTGGTCTGGCTTGATGGCATGCCTCTTCCGCTCCTGCTACTGCCCTAATAACCTCTGATATGGCATCGATTGTTGAATGTTCTTTTCGGAAGCCGTGCTGCTTACCAGAGAGATCACCAGCAGATCTCATTGCTGACAGCAGCCTTGGCTTAAGTAACCCCTCAAGAAGCTTCACTGCAGTGTCCAGTATGCACAGTGGGCGGTGTTTCGATTACTAATTCAATTACTGATTCAGATTCTTACGTTTTCAAATTCAAATCGAAGCACTTTACTGAACATCTATTTGAATTCAAACAATATCACAAATTCAATTCGAAGTACTTTATTGAGCATCTATTCGAATTCAAACAATTTTACCAAATCAAATTCAAACAGTGGCGGTCTTGCCATATGTGCACATGAGCACGTGAACCCCCTGACAAAAAAGCATATCAGCTAAAAATACTATAACATTTACATACCAAAAACTAATTTCCCAAATCTTATATGCATGAGAACATTATTAACTTGCCAATATTCATCATACATCAGCGACATTGCAGGCAAAACATGTGCACATGAAAATTTGTGCACTGATCGAACCTACCACCGACAATTTCGCTTGCTTGCTATGCAGCAGTGAGCACACGCTCCAGTATTGGGTATCACAGGGGCTTGCGGGGTAAAGGGGTATTCACAAAATTACACTGCTAGTTGTGCACATATGAAACGTGCTCTTAGGATAGAATACCAAAGACCTAGAGACCGATTCTACGCTGATGGTCGGACGATAGATGATGGTGACGTCACGTTGCTGCGACCACACAAATATGTATGTATGTAGGTACGCCGAACGTATTGTAAAATTATATATGATTATTTTAATTTTAGGGAGAGTTTTATTTATGTTGAGTTTACTGAAATCATATAAAATAGGGGGTCAAAATTTACACAATCATTTTGCTTATACGCAAAAAAAGAACAATTTTAGAGAAGAAAATGAGAATTGTAACATCGTAGACACAAAATAACGACTAAGATATGTTAAATATTTTGTGACTAAGCGCGAAAGGAGCTTAATATTTGGTGAAAATATTAAAATAAAACGATTAAGGTGAACATTGAATTCATGAACATCATTAAGTTACGCATATAAAAAATATAAGGTTGACTTCAATGATTTAAAGTTTTTATCTTACGTTTTTACAATAGTTACAGAATGAATGATACACTGAACTATTGATTTAGAGATTTTTAATTTGAGATCTGTTAGTTTTGTTGCATTTCCGGTGTTCGGCCGATATTGCGTTAGCCAGCATCGATTACATTGTCACAGTAAATAGGAATATATGGTATATTAGATTTTGTTTACCGCTAAATTAACTGTATGTATTTTTGCATCATTCTCATGGACATTATTGATCAACGCAGTGTAAACTATTTACCAGAAAAAGTGATCTGAAAAATAACTTTAATATCTGAAGTTTGTAGCGAAAGGATTTGAAATGAAATTTAACTAAAAATTTGTAAAGCGCTTCTAATTGAAAGAATAAAGTTTTGTTTCAGCTCTTGAGCCTGTGTTTCCTCAGTTTGAGCTATGATGACTTCCGGTTTCTTATAACGATCGTTTTATTGCAGGCTTCGTTAATTACCATACCAACCAAGGAAGCATACAAACATTGAAACATTCGATACAATGAAAACAATATACTTCACTACCACATTAAGTAACACACAAATATCTTTCTTTGATGTAATATCATGATACATCATACCACTAAGCATTTACTTTAAACAACCTAAAAGCCATTTATTGTCCTGACCCGGCTGGCTAATGATGGGTGGTTAGAGAATGCGACCTCGCTGCTCAGTTTTTATCATAACCAATCAACTTAATATGCTTAATACAAAATATAATTCTCCGGGTTGCCGATTCTACCTAATTATTCGCAAATATTTATAAGCCACTTAAATACAAGCAGACATAAATATCGCAAGAGGTCATATTCTTACCTGTGACCTTTGCTGTCAGATAGACACCTACATTCTAAACATGCTTTGCTTGTAGGCCAATTAAAAAGGCCACATTTAATACAGGATAAAATGGGTCAAGGAAAAATCAATATCTGAGAAATTAGTTCCTAAGTAGCCGATAAGTGAAATGTAAATGCACTTATGAATATACTCAGAATATACCTTCAAAGAATATACCTACGTAGTCATAGGCGGGCCGTGGTCTAAAATCTGGCAGGGGCCAGGGACTGAAAGGTTCAACACATGCTATGATTTTGTTTTTGTTTGTACACGTACTGTTCATACAACTTATATAATCTACTTACATTATATATTTGTTGATTTATTCTTTATTATTTGCTAATTCATAATGCATTATCAAATAAACTTCTTGTCTGTGAATACGTATGAGTTACTACCACATGCATATAATGTGAATGGTAGGTATGAGCTACACATGAAGAATGAATGACCGCAAAGAAAGAAAGCTTGTATGAATTATACGGGAATAGAATGGAAATAATTAGAAATGTAAGAATATTTTTTCGTTTAGAAGCTTAATATATTTCAACTTATAATTGAAGAAGATGATAACTTATTTTCAAAATATCTTTGAAAAAATTGGAATATATTAAGCTTAGAAGGAAGAAATTGATCTCTTGCTTCAAACATTTGTTACCTAGAAAACCTAGAAAAATTCAAAATAATTTGGTAAGATGAAAAAAGCTGTAACTTACTCTTTTCGAGCCATTTGGTTGGCAGGAACATCTTTGTAGCCCTAACTGCGTGTCCGAGGCTAGATGAAACAGCAAAACATTTGAAACTAGTGCTGTTTGCTGTTTTCCGTTTTCATGATCCTCTGGTAAATGTGAGATTCAGATAGTTTTTTTCTGCGAATGATTTAATTTTTCCCCAAATTACATACAAGTCTTCTCGCCCACTTAGTAGTGTTCCATTCACAAGATTTATCCCATCCCTAAGAGTTGCAATTTTAGTTTGGAAATATATGCTTAACATGTTCATTACAAAAAGTGAAAGATGAAAAGGTTTACTACAAATTTAGGAATACTGATTGAATGAAAGATCCCCAATGAATAAACTGAGTAGTTGTATTTTCCCTCATTTATTTCTTTTTCTAAAGCCTCTTTCATAGTCCCATAGCTATCGATCACATATTTGCAATTGTGAAATCTCGTTGACTAACGAGTGGAGCTTAAACTTCTCATTCCATGCCTTGTGTTTAGACCAACTGCCTCTTCAAGCTGCTTTAACAATTCGTGTTGTGATGGCTTCCAAAAGTGTAGGTAAAGGAATTCGATGGCGTTGAAAAAGGATGTATACGTTTCGATTGTGGAAAATGTGTCCATCGCAACCAGGATAATTTTATGAGCTTGACAGTGTACAAATGTGGCTGCAGAGTGTTTCATCTTAATTTAGATTTGTAATCCACCTTTTTGTCCTGACATGACACTAACACCATTATAAGGCTGTCCAACAACAGGCAATTCGCTAAGTCCGTAGCTGTTTAACAAGCTCAAAATTTTATCTGCTAAATCCGACGCATTTCTAGCTCCTGAACAGTCTACAAAGCTTGAGAACCTTTCTTCGACTGCTAGTTCTTTAGCACATCTGACAACCACGGAGAGTTGTTCCTTCTGTGGACCCTTGTTGCGTCTGCCATAATGGATATCAATCCGCAATCTTTTATTTTAGCTGTATTGTCCTCGCGAACGATTTCAGCAATTATTTTCATCAATTCATTTTGTGTTTTCCACTACAGTAGTTCGCAACCTTGTTTTTAAAATTATTTTCAAAAGTTGAATCATGCTTCGCGAATAATGAACAAAATTCCAAAAAAAATCACGGTTATCACTGGCACCACTTTCATCATGTCCTCTGAAAGCACGTCTTTGGCGACTGAGACACATCGTAAGGTCGATTACCTTTTCCAAATAATTTCGATTCGTCTTAACAACATTCCAAGACTGTTCAAGCACAATATCACTTACTGTATTCCAAGCACTATTAGAAATTTCATATTGTGCATGAATTTTACCATCCGGATAATTTATCCGGATCGCGAAGTTTGATCGAGCTGAAATTTTCGTGTATTTTTGGCGAGAATAGATATTCTATGGAAAATTTTGCATTGTGATAGCTTCACACCGAGTCATCAAACCATCAAAGAATTTACAAGAGTCATGAATGGGCATAAAAAATAAGTTTCTGTCGTTTTTAGATAATGTCTGGACAACCTTGTAGCTACCATAAGCACAAATCTTTCACACGGCTGTTAGAATAAAATGCAAATGATTGATGAATTCATTACAGTCAATTACAGTCAAATTTAAACTTGTAAAATTCCCAATCGCACAAAAATCGCACCGAATTATTTATATTTTTAGCACCTGGAACTTGCGTTTACGGTATCTCGCGACCGGATAAAATTCATAAGTAGATACAGGTGTAGAGTAGATACAGGTCTGACAAAAGTTTAATGAAAATGATAAGAACCATGTTCTGGCTGTCACTATGAAAAAACGGTCGGTGAAATTGAAGTGCTATGCTTCGAAAATTGTATTCTACGTTAATTACCTTATTGCCTACCATTTTAATACTTAGACTATGTTTTGTGAAAAGAATGATTGCATAAAACGCCAGTTTATAAAAGTGTTCTTATCTAAATATCTGTATATAGCCTAGTAGAAATGAACAGATAATCTTAATAAAAAAAGGATACTTGGTGAGGTGCTTTTCGTCTTTTTCTTAACGTTTAACTTGTCGAAATTAATTATTGCCGTCCATTTTTCGAAATAAGTCCCATAACATCGCTAATTAATACCGCAAACAACACAGTCTCTATGTTATAAGTAGTGTGTATGCTTTGGTATAGGCTTACACTACTGCACTACTCAACTCTTGCTGTAACCACAAAAACCTAAAAGACGAAAACTTAAGTGTCTACTATTGGAAATATTTATTTTTCTGGGAGGGGCCAACCTAGGGTCTGGGGGGGTCCCGGCCCCCCCTGGCCCCCCCTACGGCGCGCCTATGTACGTAGTATTTATCTACCTGGAAAAGAAAAAAATGTAAAAATGACTTTTCTACTAGGAAAAAATAAAAAAAAACAGATCGTAGTGAGCATTCAGCGCGTAAAGACATTTTCTTTTGGCATAAATACAAACCTTTGAAAATGAGTAGTGATAGTGTTAGTGTTGGTTTTTTAAAAGCAAGTTTTAAAAATCTTCCTATCGAAGAAAAAATTAAAATAAAAAATTATGGTAGGCCCACAACCCTAATTTCAATTGTGCAAATAACGAAATCGAAAAATAGGCAGTTCAAGCGGGAATTCAAAGCAGAACTCTATGAAAAAACGAAATGGATGTGTGGATGTTCCGATACAAATCGGCTTTATTGTTTCCCTTGCCTCTTATTCGTACGCAGTAACGATGATTCAAGTTGGACGAAAACAGGAGTGGATGATCTGGTTCACCTAGCTCAGAAGATAAAGAAGCATGCGAGCTCATCATCTCATATAAACGCTCAGCTAGATTTAAATTTATTGGGAAAGCAAGACATACGGCAGCAGTTAGATAGTGCATTTCGGCGGCAAGTAGAGCAAAACAATGAAAAAGTTTGAAAAAATCGCTACATTTTATCTAAAATTATTAATTGTATTAAATTTTGTGGAGTTTTTGAATTAGCTCTCCGAGGCCATGATGAAACAGATAATTCACCGAATCCTGGAGTTTTTCGCGACTTAATAAATTATACCGCTGAGTTGGATGCAGCCTTGAAGGAACATATTGAGAACGCAACGGTTTTCAAAGGATTTTCGAAAACTATTCAAAACGAGCTTTTAGATTGCATGCTAGAAGTTATGCAGGAAACCATAAAGCAAGAAATAATGACAGCGGATTTCGTTTCGGTGATAGCTGATGAAACAACCGATGTATCATCAATATCTCAAATGTCGGTGGTGTTCAGGTACGTTCTGAAAGATGGGACTCCGGTGGAACGATTTTGGACATTTGCCAATCCGCTCGATCATGATGCTGCTAGTTTGGCTCAAGCAATCGAAATAAATCTGCAAAAAGTGGTAGATAAACCTGAAAAACTTATTTCGCAAAGCTACGATGGTGCTTATGTTATGTCTGGAGAACATGGAGGCGTCCAAGCTATCATAAAACAAAAATATTCATGTGCTCATTACGTACATTGTTACGCTCATCAATTGAATTTGATATTAATTCAAGCAGCTAAACAAAATCAGCAGGTTCGCGTTTTCTTTTCAAATGTAAGTGATGTTACAAACTTTTTTTCACATTCCGCACAAAGAGTGGCAGTCTTAGATGAAATTGTTGGTGCTAGGGTTCCACGTGCTTCATCTACAAGATGGAATTTTAAAAGTAGAACAGTTTGCACCATTTTCGAGAACCGAGAAGCATTGATTGAATGTATGGAAAAAATAAAATCAACATCCAAACAAACTTCCACCATAAATCAAGCTTGCGCGATATCTCGAATGCTTCAAGACCCTTTATTTTTGTTCTGGCTTACCGTATTTAACCGAATAATGCCACATTGTGATATTTTGTTTAATTAGTTGCAAAAAACTTGTACAGATTCAGTACAAATTCAACAACATTTAACTGATTTTAAGAACTGCATCCAACAAGAAAGGGATTCTATTGAAAATGTTCAAACTGAACTTTTAGATTAGCGGTCTTCAATCAAAAGGCATAGGAAAAATGAGGATCCATACATTGGAAAAATTATAGCTGCCAAAGAAATTTGTGATACAATCATTAGTCATGCTGTAGATAGATTTAGATTCACAAATCATTTAAGTGCTTCCAATATGTTCATTGCTCAAAATTTTTCGAAATTTGCAAAAGACTTTCCTATTGACTCTCTCCAAAATGCAGCTACTGCGTACCCCTTTTTAGATGCGACAAGGTTAAGAACAGAGCTAGAAACTATATATAGAAGACCAGATTTTCAAAATATGTCAGGCGCTGTTTACCTTCTAAAGTTCATTATTGAAAATGATCTTCAAACTATTTTCCCTGCTACTTCCCAAATCCTCAAAATCATCACGACAATACCTATGTCAACAGCAGAAGCAGAAAGATCATTTTCCACCCAAAAAAGAATAAAAACTTTTTTAAGGTCAACAATGTCTCAAGAGAGATTAACAGCTTTAGCCATGCTCTCAATAGAAAAAAATCTGTTAAGGGAAACACCAAATTTTAACGATCTAGTGATTGACAAGTTTGCGTCAAAAAAAGAAAGACGAATCGACTTCACATTTAAGCACTGCAGCTGAACTATTTGCTGATTTTGTTTTTTTTTGTTACTATAGAAATCATTTTATTATAAAATATTTGTTTCATATAATGTTTTAATTTGTAATGATAAAATGTATTTTTTTCAGTTTTGTAATATACCTAATTAAATCTCATGCTTATGGTGTTTAATTCAATGAAGTGTGAACCACCCAGACCAATGGCCACGAGCAGCCACTGAGTTCAAAGCAAATTTTATACGACATCCGATCACAATTCCAATTCGAACAATTTTACTAAATCAAATTCAAAGCCAATTTTAGACGACATCCGATCACAATTCTAATTCGAAAACGAATGAACTTTTAACAAAGGACTAGAAAAATTCTATATGAAAATTTCGGTAAATCTACCGCTTTTACTGTTGTAACATGTCATTTCCAATACAATTATTTCTTCTAAATCAACGATTCAATTTAGCATACAGCATTAACTTTCCAATGATCAGCCGGTTGGAATACAAATTGAAGTGATTACAGCTGATATTGTCTGTCATCTGTCAGTGACAGGTTAAGGTAAGTTTTGATGTACATTATTTTCCAAATTTTAATCTTTTCCAATTTTAGGCTAAATCCGAACAGGCGGTATGCTGATGGATTGCCTAGGACTTTAAGCGCCTCGACCGGTACCCCATCAGGACCCGGGCCTTCAGGTTGTTCATCCTGCACACTGCAATGTTCAGCTCCTTGTCCGTAAAGGGAGGAACATCCACCTGGTTAACGATGATGGGCCTGGTTAACGATGATGGGCCATCAGCCCTTGACGGATGCACCATGAACAGCAAACCAACGATACCCTCCATGGATATCTTATCCAAGCCGCATGCAGCCAAGGCTAAGAATGACCAATTTGTAGCAATCACCCCAGGGATCTGAGTTGACCTCCTCACAAAGATCCTGCCATTTGGCACGTTTGCTACTCGTGATGGCCTTAGTCAGCTCCTTCTTTGCCGCAATATGAGCAGCAGATAGCTCAGCTACTCCCGGCCTTTTCCTGGGTCGCTGTGCCCTGCGCCTGCACGCCAAAGCGATGCGTCTCAGCTCGGCGATTTCATCGTTCCACCAGTATGCATGTTGCCTCCTACGGAAGGGTTTACGTTTGGGCATTGAAGCCTCACACGCCCTGCGAATCAACCCCATTGTTTTGTCAGCAGCGGCCTCTGCTGCTGCACGGGTTGCTGGGGCCCCAGATGCTAGACGCTCCCCTTCCAAGCTCGAAGCGAGCGATGCGGTCATCGCGTCCCTGTGAAGTTTAGCGGCATTTCAGCGTAGCCACTTACAGGGAGAGCGGCGGTGTCTTTAGTAAGCCAGTTATCAATAAAGTTGGCCAATACCAGTTGAAGACTCACCTCGTGTTTGAATGCACGGAAGAAATACTACATTGCGCTGCGGACGAAAGCGACAATTGCAACTAAGGTTTCATTAAAGCAAAAAAGTTAAGATTATTGCATGGAAAAAGTGGCAGTTTTGAAAAAAAAAAGCCGCGTGGTTGACCGCAGAAAAGAATTAGATTTGTGGAAGTGCCAGTGGAAATCCGCAGTATGGAATATTTGAGAAGAGTGGATCCGTTACCCTTAGATGGGAATTACATAAGTGAAAACTGGAAAAAGTTGAAGCAAAATTTAGGTATTTTCCTGGTCACAGGTGAATTAGTTTTATTAAGTTTTGTTCGGATTTAGACTGGTTTGAAATTGTAAGAGTTGGTGATAAGCTTGTAAAGTTTAAAGTTGATACGAGAACCGTCATAAATACTTTGCCATAAAATATTTTTAATAGTATAAGTAACGTTTCATTTATATAAACTGATACCACAGTATATGCTTTTGGAGGGACCGCTATTAATGTGATAGGTATAATAACCATTGAATGCTGCATCAAATATGAAATGCAACCTATTGAATTTGTAGTAGTAAATCACAATTCAAAACCGATTTTAGGCTTGTAAAGGTGTTATGACACTACATTATTTTGGGCATTAATCATCTCATTATTAATCCGAAAAGAAAAGAAGAAACAAGTAGGTGAGTGCAGTCAAAACAATTGTTCGTTTTGACGGTGACGATTAACTGTTATCGAAATGTCGAAGGTATTTTCTAATATGACACATAATATTCTAATATGACACATTAAATTTCCGACTTGTCAAAATTTCAGCTGCTAGCAGCTGAATAATGCGAAGCCGGCCGCATTATTATAGCACACCACATTAATTATGGCATTAATATTTAACAGTTTAACATTATTGGCTAGTGAGGCCTATTCGCTCATACAAAATGCACATATCCATGTTTATTCATTGCCTCTCTCTACTCGGATTATTAATGTAGTGTCATAACACCTTAAACGTGTGTTAAATTTAAATTGGTGAAAAGAGTACTTTCAATAGGTATGATGAAAAGTAAAGAGAGTGTCTTGAAAAAATATAGTGATGTTTTCTCTGGGTTAGGGCATTTGGCGAAGAATGTGAAGTTGGAATTGAAATTCGACAGCCAGCCTGTTTGTAAAGCTGCGAGAAGAGTGGCACTATCTATCTGAACTTGAAAGACTTGAAAATTTTGGAATAATAACGAAAGTAAATGAAGCTGTCGACTGGATATCAATATTATTGTAGTGAAAAAGACAAATAAAAAGTTGAGAATATGTATGGACCCGAAAGAATTTAACCAGTGTTTAAAGTTAAATCGATATCCCATTCCTACGTTTGAGGAAATATCTTAAAAGTTGGCTAATAAAAAGATTTTTTCCATGTTAGACCTATCAGAAGGGTATTATCAAATATCTCTTGATACAGAGTCAAGTAAAATGTGTACATTTAGTACGCCGTTTGGGTGTTATTGCTTAAAAAGGCTTCCATTTGGCATAAAGACAGCTCCAGAAATTTTTTAAAGCAAAAATGACGAAAACTTTCAAAATATCAGGGGAGTTAGTATATATATTGATGACATTCTGATAGTGGCGAATAGTGAAGAAGAACATAACAAAATAATAGAAGAAGTAATGAGAAGAGCAAGAGAAAGAAATGTGAAATTTAACAAGAGTAAGCTACAATTCAAAGTTAAAAAGCTAAAATTCTTAGGCCACATTGTCTCGGAAGAAGGTATCTCAGTTGATGAAGAAAGAAGTAAAGTAATTGAGAAAATGGATAATCCAAAAAGTAAAAAAGATCTCCTAAAAATATTAGGAATGATCAACTACTGTCAGGAATACATCAATTAAGCACAACTGGAACATCCATTAAGACAGCTCACAAGGAACAATAGTGTTTTTTTTACAAAATGCTTCAATGATATTAAAAAAGCTTTGATCAATTCGGTTACGTTGAAACCTTTTGATGATAAAAAGCTAATAGTTATTCAAGCTGATGCATCAAAGTCAAGTTTGGGCGCATGTTTGCTACAAGATAGCAAGCCAGTATTTTTTGCTTCCAAAATGTTAAGTACGGTAGAACAAAATTACGGGCAAATAGATAAGGAAATGTTAGCGATTGTGTTTGCTTGCAAGAAGTTTCATCAATTAATATACGTGAAAAATATCACGGTATTATCAGATCATAAGCCACTATTTGGAATTTTTATGAAAGACATTCACAAAATACCAAACCCTCGTTTGCAGATAATGAGAATAAATCTATTAAAATATGATATCAAGTTAGAATATTGCCAAGGATCAATTTTGTACATTGCAGATGTGCTATCAAGATATTATGCCCAAGATGAAGTAGGAAATGAAATATCAGACAAAGATTGTGTTGTGCATGCTTTGGATGTGAGTACTAAGCAAAAAGGAAAATTCGTTCAAGAAACAGAAAAAGATTCAGTTCTTAAAGACCTTAAGAGCTGTACCAATATTAAATGGGTGGCCAGAAAACAAAAAGAGACTCGCAGATCACCTCAAAGTTTATTGGTCTAAAAAAGTTAGTCTTTATACTTTTGACGGTCTGATATTCGTAAATGATCGTATTGTTGTTCCTGAATCAATGATGAATTCTATGTTACAAGTATAACATCAAGTTAAAAGACGAAATCAAAAGCCAGACAATTGTTGTATTGGCCTAACATGAACTCGATGATTGAAAACAAAATTCAAGCGAGTGAAATTTGTCAAAAATATCGAAGCAGTAATGTCAAGGAACCATTGATAAATCGTGAAGTATCCAGCATTTCGTATAATAAAATTGGTTTGGACATTTTTGAATTATCAGGAAAGTCGTATTTGGTAGTAGCAGATTATTTTTTCCCAGTACTTAGAAATAGTGAAGGTTAGATATAAAACAGCTATGGAAGTAATAAGCAAGCTTAAATATATATTTTCTAGATTTGGCTTACCTAAAATTTGCATAGCAGATAACATGCCATTTAATTCATTTCAATTTAGAAAATTTTGCGACATGTATGATATTGAATTAATAACAAAAAAGTTTTAGATGTACCCAATCAAATGGTTAAGCAAAGGTTTCAGCTAAAACTGCAAAAAAATTATTTGAAGAAATCAAACGATGGCGGTATTGAATTGTGGTTTACCATTTTAGAATGCAATAACACGCCAATAAAATTGTGTGATAAATCACCAGCAGAAATTTTGTTTGGTCATTAACAACATACTTTTGTACCAGGAAAAAAAGTCTGTATAAGAATTTATTCAATAATAAAATATTGAACAAAATCCATCAAAATAACCGAAGAAATGAAATTCATTATGATAAATGCAGTTCACACTACCTTCTACATCAGGCGATTTCAATCAACTGGTCGCCTTAGAGCTAAATCAACTTAGATCTACCAGATTACCCTTACATTTTTCTCGGCGTCCGACAGTTGAAAGCTACCTGATTTAGAGTACATCAAGTACAAAACAGGTACTTTTGTAAATTTTTCCCGGCTGAATTGTTCTCAGAGCGTGCTGAATTCCATCCGTGAGAGGCTCAGTAGATTTGAATGAAATATCATTCGAATTTCGTTCTCAAATAGCCAAAATTGAACAAAAAAGGAAAATGTGAGTTGTACAAAGTGAAAGGAAAATGTTCTTGCATGTTCCTGCCCCATTTTCAACAATTTTCACGCAAAAATATTGTACACATAAATTCGAGTGACATTTCTCTCTCTAAATCTCCTCATTCTAAATCACTTCGGGTAGTGTGAACACTTACCTGATTAACTCGACAGATTCTAAATCTACCTGATTTAGAAGTGTAGTGTGAACGAGATATTAAGGAAAATAAAGTTTGGATAATAGCTCGTGTACAAAAGACATTTAAAACTCCTAGGAAATACTGAGTTTTATTAGAAAAT
This sequence comes from Nemotelus nigrinus, assembly GCA_947369275.1. Taxonomy (NCBI): domain Eukaryota; kingdom Metazoa; phylum Arthropoda; class Insecta; order Diptera; family Stratiomyidae; genus Nemotelus; species Nemotelus nigrinus. The sequence goes on from OX376373.1 coordinate 108,964,360, forward strand.
AGTGCGTTATTGAGAAGAAATTCACGTTTTTTGCGAATAAGAAAATCGTTATGTATTCGATTATTAATTATTTAGGGTTCAAGGAGAAACTAATGAAAGCTCAGAAAATAAATTTTTGTAATATACACATACAAACGTTTCGATATGAATTGTTACTTCGATAACTTGAAAAAAGGAGATGGATGAAAAATAAAAACAAGAAACTTTATGTTGAATTCTATGTATTTTGGTTACAGTATTAATCCCAATGAATTACAATGTTTGAAAAGGGGAGATGAAGCATATTGTAAACTAAGTTCAAAATATTGTAAATGTAGTTGTAAGTAAGCCAGTTATCAATAAAGTTGGCCAATGCCAGTTGGTATATATATATATATATATATATATATATATATATATATATATATATATATATATATATATATATATATATATATTTATTTATATATATATCTATATATATATATATATAAAATATATATATCTATATATATATATATATATATATATATATATATATATATATATATATATATATATATATATATATATATATATATATATATATATATATATATATATATATATATATATAATATATACCATCTGATCGAATTTGACCGGAGCTGGTCCATTTAAACTGCGCGCACAAACCGGATCGATAAAAAAAAAATTTCCCAAATTGGTACAACCTGTTTTTATGTTCGTGTGAAGTTTCATCTCTATATGTCAGTTAGTGTGTGTTTGGCAGCTGTTTGTTTCCGACGCGAAAAGTTTGTCTGGCGATTTTTACCATGAACAAAAATATTGAACAACAAGCTTGCTTAAAATTTTGTGTTTCCAATGGAATCGTTGAAAATGTTGCAGATGTTTTTGGAAGTCTTGTCTTATCACGAACACAAGTATTTGAGTGGCACAAAGCATTCAGTGAAGGTCGTGAAGTCATCGATAACTTGTCTCATGCGAGTCGTCCATCCTCCTCAGTTAATGACGATAACATCGAAAAAGTTAAAGAGAAAGTGCTTGAAAATCGTCGTGTTTGCATCAGAGATATAACAGAGGATCCCAACATCTCTTACGGATCGACTCAACACAATTTGATTAATATTTTGGGTATGAAGCGTGTTAATGCTAGACTCGTACCAAAAGACCTGAATCTTTTGCAAAAACAACGTCGAGTAGAGGTTGCAAAAGAGATGCTTGACAATGTAGCTGAGGACCCTACATTCATCAAACGCATCATTACTGTTGACGAGACGTGAGTTTATGAATATGACGTCGAAATTGTCTAGCAATTTAGCGAATGGCGCTCCAGAAATGAGCCAAAACCGAAAAAACCACGTACGTCATAGTCGGTAAAAATCAAAGTCATGCTCATCGTTTTCTTTGATTACCGTGGTGTGGTTCACCATGAATTCATTCCACATGATTAGACGGTCAATAATGAATACTAATTGGCCATTTTGAGGCGTCTACGTGAAGCAATTCGTCGTAAACGCCTGGATTTGTGGGCAGGAAGTTCGTGAATTTTTCACCACTATAACGCGCCGCCACATTCTTGCATGATTGTGACTTACTTTTTAGACAAACACGAAATTAGAGTCATCACTCAGCCACAGTGTTCGCCAGACTTGGCTCTCTGTGATTTTTTTCTGTTTTTGAAACTGAAAAATCCGCTTTGGCGAGTCCATTGAAGCCATTAAAAGGCATTCGCTGAGGGCACTGAAGGCAATCCAAGCCTTCAGTGCCTTCACCACTGTGTATGGAAACTTGGATTAAGCGTTGACATGCTTTTATTGGCTCAAAAGGAGCTTATTTTGAAAGCAATAATAAAGATTTGCATTAAAATACATGAAAATGTTGTTTTTTTTTTGTCAGTCCAGGTCAAATTTGATCAGATGGTATATATTATTATTTGACAAGATTTCCAATTATCCTCTCAACAAACCCATTTTTTCTCGCCGCATCTTGTAAATAGGCACCCTTTAATTCAATGATTCACCGGCTGTTAACAGTGCCCATGGATCAGGAAAGTTTTAACTCAGAAGTTAAATATATTAGAGATAGGGCGAGAAAAAATAGATTTAACGAGAGGATAATTGGAAGTCTTGTCAACAAAAAAAAAAAAATATAGAATACAGCGTGATATTTTACCCACGTTCTTTACCCAAAAAAAAAAAAAAATAAAAAAACAGCCACAAGAGTTCCAATTATTTTTTCGTCAATATTCAAAAAAGTTCGGGAAATTCTTGAACGCTTTGATATGAAAGCAGTTTCAACCAGTAAAACTAAAAAATTAGGTACTATGCTATGTCACGTGAATGACAAAGAGGATAAAAAGGAAAAATGTGGAGTTTATAAAATTATCTGTCCAGAATGCGACAAAATATGCATCGGTCAAACGAAACGGTTCGTTGGTGTCAGACTAACGGAACATAAATGGGAATCAGCTTCAGTGAGGAAAAGAAATACAATATTAGTACGATCAGCAGTAGCAAAGCACATCTGGGAGGAGGATCACAACATAACATGGGACAACGTGGAGGTGATTAAGGAGGTACAGCAGTTATGAAAACTGGATGCGTACGAAAGCCTGAACATATGGAAAACTTCAATGAATAGAAGACTAGAAGAGGCAGAAGAGGCCAAATCACCCTCAAAATACCGATAATTGTCACAAAATTCAATATATCTAGTAGCTTCGAAAGGCCAAATCCGTTTATTTTACTAAAATACTGTCTCATTAGCTCTAGAGTACAAACCATTTACACAACGTGAGAACGGTCATTATATGGTTAAAGTTAATATATATTAAAAAAGTCTAGGGCAACAGAACCGCCAGAAAACTGAATTTCGAAGAAATTGTCTTTGAGTGACAAGTAAATGTAGAAAGACGTTATAAACTTTTATACAGTATCATATTAACCATTCCTTAAACAGAGCAACAAAACACAACCATAACTTTTCCAAAGACGAAGCAATAAATTAACCATACCAAGCTCACACTTAAATTAACTGATCGTTTGAATTTTGTTCTCATCGAGGGATTTCATCGAAAGTTTCAGCAGTTAAACATTGTTTAAGGCTGCCATCCGAAAAATCTTCAAAACTCGAAAAATTTAAAAATTGATTCTTTATTTTTATTGCAAATGCTTTACATTTGAGTTTGTAATTTGAAGCACCTGTTGGTGCAATATTTAAGAAAATTTCTGATGCTGGTTACCTTGTGCAAAATACTCGTACATATCAAGTCTGCTTCACGTTAAGTTAAACCCACTCTGTGAATTTCGTTTCGGTTGAATCACTGCGCTGGAAGTTATACAAGTGAAAATAATTTAACAGTAACCATCATCAATACTTTTCAAATTTTCAAAACGTTAATATTTGTTGTTTCATTGCAGGATCATTTCCATTTGCAAATCTAATGGCATAATTGCTTGGTAAAGAGATTCCCAAAAATTGTCATAGCTGGCAGACCTTTCATGATTTTTTTTTACCAAATTCTTACGACAATTGGTTTACATTAGGGTTCATTTACTGCATGAACTTTGTTTTGATTTCATGACTGGACTGGTAGTAATAGGGAAAAAGCTTTGTTTTACTGAACAAATTTGCAAGATTTAAGAGACAAAAATCACCATAGCTGGCAACTTTATTCAAATTTTTCCAAACATGTGATAGCTGAGTCGGAAGCTACAGGCCAAAAATCAGTTTATTTTCTCAATGATTTTTGAAGATGGTACCACTGCCACAGTGTTACACGCATTTCAAAATCACTTCTCTCAGATCTGGTGTATTTTGTGTGGTTGAATAAGCCGGTCATCAGTTCTCGTGAACAGAGGTTTTGAGCGGTGAAAATAGAGGTAATTTGGTGATGGGTTGCCGTGTTTTGCAAATCGGAATTTTGAAAATTTTAATTTGACATGATTGAAAAAGGTTAAAAATATATCAATGATTTGACGTTTTTGTTAAAAGCAAAAAATTTTCAGGATGGTCGTTAGTTTGAAAGATTTTTTCTCAGGAGCCTGCCGTAGCTACAGAGTTACCTGCACTATCTTCAAAATTAATGTGTGTTAAGTCTAGGCCAACATCAATACTTGCTGTGATTTTCACGGTGATAAAATGCTTTTGTCAGAAGTTATGACAAATCGAAATTTGAAAAATAAAACACTTGCCTACTTTTAGGCACTCAAATTTCCAATTCTTTTTCATAGACAAGCTTAAAAAAGAATATGTTTTCATTTTCAAAACTTTTTTTTAACAAAAACTTACACTGCTTGGATATATAGAAGCACCTGACAAATCACTAAAATGCCTGCAGTCACCAATGGGTTAAAGATATTTAAACTCTGACATATAATGGTCCTACTCACTATATACATCTATATCTTCCAAAAATTTCACTACAATCGAATCGGCCACTTCTGAGATTATCTCCCTTAATCATTTTGCACATATATACATTTTGCACATATATATATCAGCAGGCAACTCGATTGGTACCTAGATACATAAAGTAAATACGCAAGAAACATCAACTTCCCCTACCAAACATGCCATCATTGAGGGGGGAGAGATAAGTCCAGCCTCTCTTGAGGCAAATCCAGCTGATTAGCACACTAAAAAAATCTTTAACTTTGACATTTATTGAACAGAAGACGAATGACGGCGCCGCATTGAAAAAATTATCAGTCTAATAATTATCTTAAAATTATCAGTCTAATTTAGCGCAACTCGGAAAAACTGAAACGAAGTTTTTTTTGTGAAACCAGACTCAGACTGTTGGTCATCGGAAAAATAAAGCTTGTAATAGTCATAAAATTAGCAAAGGTAAAGCTGGTAAAAGTCATAAAAGTAGCATAGATAAAAATTGGAATTTAGCCACAGCTCCCATCAGCTCCCTTTTCAATCCTGACAGTGGTGACACGAACAATGTTGCTTCCATAAACCTGGATCCCAAACCCAACAACTTCCGAGTAATTTATCCTATTCACATTGACTGCAATGTTGACGATGTTAATCTCCAAGCACTTTCCAACACTGAACTATTCACAGCCCTTAACATCAGTTTCCAAGCAGTCTCATCTCCGTACAAGAATTTTATTCAGAGAATTAAAAGGAAAATTTCTCCAACGCGAAAAATCCCTCTTAAACTACCAAACACTAGAAATCTCGATTGCTTTCCGAATAGTGTTGCCAAAAAATCATCTGATCTCGTTAACACCGTCTCTAAACCCGTGCAATACCCTTATTATGTTCGTGGTGAAGTTCAAATCATCTCCATTACCCCTGGTTTAATAGTTACTGCCTATCCCTCGTGTTAACCAGTGACAACTGCGCCTAAGTTCCTTGACCCACTAGTGCCTCCTATAGTTAAAGCCACAATCAACTCCAGTGCTGATCTCGAGAGCAAGGTATCTGCTTTCTCGGCTAAGGGATAAGAAAATCTGTGAAAACGTTCGCCTCTACCTTGCTTACATGCACAAAGCCTCTGATTCTGCTTGTTTTGAGGGTAAAACAAAGACTTATCTTAAAATCATTGTAAAAGTTCTTCGTTTACATTTGGTAGGATTTTCCTTTTACAATAATCCTCAAGAGATACGCGTTTGCTATTATTAATTTATTGTAAGTTAGGTGTTTTATTTCTTTTGTTAATGTACTTTTATTTACCTAAGGCAGCCCATAGATTGCCGCATGTTTGGCGCTGAGTGTAACTCGTGCAGCCGATATGAGCTAATTAGCCAATGCAGGCTAGATTAAGTCTTGCCGATGATATGCAACAATTTAGTTTAAGTAAACTAAATGTAGTAATCTTAAATTAACGTTTATTCATTCAAGACTACTTAGAAACTTCCCCTTCATATCATTCTTACATTCTATTTATGCTAAATTTCTGCTTACGTTATTCTTACCTATCAACAATGCATAACCATTACTCAAGTAGTTCCCATGCATAAGCTCATGACCTAATTCAGGTGAGTTGCTTACTATGTTTTTCCCACATTAAGTTTTCTATTTCATAATTAGCTCCACGTGATAAGTATTTACATAGTCTCATCATATACATCAACCACAATCTAGTCGTAGCAAACCGAGGAAATGTCCCTACCTATAGGGGACCTCGTAGTGAAAACGTGTTAGATATAACTCTGCACAATGACTCTAATGAGCAGTTAATAGAGAATTGGAGGATTCTCGAAGGCCCATCGTTTTCTGATCACTGTTATATAAGTTACTCTTTAAAACTCAATGTTACTCGCAATTACCGTCCGTTTCGCAATCCCAGAAATACTGACTGGCTGAACTTCGAACGGGAGGTGAAAATTGGCCTAGGCCCTCCTCCGAGGATTGGCGGTGTAGCTGACCTGGAGGCTGTGGTTAACGCACTTACGGGTAAACTCGTTAAAGCTTTTGCACGATCCTGTCCCCAAGTCCGTCCGAGGTGCAAACCCAAGCCACCCTGGTGGAACAGGGACCTGGGTTGTCGCAGAGGACAAGTTCGTGAATTGTTCAAGTTAGCCAAAGCAGCTGACTGCAATGAATGCTGGGACGAATACAAGGACGTCCTTAAGCTCTATAAATCAGAAATCAGGAAAGCCAAATGGAGCTTCTGGAAGGAGCTGTGCGGTAGAATCGAGACCACATCGGAAACGGCGAGACTTAGGAATCTGCTGGCTAAACGCCCTGTCACGCCTAGCCTGCTTTGTAAACCGGATGGGGAGTGGACAAGCAGCGGCTCGGAAACGCTGAGGGCCCTCGTAGACACTCACTTCCCGGGCTGTCTGGATGAACCCGCCTCCTCCAGTTGTCAGCAGACGTCTGAACTGCATGACATCGAAGGCATTGGCGAAGTCATTACCAAGCCGAGGCTGGTCTGGGCAATTGAAACCTTTAAGCCCTTTAAGTCCCCAGGTCCGGATGGGGTCCTACCGGCCATGCTCCAAAAGTCAGGTATGCTTACCATTCCCTGGCTCATGCAAATTTACAAAAGTTGCTTAGCACTAAGCCACGTGCCTGCAGCCTGGAGGATTGCTAAGGTTGTATTCATACCCAAGGCAGGTAAAATCAACCATGCTTACCCGAAGGACTACAGGCCAATTAGCCTGACTTCTTTCCTTCTTAAAGTTTTTGAAAGATTACTGGATCTCTATATCAAACAAAGTCTTGGATGTCAAGCCCTATCGGATGCTCAAAATGCATACATTAAAGGCAAATCCGTAGAAACGGCTCTCCATAGGGTAGTTCTCGAAATAGAAGAAGCACTCCGCTACAAAGAATACACTTTGGGAGCTTTTCTAGATATTGCACACAATCATGTGCACACAACAGCCATTATGGAGTGCCTCCGTGCAACCAACATCCACCCCTCTATTTGTAGCTGGATTAGCAATCTGCTTAAGCAAAGGCTCATAACAGCTGAGTGGGCGGGGTCACAGATCACTAGGAAGGTCCATAGAGGCACGCCGCAAGGAGGAGTTCGATCCCCTCTCTTATGGAACCTGGTTGTAAATACAATTTTGGATAAACTGGAGCGCAAAGGACTCCCGGTTGTGGCCTATGCCGATGACATTGCCATATTAGTCTCGGGTAGGTTTCCGCACACAGTTGGCCAACTAATCGAGTATGCTCTGGGGCTTGTTGAGGAATGGGCAAATGCCGTGGGCCTTGGCATCAACTCCAATAAAACTGACCTTGTACTTTTCACAAGGAAGTACAAAATTCCTGAATTACCTCAAATCAGGTTGGGCGGCACCAGTTTAAGCCTCAAGTCGCAAACTAAGTACTTGGGTCTTATTCTGGACAGCAAGCTCACCTAGAAGGCGAATTTGGAGGTGAGAGTAAAGCGGGCCAGCAATGCGATTTACGCCAGCAGGAGAGTGCTGGGTAAAACGTGGGGTCTAAGTCCTGCCTTAACACACGAGATCTATATGGCAATAGCCAGGCCTATCCTTGCGTACGGATGTTTGGTCTGGTGGCCAGCAGTAAATAAGACTACCTTTGCTAGCATGGCGAACAGAGTTCAGCGGCTGGCGGCTCTCTGCACTACAGGTGCCTTTGCCTCGACTCCTTCGTCTGCTTTGAATGTCCTGCTTCATCTCCCTCCGCTTGACCTCTTCGTGAAAGGCACTGCCGCAAAAGCTGCTGTCAGGCTCAGGGAATCGGGACACTTTGAGCCACGATCCTTCGGCCACAGCAGAATTGAGCGGGGGTACGCAGGTAGCACCGACTACTTGGTCCCCACTTTGTGCTTCGAGCGTGGATATCAAGCGACCGTGGGGGATGGGCAGGAGTGGAATCGGCAAATGGGCGCAACAACTCTTAGAATCTACACTGACGGCTCTAAAACGGCTGCCGGAGTGGGTGCTGCAACTTCTTCCGTAGAGGCAACTATGGAAGCAGCTTTTAGGCTTCCTAACCACTGTAGTATTTTTCAGGCGGAGGTTTTTGCGATACGTAAAGCCGCAGACCTCGCATACGCCGGATATACCACAAATGAACAAATCAACATCTTTACAGACAGTCATGCGGCGGTTAAAGCACTGATGTCTTACACATACAAATCGAAGTGTGTACTTGACTGCATTCAGGCCCTGAATAGACTGGGCAACAACAGAAGAGTCCGGATTTTCTGGGTTCCTGGTCACAAGGGCATTGAAGGAAACGAGAGGGTGGACGCACTGGCTAAGCACGGAGCCAGCCTTCCCCTGTCAGGCACAGTTAACATTCCTACTCCAATCCAAACAATCAAATACTCGATCGACTCCAATATGATGCAAGTTGCTACGTGCAGGTGGCGTGCAACCCAGACATGTAAGCTAACCAAAATCATGTGGGGATCGTACAATCTCGTAGCTACTAAGTACCTGCTCCAATTAACGCGGACTGACTGCAAGCGGCTGGTCAGCATCATTACTGGCCACTGTCTTGTAGCGGCTCATGCCATGAAAATGGGACTCCTAACCAGCGACATCTGTAGGAAGTGTCAAGAGCCGGGAGTCTCAGAAACAAGTCTGTGCCACTGTCCGGCACTGGGGAGAACCAGGAAGCGCTGCTTCGGTGAGCCCTGGCTGGTGGATCTCTCACATGTAGCGGAGCAGAGGCTGAAGGACAGACTTCGGTTCGCAAAAAAGTCCGGGGCCTTCGGTGGCCGTTTGGACTGAACTTTCCTTCTCCGGGTCCATTTATCTGGTATCACTATGGACCAATGGGTCTATGTGTGGCCCTGTGCCAGCCGGCTAACCTAACCTAGCATATACATCATCCATGTTCCAGGTCAAGACAACACACATCAAACCAAGACATGTGGAGCACCCACCACAAAGCGAAAAATACGACACCTTGAAATCGCGCATAATCAGTGTTTACGCCGTATCTGAAGAAACGGAAATCCGCGAGTTGTTAACTAATTCGGAATTAGGAGATAGAAAGCCGTCGCAATTCCTCCGTGAATTAAAGCTTAAAGCCGGCAACAAAGTAACAGAAAATTTCTTGAAGACGCTGTGGTTGCAGAGGCTCCCTGCACGTGTACAAGCAATCTTATGTGCATCCGACACGGCAGACTTATCAAAGTTGGCGACGATGGCCGATAAGATTCTTGAAGTGCGTGAGCCGTCTAGTGTGGTCACCATTTCAGTGCCATCGACACAAGAGGCGGTATGCGAGGAATTATCTGCAATTCGAGCGGAAATAAACAAGTGGAAAACTGAGCGAAACCGCGGACGCCATGCTCCGTCGTTTAGTCGCGGTTCTACGCTACGGGGGCGCTCCCCATCATTGTGTTATTTCCACGCAAAATTTGGTGCTAGTGCACGCAACTGCAGACCGCCATGCACATGGCACGGTAGGCGATCGGAAAACTAAATGCGGCGTCGTTTGGATCGGCTGCAAACGGCGTGTGCTCACAAAGCCGCCTGCATGTTTTCGATAAGCTTTCCGGACTAAAATTCCTCGTCGACACGGGGGCGGATGTTTCTGTTATCCCTCGCGACAGATCAACCAAAACTCACAAGCCATCAGAGTATAAACTCTTCGCCGCCAACGGCACTACAATCAAGACATACGGGCATAAGCTACTAACGCTCAGTTTGAATTTACGGCGTGAATGTAAGTGGAAATTTTGCATAGCAGACGTGTCAAGACCTATCCTTGGCGCAGATTTTTTACGATCCTTTGGCCTACTGGTCGATATTAAAAACAGCTGCATTGTAGACCCACTAACAAACCTATCGACTTAAGGTTTTACATGTCCCAGCAGCTGTAGGGCAGTGTCGATAGTGGCAAACAACACGCTGTTTAGTCAATTGCTGAGGCGATTCCCCAGCATAACCAACCCATCAGTGCAAGTTGTTGCACACCATAATGTATGTCATCACATCACCACATCTGGACCACCAGTTGCCAAAAAGCCGCACCGATTGACCCCGGAGAAACTCAACATTGCAAGAAAGGAGTTTGAGTATCTGATTCAAAAGGGCTACTGCCGACCTTCAGCTAGCCCGTGGGCAAGTCCGTTGCATTTGGCCCCAAAAAAGGACGGATCGTGGCGGCCTTGTGGAGATTTTCGTCGGATTAATGCAGCAACAATCCCCGACAGGTACCCGATGCGGCACATCGAAGATATCGTATCTAATTTCGCCAGCAAGGCGGTGTTTTCAAAGATCGATTTGCTTAAAGCATTTCATCAGATACCCATTGCCAAAAGAGACATAGCAAAGGCAGCGGTAACTATACCTTTTGACCTATATGAATTTCCAGTGATGACCTTTGGGCTCAGGAACGCCGCACAAACGTTCCAAAGGTTTATGGATGAAGTGCTGCGGGGACTGGATTGCTGCGTATGATACGTGGACGATATCTTGATTGCATCGGAATCAGTGGAACATCACAAAAAGCATCTACAAAGTGTGTTTGAAAGACTACAAAAGTTTGGCATAGTCATTAATATAGCTAAGTGTGCTTTTGGCGTAACGGAAATTGAATTTTTAGGGTACACTATCAATCGGCATGGAGTGTCACCACCAACCTCACGAGTTAAAGCTATTAAACGATTCGATCGGCCCACTACAAATAAAGAACTACGACGTTTTCTCGGCGTGTTGAACTACTACCATTTGTGCCGAATGCGGCGAACTTGCAAGCCCCATTGCACGACCTACTACGTCATGATAAAAAAGGAGACAAAAGCCCTATCCAGCGGACGCCGAAAACCATCGCAGGATTCGAAGCGTGTAAAGAGAGCATGGCAAACGCAACGCTCGTTGTACATTACCAACCATTCAGGCCGTTATCCTTAGTCACTGATGCTTCAGACTCCGCCGTCGGTGCCGTGCTCGAACAGCTACAAAACAGACGATGGTTACCGCTCGCGTTTTTTCAGCGTAAGCTATCACCGGCGGAAAAGAAATACAGCACGTATGACCGGGAGCTTTTGGCTATGTACAGTAGCATCCGCCACTTTCGACACATATTGGAAGGAAGAGAGTTCACAATAAAAACCGACCACAAGCCACTCGTTTACGCGTTTCAGCAGAGAGCTGACAAAGCGTCGCCTAGACAGTGTAGACACCTAAGTTATATTTCCCAGTTTTCGACTAATATTCAACATTTGCCTGGAAAAAAGCAACATCGTCGTGGACTCCTTGTCACGCGTTGAGGCAATAAGTGTCCCTGCAGACATCAATACAGTGGAGTGGATACGAGAACAGAAACGAGATCCAGAACTACAAGCTCTACTTTTCGAAAACAAGTCTTCACTGCAACTGCAGGTGGTCAGCGTCGGAAATCAAATCATCGTGTGTGACACCAAAACAGCTGTCAACAGACCCTTTGTTCCTGCCTCACTTCGGGAACGAGTATTTAACACATACCATCAGTGTTCGCATCCTGGTAGTCGCGCCACATAAAAAACAAATTTGTTTGGCCGAAAATGCGGTGAGAGATTCATCAACTTGCACGCACCTGCGTGCGAGTTATGGTGGAGAGTGAGTCTCGGTGTAAAAAAAACAATTGAAACACGTATCATAAACTTTTAAGTCAAAAGAATATTTATTTAAGTTTACGTTATACACGATTATTTCTGTTCTTAATTGGGCAGCGGTTACCCTTACACAGTTGAATTCAAACTCCCCGGGATGAGCCACGTATAGTCTATTTATCAACTATTTTCTGCTGACCTAGTGTCTGCAGTTTCGTGGGAACACTTGCATATCAGTTAAGCTGATGATGCAGATCCCACGTGAATAGATATATGTTTTTAATGTACATTGTTCACTTGTTGCAGGTGTTTCGTTACATTCTGCAACACAGTGTCATATTTATTTAATAATTCTATTGTGGGAATATACGTAACTTCTCCCCCGCTTTGGTTAGGACTCTCCTGAGTCCTTGTTTTTCCTTTTTTTCTGCGTTTGTCGAAATTTACATATATTACAAATACGACAATTGCTAATATTATTACACTTACAGGAACTATGCTTATGCCATAAGTGGTGTTTTTGTGGAACTCTAGTTCTTGAATTCTTGCAATATTGTTTTTATTATTCATGATTAGGTCATCAAAGGTAAGTTTTGAAAAATTAGCAAATGAATTATTTACAGGATAGTAAAAACGTTCTTGGAAAGAGTTTTTAACATTCGAAAAGTATTGATCTCTTATTTTCAAATTGCAATTGTTGTAATGTACAAGTATGTTTCTTTGCATTAATATATTTCTTTCGTCACAATTTTGAATTAGTTTTAAATTTACTGCATTTTTGACAATAATGGTTTTTTCGTCTATTTCAAGCACCTCGGTGAAATTATTTGTGATAAATTTACAATTTTTCGAATATATGCAATGTTTGCTTATTTTAATTTCGTTTAATGTTTTAATTCTATCGTATTTATACATAGTGTTGTTATATTTGAATACAATTTCTTCTGGAGAATCTATTTCTTTGAAATAGAGATTTGGTATCGGTACAATTTTTCTCAAATGTATTTTGATGAAATTTTTCGGTATTTTAATAGCAAATAGTAATTTATTACTATCAGTTTTGGCTACACCTAATTTTAAGTGTTCGAGTTTTTCAAAATTTAAATTATATTTTTGGATTTCATTATCCGTTAATATACTCGGATGAATAATGCCATATTGTGCCGATGCAATATTGTCTTGTAAATGATCTATTTTAGCTGATAGCGCTTGGACTTTAAATAGTTGATCATAGTATAATTGATTATTAATTGAATATTTTGTTATATTATTTAAATGTGCAACTATTAAGGATCTGTCTTTCTCGATAGATTTTCGAAAGTTGATCAGTGTTTCATTAAAATAGTTGTTAATAGTTATTTGTTGATTAAGTCCGTTAATTACGTTATGTGTGTTTTGGTCTAACGTCTCTAAATGTTTATCAATGTCTATTCTGTCTTGGTCACTCATTGTCCCGAACAACCATTTTTGTGCGTCTCCTACTACATTTATTAAACCTCGTCTTTTCCGATTGGTTTTTGGGATAATGGACTTAACTTTATTAACTATATGCTGTAGTTCGTTACGTAATAAGATTTTATTGTCCATGTCCATTTTGTCAATGTTTACTGAAAATTGTTTAAGAACCTCTAAAATTTCTTGTGTGTCTATTATGTGTATTGCTAAATCTGTTTGACTAACTAGATCTGTTTCCCCCAATTGAATTTCAGTAAAACCTGCTTGCTCTGGTATGTTGTAAACGTTAAGTCGTCCAAATGTCGGAGTTATTATTACAGTCAGTATTGTCAAAATCATGAATGCCTGAAAGTAAAACAAATTATGTATATTTGTTTTCATAATAAACTTAGTATTAAAGAAAACGTTAATGCGAACGTTATCTTACTGTAATAATTGGCCTGACATAATTTCTAATATTATCTTATTTCTAAAATAAGGCATCTCTTGTTGAGTGAAATTAAAATTCTTATTCCTACATATATATTCCGCAAACGTACAACTAAATACCCCGCAGTCACTGCCATTTGTCTGCTTAGGTATATCTAGCACTGATTCTTTAGTCCATGTGGATGTGTCAAATTGTTGTTTCAGTTTATTTGACGACTCGTCCTTCAAATAATTTTCAATTTCATTTAACACGATGCTATTTTGGTTTCCCAACAAATCATAATATTTTATGGATTTTTCTCTAAAATCTACTACTGCTAAACACCAATGATTGTTATTTACGTGAACTGGGAATAGGATGATGTCAAAGGAAAATATATTGAATTTTCTGGTCCATCTTTCGATAGCTTTATAGCCTGCTTGTAAAAGACGAAGAATAAAATGGGTATTCATAGTAAATACTGTTGGAAGGTTTCTTGAATTTTCTGACATGCTTCGTTCTTGCAATAAATTCATGTAGAAATTAATAACGTTATCATTAAGCCATTCGTTTTCTCTCAATATTTGTATATCTGATCTGGTAATATTTAAATTAAATTTTGAAATTAAAGTGTCAGTTTCGGATCCTTCTTTAGTTGCTATCTCAATGATTCGTTTTTGTTCCGCTGATAAAGTAAAACTTTCTTCTTCTATTGTATGGTCTGCCCATTTTGGCTGTCTTTTTATATTGCATGGGTGTACATTATTTAACTTTCTCTTTCTAAATTTAGGAAGTTCTTTGTGTCTTACTGCTTTATAATTTTTAATAAATCCAGTTGTGCGACATTCAACATAATCCTCTCTACTTTGATTTCGTTTATTAATGTATTTTTCTTTCGCGTCTAGCAAATTTTTTCGTATTAGATCGAAATTCACTTTGCGAAATTGCACATTCTCTGGTGTGGTTTTAATTGTTGAATGGTAACGCTGGTTATAGTTTCTAACCGCTTTTTGCAACATTCTTCGAGTAGATAATTTGGTTTTCCCCAATATAAGAGTTCTATATTTTTCTGCTAAAGTATTGTGTAATCGCTCGACGTCAGCGACACCTGTATGACTGTGAGCCTTCGTTAGATGCAAGGTAACATTTTCCTCTTGCAAAAACTCTTTTATTCTTATCCCATCGAATTCGTTACCTGCTATGATTTTTTTTGGTTTTCCGATTTTAGAGAAATGATCTTCGAGTTCTTCGATAATAGTAACGTGGTTCCTATCGGTCAGATAATATACAGCGGCAAATTTAGAAAATTTATCTATAACTGAAATAAAATTGTGTTTCATAATGGTATATACAGGTATGTCGATGTTAATAATTTCGTTTATATCAGAGGCCGTTTCGGTAAATTCGAATTTCGGTTTGATTGGGTTTCGGTCATACTTGACCTCCTGACATACATCACACTGGCTGATCACAATTGTTATCAATTCCATAAGTTTAGGAAAATATAATTTATTTTTTATAGCATTAAACGTTTCCTGGATGCCTGAATGAATGCTTTCACGAACATGATACAGAGAAATTTGTTTCACTGCTTCTATTTCGGTCTCAATGTCCTGTCCTTTGAAAGAACATCGGAAAAATTTTAGGCTGTTATCATTTGAGAATAATTCTCTGATTTTTTCTTGTACAATGTTGTATTTAGTATCTTCTAGTTCAGAATAAATACCGATTCTACCCTTTTTAATATATCTCCTTAGTATATTAGATAGGTTTTCCAAATCATATTCAGCAATGTATATCTTCCGTTTTCCATGGACAATTTCAAATTCTTGTGTTTTATTATTGGTTAGTATGATTTGTGTTTTGTATTTGTTCACGATTTCTTCAATTATTGGAATTCTATCATGAAGCTCTTCCTCTGCGGAATGTTTTGTTGCCATTGTGGACGTTTCCTCAATGTTTAGTAGAGCACCTAGGTCTGAATAAGAGTTTGTACGATTATCACTAAACTCTTGTACCATTTCATTATCATCTGTGATATTTATTCGGCTTAGGAAGTCTGCGACTTTATTTTCGCGACCCTTTAAATATTCGATGGTGAACTGGTATTCCCCCAGTTTCAACAACCATCTTTGATGTCGAGGTGATAAATCTCTACCCCGATATTTAGCCTGAAGATACTTTATAGGCTGATGATCTGTGAAAATAGTAAATTTATTTCCATACAGATAGGGCCGGAAATAGTTTACGGCCCACATTATTGCCAGGAACTCTTTGTCTGTGGCTGAGTAATTTTGCTCATGGCAATTGAGAGTTCTGGATGCATAGCAAATTGGGTGACCACCCTGTGCTAGGACAGCGCCTATAGCCCAGTTTGAGGCGTCTGTCGTCAGCTGAAATTCCTTCGTGAAATCAGGGAACCTTAGAATTGGAGGAGATATAACCAATTCCTTTAGTTTTTCGAAGGCATTAATATAATTCGGATCTTTGATGCTAATTTTTGTATTTTTTTTCAAGTATTTTGTCATTGGCTGTGCTACTTTAGCGTAGTCTTTTATAAATTTTCAGTAAAAACCGGTGAGTCCTAAAAAGCTCTTAATTTCTTTTTCCGTTCTTGGAAGTGATACTTTTTCAATTGCTATGATCTTTTCCGGATTTGGTTTTAGTCCTTCTTTCGCAATGATATGCCCCAAAAATAACGTTTCTTTTTCCATGAACCTACACTTGTCAATTTGAATTTTTAATTGATGGTTTTCTAATACTTTAAATATGTCTTTTATGGCTTGGATATGTTCTTGCAAAGATGTGTTAAAAATAAGAACATCATCCAAGTACACCACACAAGTTTTGTTTATGAAATCCCTCAGGATATCATTCAAGAGCCTTTGGACGGTAGCGGGCGCATTTTTGAGCCCGAATGGCATCCTGATGAACTCATAAAGTCCGTGAGGTGTAACGAACGCTGTTTTTTCCCTGTCAACCTCTTTGACGAGAATTTGGTGATAACCCTTAGCGAGATCGATTGTGGAGAAATATTGGGCTCGTCCCAATTTATCTAGGATTGAATCGATGTTCGGTAACGGGAACTTATCGTCCACAGTCACCTCATTCAACCGTCGATAGTCCACGACCAGTCGAAATTTTTTCTCTCCGGAGTTATCACTCTTTTTAGGTACTAAAATTATTGGACTCGAATATTTCGAAGTACACTTCCGAATTATTCCCTGATATTCCATTTCAGCAATTTGCCTCCGCACTTCATGCTCATGTTTCGGAGGGTACCTGTATAGTTTAGAATTTATTTGACTATCCGTAACTGTTTTGATCTCATGTTGAATGCTATGAGTACTAGTAAGTATATCTCCTTCTTTGAAGAAAATATGTTCGAATTTTTTGATTAATTTTACGATTTGTTGATATTCTTCCTGATTAAGTTGGTTTAATTTTAAGCGTTTAACATAATCGTTTTCAGAAGTTTCTAATGCGAATATTTGATCGATTAGATAAGGATTATTAAGAAATTGGATTTTATTTTCATTTAGTGTAATTATCTTATTTTCTAAGTCTATAAAAGTATTAAGCTTATCTAAAAGATCAAATCCAATAATGAATTGATATTTCCTACGCTGTAAATTTCTAACTTTCCATCTGATCAGGCCATTGTTTGGCAAATTAAATTCAATGGGAGGCGGTGTGTGAACTTCCTGGCTGACACAGTCCTTTCCCGTAATTGTGGTGAAAAATATAGGGTTAATGGGTATTTTGGTAAAATTATTTACTTGATCACTTATAATACTAAATGTCGAACCTGTGTCTATAAGAGCTTGGTATTTTAAATCATTAATAGTTATGTTTATTATTGGAAGTTCCTCCGAGGCTAGTTGATAAAAAACTGCTCCGTACTTGGAGTAATCATGTTTGATTCGTTAGCTTCTACCCTATGCCTCGATGTAATTTTATATTTGTCCCTTTTTCTATTATTTGTATTTTGTGGATTCTCAATTTGTAGATTATCTACTTCCATTGGAATCGCAGGTTGTTGTTTATTAAATGTATTTGACTGTTGTCGGTAATTGGAAAATTGTTTTGATCTGTAACTGTTATTTTGGTTTTTATTGAAGTTTTGAGGTGCATTGTAAAATTTTTGTTGTTTTGACTGTTGTGAGTCGGTATTGTAATCTCTGTCATGTCTGTCGTAGTTTTGTCTTGTGTTATATTTAAAGTGTCCTGAGTCTCGTCTGTCATTTTGCTCTACAGGTTGATGCTGTTTATAATAGTTTGAGAATTTATTTCGTTCTGGTTTAGGCACACTGTTTCTATGTTTTCGAAATTCGTATCTTATACATTCGTCTTCAAATCGACGATTTTTCATTATTGATATAATTGTTTCAAAATCCCTAACTTCATAAATTTTGTCAAGGAGAGTACCTTGACTCATTTCTTTAACCATATTAACTAGTAAATAGCTTACATTAGATAAATCAATATATAGGTCATCTTTATAAAATATTGTTAATTCGTCTGCTTTGAATTTTATTCTTTGAATTTCTACAGCTAGTTCACTTACATTTCTCACTCTTAGACTATTGATGTCTTTGTAAATTTGCGCCGGTTCAACGTCTGGTCGGAATCGAAGCTTCAGATGTTCCTTTATTAATTTCCAGTCGTCAGTCTCCGGAAGATTTAGAATTGCGGATTTTGCTTCCCCTTGAATCTTTTCGTGGTAGATTGATCTCGTTGCCATTCGTTTCAGGTCTTCCGTTTGCATCTCATTTAGGTAATATTCAACATTACTGACGAAGCTATTGATGGATACGTCGCCGTTTCCAGTAAATGTTGACATGTATCTCACTTCCTTTAGTATTCTTTCTCTCTGCTGTCTCGATTCCTGTTGAAAACGTAGTGTGTGTAACGCTTCGGCCAGCTGCTCGATTTGCGCTTCGCGTTGTTGCAGTTGTTCTTGGAATTGCCAAATTTGCTCATCCATTTCTTCACGCCTTAGTAAAACTTCCCTGTTTTCCAAGTATTTTAGTTGCTGGTCTTCTTTCCGTGATTGGGCCACTTTTATACTGTAAAATATACTTATTTCTAATATGAATCTTTTTGTTTACCTCCGTTTTCCATAAAACGCAACACAATTTCAGCAACAGTTTCTCACAAATTTTCAAACTTCAGCAACAGTTTTGTCCTTTTTTCACTCACTCAGTTCTAGTCACTTTTGCTCAGCTATTTTGTATTGTCACTCAATCAGTCACTAATCACTCAGTTCTAGTCACTTTCACTTAATTATTATAATCTATTATTTGTATAATTTATATTATTTATATTATTTATTGATAAGCTTGCATAGCGGCCTCACCATACAATTTAACCAGAAAGGAGGCTTCTGGGCTTATCTTGTGTTAATTCGTTCTGATGCCCGAAATCTACCTTCGCGGTATCGATTGTCGGTCGAACGAATTTAATTATTAATTCTCTATACAACCTTCGCGGTGTGAATAGGAATTTTGTTATTATTTAACATTCGTGGTATTATTTATAATTTATTAACCTTCGCGGTATAATTGGGAACTTTTTAAACCTTCGCGGTATTAACAGTTCAAAAAAAAAACCGACTGCGCCAGTTATGGTGGAGAGTGAGTCTCGGTGTAAAAAAAACAATTGAAACACGTATCATAAACTTTTAAGTCAAAAGAATATTTATTTAAGTTTACGTTATACACGATTATTTCTGTTCTTAATTGGGCAGCGGTTACCCTTACACGGTTGAATTCAAACTCCCCGGGATGAGCCACGTATAGTCTATTTATCCACTATTTTCTGCTGACCTAGTGTCTGCAGTTTCGTGGGAACACTTGCATATCAGTTAAGCTGATGATGCAGATCCCACGTGAATAGATATATGTTTTTAATGTACATTGTTCACTTGTTGCAGGTGTTTCGTTACATTCTGCAACACAGTGTCATATTTATTTAATAATTCTATTGTGGGAATATACGTAACTTGCGCTGTCAGCGTTCAAAAGTTACTCGCCATATAACAAATAGTTTACAGCCGTTTGCAGTTCCGGACAAACGATTTGAACAGGTCCACATCGACATAGTGGGTCCTCTGCCCCCTTCCCGTGGATTTCGCTATTGCCTGACCATGCTGGACAGGTTTTCTCGATGGCCCGAAGCAGTACCCATGGTGGACCAGTCGGCCGAGTCGGTTGCCACAGCGTTCTATACCAATTGGATTTCCCGATATGGATCGCCCAGTGTAATTACCAGTGACCAAGGCGCACAGTTTGAAGCAGCATTTTTCGATGCTCTTATGAAACTTATTGGTTGTAAACGAACTCGAACAACACCCTACCACCCGAAGTCAAACGGAATAATCGAACAATGGCATCGGGCGTTAAAAGCGGCGATTTTGTGCCACGAAGACAGCAACCACTGGGTCGATATATTACCAACAGTGCTACTTGGCCTTCGCAACAGTATAAAAGAAGATCTACAGGCATCACCAGCAGAAATGGTTTTTGGGTGCACCCTACGGCTACCAGGCGAGTGGTTCGCGGATGACAGCGAGGACGGAAATCCTATTTTATTCATCAATAAATTTCGCCGACACATGAGGCAACTAAGGCCGAAACCAATTCTTCATAGTAACAACAAAACAACTTTTGTGTTCAAGGACCTGGCCACATGCTCACATGTATTTGTCAGAGTCGATGTAGTCAGAAAATCGCTCTCGCAACCATACACTGGCCCTCATAAGGTTGTAAGCCGCATTTCATCCACCGTGTATACTGTAGACATTAACGGCAGACAAGTAAATATTTCGACAAAAAGGCTCAAACCCGCCTTTTTGACTAGTAACGAATTTGGTGAACCCAGCTCATCACTTACGTCACCGCGGTCGACAACGACCGCAACACAGCCGAGCACCAATGCTTTACCACCTAACAATGCAGGCAACGAGCACCTAGCTGCCCGCCATAGCAGAAAAATAGTTAATCTGCGCAGCCACGCTACAAAGAAAGCCGTTGTTACGGAACAGCATTGCCGCCACCACGCGCACACACAGCTACAGATATTGCGAATGCAATGCTGCATTCGATAGTCAGGTGCATTGCATGGCCATTAAAAACAGGCTATGTATATGCGTTTGATTTTCGAATGTTGCATTGCATTGCATTAGGGGTCACTGGCCTGATCGCAGTTGATTTGCAACGAAACTTGAATCAGCTGCGTTATCAGGCCAATGAAACTGATCATGTGGGTTGTTGGCTGTGTGTGCTGTGCAACAGGTGGATAGCTGATAACGGCTGGTCAGCAACGGGACGTGGCGGATCGCTGTGAAATCGAGAGGAGATGCTGGCTGAGAGGCATTGAGGTTGTGGACTTGATTCGCGGCGGCAGCGGCAGCTGTCGCCGTGTTCTAAGGAAAAAGTAGAAATTTCAAGTTGTCGTCTCAAGGTGGTGAGATTGTGTTCTTTTGTGCTGGTAGAGCGCGAATATCGGTCAAAGTTATTTGTGGTTACATTGAAGAGTGAAATAATAACAATTTTCATCAGAAGGATTATCAAGTGTTGTTTGGATTAACAGTTTGTACGAACAAACAAGTGTGTGACCCTTACCACGAAAACAACCAGAAAAAGTTTTTGCGCGAGTTTCTAAAAAAAAAATAATAAATAAAAATGAAATCCATAACTGCAGTTTGTGCGACAGGTGCATTCGTTACGGCAGTTATTAATGGTTGTGTTTTGAGAATTTGTGACGGCGAAAATGCCGAAATCCAAATGTATTTATCAAAACTGAAAAACCTCGTATCGTTTATGTCGAAAAATCGTAAACTATTCAAGTTGGAGATAATTCAGCATGTGATCAATTATATTTGTGATCTTCAGAAGGAGCTAGAAACTCATCCGGCTATTAATAGTTTTGAGGCTGCAGCAGCTTTGGATGGCGAGTCACCAACGCAGCAAATTGAAAATGTTTTAATAGATGGACCGGGACATGTAATGAGTCCGAGTTCACTTAATCAGCGACAACCTCTATCTGATCGTCCCAACCCGAATACAATCCTGTAGTCCAGTGTTCACAGTAGCCTGCTTAGTATACCTACCGAGGCTGCTGATAGTATCCTGCATTCGTTCTCATCGTCACATGCAACACAGAAAGCGAACATATTTTATTTTTTTCTTTTGTTTATATAATAATATCATGAAATAAACTGTTCATAGTGAATCTAAAATTTCTCAGGCTTATATTTTTTTTTTTATAATTTTGTTGAATGTTATTTATAATTTCTTATACGAGATGAAATCGGTAAACCGGGTTAGAATTGCCTTTTTAGTTTAGTTACAGTGCCCGGTTCAAGTCTTAAAGTTCCAGTGGATCCCGTACCACGGTCGACCGTCGTCTGGACTCCCTGGTGAGTTCTTTTGTATATATATATATATTTGTATTCATTTTTTTTATTTGAAGACACTTGCTTAAAATTGAATTTTTATTTTGTATTATTTGTTTCTTTAGACAGTTGGTAATTTAAAATCTGTTTTATAGTTTATTTGTATATTGATTTATTTGGATTTTTGAATTTTCATATTATATGATTTGTTCTCCTACGGTATACTTTTGGTTTTCTTATTTGGGATGATCAGTGGAATGACGGAATATTAAATTCAGGCTTATAGGTTCAGTGGAGCCATGTGTGGGCTCCCTTTTTCCTTTTCCCGATAGGTTTATCCTTATGTTGTGTTTTCGTTTTATTTTTATATGCATGACACAGCTAGGGCTTGACCTGCCCCCTCAATTACCCACGACACCGGTGACTAGCCGGCACCATTAGTCATGCGAGGGTAGCAGGTCAGGCTACAATTTCTGTTGTGGTGGCGGCTGTTCACAGCTGTTCCGCAACAAATGGCGCCCAAAAATGGTTATTCGGTTTTAGTTTTTCTTATATTTGTATTATTATTTTGAGTAGTTTTAATCGCACAATAATTGGTTTTAGATTTTCCGGAATTTCATTATTTTTAACTTGTATTTGATTCATTTTTTTTTCTGTTAATTTTCACTTATTTTTGAATTTCATTTATTTTTTCTTAACTTCTCTTGCTCCGAATGGATGTTCTGATAGGCTGGGGTGACACTTGTTCCCGGGAGCACTTGGTTGCCTCAGCCATTTTTTTTTTTCTTTGGCGTAGATGACATTTTTTATCAGATCATTCATTTTGGATTACATTTATTAAAATTTTTTTTTTTTCTCTTTTCGCGTAATTTTCAATTTTTTTTTTTTTTTTTTTTTCCTATTTTCTTTCGTTGTGAACGGTCGCTACCACAACAGTGGCGCCTATCCAGCTGTTGTGTTTGTCAAATGTTTAGATAGGAGGATGTGCTGTGGTTCTGGGCCTGATGGGGGTAGTGCGTCAGTCATATCCTTGTTTGCAAGTCACTTAGCTAGACTAAGTATTTTGAATTGAGTGGCGCCTTTACACTCTCATCAGGTTGGGGTGATTCCGTTGATGCCTTGCGGACCTCATATCCAGCAATAGCTGTCGATGCCTAAATGGCATCTATTTTGAATTGGGTGTACCCTTCCGGCATCTTCTGGGTTGCTCCACCCGGAATCATGGTGCATCTTTCCTCTATCCTTTTGTTTTATTTTCCATTCCCAATTTTCATACCTTTCTTCCTATCCTAAACTGCCCACTGAGAACTTGGTTTCACTGAACCTAGATTCTATGAACAATATTCTTCTCAGTTTTGGTTTTTATTCATTCGTTTGATCATTTTGATTTTTTTTTCAAAGTTATCTATTGTATGCGGCTCAGTAGTTCAGTTGTTTCTTTGATTTATTTAGGTTTTTCTCGATTTTGGAAGGTCAAGTTTCTTGAAGTTTATTTCAAATAAGGTTTCATTTATTATATTTTATATTAGATTTATGAAAACTGGTTGAGAAGGTTTTTTTTTATTTTGAAGTTTTGATTTAGCAATTAGGTTGATTTTGTTACTGTTATCGATCGTTCGATTTAAACTAAATTAGTTTGGAATTTTGAAAGTTAAGTTTCCTGAATTTTGTTATAAGGTATTGTTTCGTTTATGTATATGAACGTCAATTGAATTCGTGGGAAAGTTTTTTTAATTCAGGTGGATTAAGTTTTTTTTAAAGAAAAAGTCTATTATTTAAGATTAAATTTTTTTTTGGTTTTGGGGTTTAGTGATTTTTAATGAAACTGGAGTTAATCTAGTTCATATATATCTATCTATAGTTCCCTATTTGGAAATTTTTTTTTCTTCTTGCTGAGGATTCAACTTCTGTGGGTTTTAACAGTCGCTTATTTATGTTCTATACTCTTAATTGCATTATTTTTTTTATTTTTTTTCCATTATTTTTATAATTCATATCAGCTTTAGTCTATGCCGGTTATTTTAAATCTTTTCTGATAAGTCATAGAATTGAAAAATTCCACGCTACGAATATCAGCACCTTCAGAGCACGAAGCCGAGCCGCCGCCCATATTCCTCTCACTAGCGGCATTCACACCCCACGTTACCGTTCTGTCAACTTGTTCTACTTGAGCCTGTTTCCATCGAGGCTCACTATGTTGGGACGGCCCCATTGCTTCATCATCAGCATAGGCCCTGAGTATCTCAATCCTCGGGTTTCGATTAAATCTTTTGCTTTTGTTTTTTTTTAAGTCTTATTAGGTTAGCCTTATAATTTTATTTCTAGTTTAGTTAGGTTAAGCGTATAGTGTATCATTATTGTCTCTTCTCAAGGGGACTTGTAACGCTTTGGGAAGACACAATGATGGTTTCACTTGTAGGAGTAAAATTAGGTTAGGTACGCTGTTGTCTCTCGCCAAAGTTGTTCTCATCAAGTAGCTTTGGTGAGACACAATAGATTGCTTATTTTAAACTGAGTTTAGCTTCAAGAATAGAATAATTAGTATTAGGTTTAACATAAAACTGTTATTGCCTCTCGACAAAGCTTAACCCCGTTATTAGCTTTGGCGAGATGAAATGATACGTTTTTATAAATTTAGATAATTTTAGTCATTATTGTCTCCTTTTAAGGCCGATGGGGCATTGGCTTTAAAAGGATGTAATAATTAGGCTGGGATTTAGAATTAAATTTATCGTATGTTAGATTAGAATTAAAGTTATGATATATTAGATTTAGATTAGGTTCATAGGTGTATTGTCTCCTTTCAAAGTTAGGATTAACTTTGGGAGGAAACAATGCTTACATTAAGATTATATTAGTTTTAGTTATTAGAATCATTGCCTCCTTTCAAAGTTTTAGAAACTCTTTAGCTTTGAGAGGATGCAATGTTTAGGGTAGTATTTAATTTTGTTTTCCTTATTTTGTTTTTTTATATTATTATCTCATCTCAAAGGGCATAGACTTTGAGATGACATAATTAATAGCGTTAAGGTTTAGAGTTAGGTATCATTGCCTCCTTTCAAGGCTTCAGTGACCTGTTAGCCTTGGAGGGATGCAATGAATGGGTTCACAAGTAGGTTTATTCTTATTTATAGGAGTCATTACCTCTTTCCAAAGGAATGGTCGACTTTGGAAAGACGTAATGACGTTAAGGTAAGGAGTAGATAGTAGTTAGTTAGCTTTGTGTTTTATTAATTTTTTTTAAATTTTTTTCCTCTCTTTCTACCTTTTTCTCTTTCTATTTTTTTTTCTCTTATCTAATGCCCGGCCGGATGAGATCTCAGGGTCTGGGTCGTCCCCACGCTGTTACGGAACAGCATTGCCGCCACCACGCGCACACACAGCTACAGATATTGCGAATGCAATGCTGCATTCGATAGTCAGGTGCATTGCATGGCCATTAAAAACAGGCTATGTATATGCGTTTGATTTTCGAATGTTGCATTGCATTGCATTAGGGGTCACTGGCCTGATCGCAGTTGTTTTGCAACGAAACTTGAATCAGCTGCGTTATCAGGCCAATGAAACTGATCATGTGGGTTGTTGGCTGTGTGTGCTGTGCAACAGGTGGATAGCTGATAACGGCTGGTCAGCAACGGGACGTGGCGGATCGCTGTGAAATCGAGAGGAGATGCTGGCTGAGAGGCATTGAGGTTGTGGACTTGATTCGCGGCGGCAGCGGCAGCTGTCGCCGTGTTCTAAGGAAAAAGTAGAAATTTCAAGTTGTCGTCTCAAGGTGGTGAGATTGTGTTCTTTTGTGCTGGTAGAGCGCGAATATCGGTCAAAGTTATTTGTGGTTACATTGAAGAGTGAAATAATAACAATTTTCATCAGAAGGATTATCAAGTGTTGTTTGGATTAACAGTTTGTACGAACAAACAAGTGTGTGACCCTTACCACGAAAACAACCAGAAAAAGTTTTTGCGCGAGTTTCTAAAAAAAAAATAATAAATAAAAATGAAATCCATAACTGCAGTTTGTGCGACAGGTGCATTCGTTACGGCAGTTATTAATGGTTGTGTTTTGAGAATTTGTGACGGCGAAAATGCCGAAATCCAAATGTATTTATCAAAACTGAAAAACCTCGTATCGTTTATGTCGAAAAATAGTAAACTATTCAAGTTGGAGATAATTCAGCATGTGATCAATTATATTTGTGATCTTCAGAAGGAGCTAGAAACTCATCCGGCTATTAATAGTTTTGAGGCTGCAGCAGCTTTGGATGGCGAGTCACCAACGCAGCAAATTGAAAATGTTTTAATAGATGGACCGGGACATGTAATGAGTCCGAGTTCACTTAATCAGCGACAACCTCTATCTGATCGTCCCAACCCGAATACAATCCTGTAGTCCAGTGTTCACAGTAGCCTGCTTAGTATAC
This sequence comes from Nemotelus nigrinus, assembly GCA_947369275.1. Classification (NCBI taxonomy): domain Eukaryota; kingdom Metazoa; phylum Arthropoda; class Insecta; order Diptera; family Stratiomyidae; genus Nemotelus; species Nemotelus nigrinus. Next base: position 108,991,016 of record OX376373.1, read on the forward strand.
CTACCGAGGCTGCTGATAGTATCCTGCATTCGTTCTCATCGTCACATGCAACACAGAAAGCGAACATATTTTATTTTTTTCTTTTGTTTATATAATAATATCATGAAATAAACTGTTCATAGTGAATCTAAAATTTCTCAGGCTTATATTTTTTTTTTATAATTTTGTTGAATGTTATTTATAATTTCTTATACGAGATGAAATCGGTAAACCGGGTTAGAATTGCCTTTTTAGTTTAGTTACAGTGCCCGTTTCAAGTCTTAAAGTTCCAGTGGATCCCGTACCACGGTCGACCGTCGTCTGGACTCCCTGGTGAGTACTTTTGTATATATATATATATTTGTATTCATTTTTTTTATTTGAAGACACTTGCTTAAAATTGAATTTTTATTTTGTATTATTTGTTTCTTTAGACAGTTGGTAATTTAAAATCTGTTTTATAGTTTATTTGTATATTGATTTATTTGGATTTTTGAATTTTCATATTATATGATTTGTTCTCCTACGGTATACTTTTGGTTTTCTTATTTGGGATGATCAGTGGAATGACGGAATATTAAATTCAGGCTTATAGGTTCAGTGGAGCCATGTGTGGGCTCCCTTTTTCCTTTTCCCGATAGGTTTATCCTTATGTTGTGTTTTCGTTTTATTTTTATATGCATGACACAGCTAGGGCTTGACCTGCCCCCTCAATTACCCACGACACCGGTGACTAGCCGGCACCATTAGTCATGCGAGGGTAGCAGGTCAGGCTACAATTTCTGTTGTGGTGGCGGCTGTTCACAGCTGTTCCGCAACACCGTCAGATTTTCACCCGATACTACAACAGTAGATGTCAACAAGACACAACAACCGCCACCTACTTGGGTCCCGCTTTGTCCTCGCCCCCCAGGCATTTGGCGAACTTACCCACCAGCAAGGCATAGCAAACGCCGTGACATTCGTATTCAGAGGGGAGTATTGTAGGGACCCAGACAGAATTCACCGCTACGCACGACACTAGCGCTGCAATCGCTGCAAGCAGCAGAGTACGCAGTTCATATAGGTTAAGTTCAGTTTTACTTAGAGTTAGTTGACATATGAGAAATACACGAGTTGTGTCTGGAACCAAATTGCATTTTCTACAGTGTGTGGAGAAAATACTTAATAGACATACATTATGTACATAAACCACATAGAATATGTCCAAACCAGGACAAAATGTCAGATACACATCAATGCTATAGTGGAATATGGATGTAGTCTATGCTTATCAAGGTTAAGTGTCTTGGAAGCCAATAAATTCTTGTCTTGTCTTACGAGTATTTAATTAACTCATTACATCATGGTTCAACAGGAAGGTCTTCCCATAGATTTTCAGGCTCCTCATACTATTTTTGCTCGGTATCATGAGCAACTTGGCATAGCAGCTGACCAAGTGAAAAAAAACCAAGCACCTTTGCCTCACATGTCTCAGCTCAATATATTTCCTCCCTTCAAAAATCAAGGAATGATTTTAAAAACTATCATTCCTCACAAGAAGTTTTCGTTAAACAGCCCCAAAATTTTTTACCACAACTGCGGTGGTATGAGAGGCAAACTGAACAGACTCTTTTTTGACTCAAAATATTGCTTATATAATGAACTGATATTCAAGGAAACCTGGTTAAACAGTTCGCACACAAACGCAGAAATATTAGAGGGTAACTGGACTATTTACAAGAAGGACCGAAACTATCATTCTACTGGCCAAACTCGAGGTGGTGCTGTTTTAATAGCAGTTCGTACCTTGCTGTCAAGCGAACTAGTCAAAAGCAGCTCACATAACCTCTTCGATCATAAGATTATTCACATTTCCTGGTCCAAAGGTTTCATTTACATCGGAATATTCTACATCCCACCAGGTTCAGATGAAGCCGTTTATAATGATGTATGAGTAGTGATCTCCACCCTAGTTTCATCTTTTCATGAGGAAGACAAAATTATGATTCTCGGTGATTTCAATCGCCCAAATTTAAAATTCACGGCTTATGATACTGATAATAATCTCATTCCTTTTACTCTTCTTGACTCCAGTGATTTCAATTTAGTTAGTCCATTTTATGATTTGCAGCAAATAGCTCCGACACCTAGTCAAAATGGAAATTGGTTAGACCTCATTATAACTAATGGCTATGACGATGTTGTGGCTAACTCAACTGTTGATGCAGAACATTTTTTTGGCAACACTCTTCATCACTCTGCGTTCACAGTTGAGTTGTTATCAACATCTGATATGTTCACTTCCCTATCTTACAATAACTCTATTGTATATGACTTTCGCAATGCTGATTAAAAGAGCATTACGGATTGTCTCTCAGAGTTGGCTGGGCTAGTAATTTTTCAACGCTAGAGTTAGATGACGCTGTATCATTATTTTATGAGCTGGTTTTTGACGCCGTTGAAAAGTTCACCCCAAATATCAAGAGAAAAGACAAAACATCTGAACAATGGCTTGAAAGCAATCTTAGGTATTTGCGGAATCAAAAAAATTAACTTTACTAAGTAATTACAACCAACACTGATGTCAGAGATGGTATCAAGGATAAACAATTAGATAAACAATTAGAATTAGCTCAAGAATTCCTGACGAAATCCCGTGAAGCGTATGAGCGCTATGTCAATATAATGGACGAAAATATAATTAATGATTCTAAAAAGTTTTTTTTATTTCGTGAACACCAAACGGAAAACTTCGGGCTACCCTATTTCGATGTACAAAAAGAACTTTTGTTCGTCATGCCCTCACGAAGTTTGTGATCTGTTCGCTAAACATTTCCAGGAAGTATTTTGTTCATGTACAAGCATGTCTAACGTTTTTCTCCTTCAAACAAACCCACCAAAAATAATCTGTGAAATGTATTTAACTAGAGAGGAGATTGCAAAGGCCATCAAAGATCTTAATGTCAACAAAGGTCATGGTCCTGACTTGCTACATCCTAGTTTCATACTCGAATGCATAGAGTCATTTATCTTAACCGTCTATTTAATTTCCAACAAATCACTTTCTTGCGGGGTTTTCCCCTCCTTCTGGAAATCATCCTATCTGACCCCAATTTTTAAATGTAGTGATAAGTGGTCAGTGGATAATTTTACAGTTTTCAATTGATAATTACAGAGGTATTGCAATACTGTCAGCATTGCCTAAACTATTTGAAAAAATTGTCTGTGATAAGCTTACTACACTAATATAACCTCTTCTAAATGAACAACAACATGGTTTTAGAAAAGGCAGGTCAACTTCTACTAACCTCGTGATTCTCGTCTCAGATGTTCTCTGTGGCGTGGAAAGAGGGCATCAAATTGGTACCATCTACACAGACTTCAGCAAGGCCTTTGATCGTGTTGATCATAATATTCTTCGAGTCAAACTACATAAATCTGATATCTCGGGTCTCTTATTTAACTGGTTTGACTCTTATCTTCGAAATAGGACATAGTACGTTAAGTTTCAGGGTTTCCAAAAAAATTTAAATTTCATCAGATGTACCACAAGGTAGTCACTTTGGGCCTCTTTTATTCAATATTTTCGTATCGGATCTTTCTGAAGTTTAAGCAGGCAGCCCTCACCTTTTTTATGCAGATGATCTGAAAATATACCACACAATTAAATCAAAATCTGACTCAGTTTTCCTTCAATTGAAACTGTTTTCTCTTGAGCAGTGGTGCAAAAAAAATAATCTCGACATTAATGTTGCAATCAATAATGTTGACAATGTCATCGACCTCGGGGTTACTTTGGATAAAAAAGCTGCGTTTTAATTTACATTTTGACAAGGTCTTAAGCAAGGCTAATAAGCAGCTTGGATTCATCAAAAGACGTGCGAAGGAATTCAAAAACCTATGGGTCACGAAGTCTTTGTACATAGCTCAAGTTCGGCGATTGCTCGAATATGCATGTATTGTCTGGTACCCTACCTTTGATGTCCAAAGCAAAAGGCTCGAATCGGTGCAGAGGCAGTTCTTGCTATTTGCGTTGAGAGATCCGTATAATCCTTACGAATTTGAAAATCTACCTTCATACAGATAAAGGCTAAGTCTCTTAAATCTATCAAGTCTATCTTCGCGGAGGATAGTCATATGCTCATGCTTTTCTTTTGATATTATTAGGAGATTGATCAATTTTGTATCCCTGTTCAAAAAAGATCACATTCAACGAATCAGTAAGGCAGATGAGGCACACACGTTTACTGAAAGAATACCGACACCACACAGTTTACGCCATCAATGAGCCAATCAATAGATGTTGCAAAATATTCAATAGCTTCTCAAAACACAATTCCCCAACCATTTCCCGACCTAGGTTTAAAACTGTGTCACTGAAATAAATGTAATAACCACAGCTAACCCGTACTATGACACGTAAATAAATGAAGCCAATATGGATAGAGTATTAAGTTAAAAAAAAAAAAGAAAACAAAAATTAAATACATATAGAGATAGTTAGTAAACAAGTAGATGTTGATTATCTTAAGAAATAAATAGAAATTAAGAGTAGGCTATGAACGGAAATCAAAGGCGACGATTGGGAACGACTCAGCTGATGTACCGACCACGCCAAATTCTCTAAGTCAAGGAAACCAATCCAAATTATAAGCCTTCTGCTTCGACTAGTTCAAATGAAAAACGCTGGCCAATTAAAAATTGCGCCCGATCTCATTTACAGCCCCAGACGGCCAAGAAAATTTTTGCTACGAGTACAGTAGCCATCTCACCAGCTGTGAAGGACGGCAGTATTATCATGGCAACCAAAACCGAAGCGTTCACCCAATCCCTCAGCAATCCACTAATCAACTGTATTCGAACAACAAGTCGCTCATGCAGAGAAACTACAAACGACTATTCCAGCCAGCCAAACAACATCCCATATCAACAGCAGTTTAAACTTGTGTCGCATAGATTTTTTATATATTTTCTGCCCAGTATTGGTGGCTGGAGTGCCAATTGCAAGTGGCTTCTTTGGAGGATGGAGGGAGTTGACTCACTTGTCATACTATACACTTTGGTTTGGTCAGCTGACAAGTGCCAAACGACGACGGCAGCGCCAATGACGGGCCCTAGACAAAGCCGATTGGTCGAACCGACTGTCAGTATGGCAGTGTCCATACCAAGTACATGGTTGAGAGCAACATGAGTTGCATACGATTGGCGAGCCTGGAAGAACAGGTAAAACGGGACTAGAAGGAGAAAAGAAAGCCACGAGGCCCTAGCAAGGTGCCTGGAAAAGCGGGATCCTTCTCTTCTTCTGGCGACCGGATGAGGAACCAGACGTGAAGCTAGCGGCAGGCGCTACTAACGATATTTTCCTTTTTCTATATTTCTCGCTTTCAATTTTGGACCGGTCGACGTGTGCACGAGCAATTAAGGAGGCAAAGTTGCTCCAAGGATACTGGAGAAAGGCGATCGTGGTGATATTTCTGGATTTAATGATTTTGGCGACGACAATAGTGCGTACGGCAGATCGTGGTGATTTCTGGATTTAATGATTTTGGCGACGACAACAGTGCGTACGGCAGATCGTGGTGATTTTTGGATTTAATGATTTTAGTGGCGACAACAGTGCGTACGGCAGATTTCTTTTTGGGTGCTGCATCTTTAACGGCGCAGGTTGTGCGGGAATTCATCGACGGACGGCCCCATCGTAGGATAACGGTAGCGATCGACATCGAAGCGACAACTGAGTACTTCAATCAGGTTAGCTAGAATTAGATTGTATAATTATCTATACCTTGCGAAATCAATTGTGTTAATGGAGTTAAATCATTAGTTAGTAGTGAACTACTTAGACCTTGCGGAATAAATTGTGTTAATTGAGCTAAATTATTAGCTTGAAGTGAGCTATTCTACATAGCCGGATATGTAAACTAGAAGCGAGGAAGTGTTATAGAACGGGTTAGATACTTCTACCATTCATGGTAGAATCTTCTTGGAAATCAGAATTAGACTCGTGTAATAAAACGGGGCATCGCGCCTCATAGTTCAAAACAACTCCTTCTTTTCTTTCTTTCGCGTGACCCGTACACTGGGAGAACCGGAAGATCTTTCGCGTGAAATTGGTGAACCCGCTGCCACCTTCTCGCTTCGGGGCGACGGTGCAAGGTAGATTCCGGAAGTGAAGCGAGTGGCGCTCACCCACCCTGTTCCCCGTGAGCGAAGACCACCCGTAACTACCCCTTTTGCCCCTGATGGGGGCCGCAGGATGGTCAGCCGTGTTTTAAATTCCTTACGGTAACAAATTGGCGCCCAACGTGGGGCCTATAATTTCAGTTAAAACCGGTTTCCGATTTCGATTATAAAAAGCGATCAACTTTGGCTAACACGTGGTTGCAATTTCGGTCAAAATTAGTTATCAGTTCGATCAAAGCAGGTGAACGGGGGCAAATAAAAATTACCGTAAAAACGACACAAAGATACAGATCCAAAGATACAGATACAAAAATACAGTTACAAAGATATTAATTCGGAGAGCATTTGCCTGTGGCCACAGGCAGAAGCCTACGTATTTAGTGATCCAAGCTCAAAATTTTATAACATGCGTTTTGAAATTGAGTTGGATCATACTTTCAGAGTCTTCATATGTATTTTTAAAATAGCATTTTCAGCATTTTTTTCAAACATTTGGGTCTACCTATGGAAGGCTAGGTTGAGTGGGTGTTAGATCGTGTGGTGAATGTGCTGCTCGCTATTGTGTTGATGTAAAATTTTAAAATTTCTGGTGACAAATTCCTCATTGGTGACGATTTCCTAGTGTCACGTGGATAAGTCGAGACCGGGGGTTGAGTGCTCTCGAGGATTATCGTCTTGATTTTAACATTTCCAATTGGTTTCTTTGGTGGGGTTTGGAAATCGCTATCAGCTTGCGATCCCACTTAACTTGTTCAGTGTCGCTATCAGTTGAAATGTTCTTATCTGCTGTTGAATACGCCAGGTAAACCACGGGTAAAACTCCAAAATCTTGCGTCTACTCGCTGACGTCCGCTCCATTTTCATGGTTAATGAATTTTTGTATAAATCTAGTAACTACAGAGTAGAACAGGGCCCCATCGGTCGAAGTGGTATCTTCCGGTGGGTAAATATTTCAGTATTTCAGAGCAAATGGGACGGCAGCGCGTAAGCAATTGCTGAAAAAAAGGTCAGCTTGTCGGGAGTCGATAAGTGACCAGGAGGTGCTTGAGTAAAGTGGACTCTTGGAAGTTTTGTGTGGTGCCTGGCGCAGTCAGCAAAGCAAACCTTTCGGTCCTTGGAGGTTCTTTGTGGTAACTTGGTGCAGAAGGAATGGTTTTACACTTAACCAGATAGACCACAGCAAATTATTGAGTGTATTATAGGAGCGGGTAATACATCTTTAGTTTCAGCCTCAGAGTTGCGCAATCACGTCGATATGGGTCCGGCAACAAAGATACTGGTGGATCGGCTCAGTAAAGATGAGCTTGTCTACAAGCTGGAGATCCGGGGTCAGCCGACTGGAACGGTGGAATCGATGAGAAAGACGCTTCGAGTGGCCATGAAAGCGGAGGCCTCGATGGATACCTCTCTGATTTCCGTGAGGGAATACCCTTTCACTCTCAAGGAGGATTTGGAGTCCGTAGAGGGGAAACTCCTCGAGGTCGAGATTTTGATTTCAGATTTTCAGGGGGGGGGGGGGCAGCAGTCGTCAGAGTTCTTTAAAATTAAAACGAAGCTCGAGTTCGGGATTCGAAGGTTGAAGAACGCGCAACATGACAACGAGGAGATGGGGGAGGAGGCCAGCAAACTCCGGACTCAGCTGATTATGGCAATGGGCGAATTGTTAGTAAATGCCGAAGGTGAGGGGGAGAATGCGGAGGAGGTAGGGTCAGCCATTGTACCAGAAGACGTCCATAACAACGAGCGGGAATCGACGCCCAGGCGAGAGATGGAACTGAATGTCGGTGGGGCTGTGGAGCCCATTCCCGATTTAGAAATCCCTAGCGACCCTTCGACTTCGACACCCAGGATGAAACCGCTGCTGGCAAAAGGGCAAGAGGTGGCAAAATGGGGTTTGCGTTATAGTGGGGACTCGGAGTCGCTCAGTGCTTTCCTCGAGCGTGTGAAAAAGCTGCGGATAGCAAGGGGAGTTACCACCGTGCAGTTGTTTCAGTCGGCAGTGGAGATTTTTGAAGGGAAGGCGTTAGTTTCGTTTCGGGCGAATCGATCCAGGGTAAGTTCGTAGCAGGAACTCATCCAGGAGATGCGCGCTGAGTTCTTGCCACCGGGTTACGATGATCGCTTGCTCGGAGAGATCACAAGACGCACACAAGGGCCAGAAGAAACCATGGGAGTATACGTCTCGGTGATAGAGGGGCTGTTTAGACGCTGCGCGATCCCGAGTTTGGTAGAGGAGAAGTTGAAGATCCTTAGGAGAAACATCGCTCCTTTTTACCAGACACAACTGGCACTAACCCCAGTACGGACCATTGCTGATCTTATCCGAGTGGGTCGTTCCTAAGAAGCAATGAGAGTTGCTGTAGAAGCCTATTTACCACCGCCTACTCGCAAGTCTCAACGGTTGTTGGAACCGGATCTGGCGTACGTGGAGTGTGCAGACAGGGTGAATATACCGACTATCTCCGGATGTGATATTCAGTGCTGGAATTGCCGACGGAACGGACACACTTCCCGGAATTGCCCTGAGCCTCCTTAGTGTTTCGGCTGTGGTCGAGTAGGCGTGAGAAAAATTAATTGCCCAAACTGTCAGGGAAGACCGAGTCGTAATGGGAGGCCATCACGCAGAGACTTCGGAAGTAGGAGGAGTCCACCAGAATCTTCAGGAAACGGGCACGGTGTCCAGTAGGCGGAAGCCTGGACACGCCGAGCGAGACGGACAAGGCCGCGCAACTAAGCTACTTATTGAATCAGAGGCCAGGAGATGATAGGCCACACCTCGAGGTGGACGTTCTGGGGCGTAAATTCCTGGGGCTATTGGATTCTGGCGCTTCCAATACTGTAGTGGGTGGAGAGGGTTGGCGAGCAATAAAGGAGCTGGGAGTGGAGCTCCTTGCGACCAATCAACGAACAACACGGTTGGCTAATGACCAAGGATGCTCCATTACTGGGACAGCGGTGGTACCGTTCAAGCTGAGGGAGAAGATGGAGTGGTTGCGGGTGCTGGTGGTTCCTTCTCTACCATTGACCCAGATTCTGGGGGTGGATTTTGCAAAACGGTTCAAAGTGGTGATGAGGCTGAGTGAGAATAGCTGGGATTTTGTGAGCGCCCTACAAGGGGAGCAAGAGGAGCAGCTCAGGGCACGCAGTCGGCTGTCGGAGGCCGAGAAAGCAACGCTCGATCAACTGTTGACTGAAGAGTTTAGTCTAATGAGCGCAGGGATCGGCTGTACTACTCGGGTGGAGCACGTAATCAAGACGGACTCACCGCCAATAAAGCAACGCTATTACCCGGTTTCTCCCGCGGTACGAAAACACATCGACGCCGAGCTGAACGACATGCTGACTCAGGGTAAAGTGGAGAGGTCCGTCAGTCCATGGGCATCGGCCATACTGCTAGTAAAGAAGAAAGACGGCTCCTATAGATTTTGCGTTGATTACCGTAAACTAAATCGGGTCACGGAACACGACGCCTACTCCATACCATATGTGTCGGCCACGCTGGACAAGCTGCGAGAAGCCAAGTGTCGTTCTTCATTAGATATCAAATCAGCTTATTGGCAAGTTCCCATGGCTGAACACTCGAAAAACTTTACGGCTTTCACTCTGCCACATCGGGGACTGGTTCAGTTTCGAAGAATGCCATTTGGGCTGCAGAACGCCCCTGCAACTTGGCAGAGGCTGATCGACCAAGTTTTGGGTCCCGATTTGGAGCCGTACGTCTTTACCTACTAAGACGAAATTATTGTGGTGACCCAGGACTTTCCAAAGCATGTTGAAGTTCTGCGAGAGGTTTTCGGGCACCACAGGGAGGCGGGGTTGCGGGTGTCCCGTGATGAATGCGAATTCTGTCGACCACAGCTGAAATACCTGGGCTATGTGGTGGACGAGAAAGGCCTAAATGTGGACCCTGATAAGGTTAAATGTGTGCTGGATATCCCTCCTCCTAGTACCGTTAAAGGAGTTATACAATTTTTGGGAAAGGTATCCTGGTACCGGTGCTTTATACCAGTTTGCGTCACAATGTTGTCGCCGCTAACCACACTATTAAAGAAAAATCAAAAGTTCTTGTGGACCCAGGACTGTCAGGACGCGTTCGCGCAAGCAAAAATGAAGTTGGCCACCGCACCGATCTTAACGTGTCCAGGCTATCGTTTGCCCTTCTGCATTCAGACTGGCGCGTCAGACCGAGGGTTGGGAGCAGTGCTATCGCAGAACCACCCGGATGGGGAAAGGGTCATCGCTATCTCAGCAGATCATTGACCAAAACAGAACGCAAATATTCTTCAACCGAGAAAGAGTGCCTTGCGGTTTTATGGGCCATCAAGAAACTGAGGCCATATGTGGAAGAATCGCCGTTCTGAGTGGTAACTGACCACTATTCATTGGTTTGGCTCCACAATCTGAAAGATCCAACGGGGCGTTTGGCGAGGTGGGCTGTGCGGCTGCAACAATATAGCTTTGAGATCATTCACAGAAAGGGCAAGGAGCATCTTGTACCTGACGCTCTCTCGAGAATGCTGCCAGATGGAGAGGTAGCAGCCATCACCTGTGAAGGGTCAAAACAATGAGGAGCATAGTGCTGGGGGCACCTGAGCGCTACGCAGATTGACGCGTGACCGGGGAATCCCTGTGGAAGCATTTACCAGGGCATTACCCTGAGTTAGAAGGAGCGGAAGCTTGGAAAAGGGTAGTACCTAAGGCAGAGCTGAAGAGAATTTTGTACCGTTGCCATGACAACCCAGTAGCCAGACATATGGGGCCAGTCGCACGCTAGGACGAGTGGGGGCGAAATATTATTGGCCAAAGATGGCTGTGGACGTCACAGCCTACGTGAGGAGGTGTAAGGTGTGCCAAGCAAGCAGAGTGGAGAGAAGAGCTCCGGCTGGGCTCATGGTCTCCCGAAGTGGAGAGGCTCAGCAACCCTGGGAAATGGTTTGTGTGGACCTGGTGGGGCCTCTGCCATGAACAAGCCAGGGGCGCAATTACATCTTAACCGTCCTTGACTCCGTGAGTAAGTTCACTTTACTGTTTCCTTTACGGCAGGCGACGGCTTCTGCGGTTACCAGAGTGCTCGAGGACCAAGTGTTTTTATTGTTCGGGGCACACCGTTGGCTCGTGTGTTATAACGGGGTCCAGTTTAGAGGAAAGCAGCTCCAAGATATGACCGCAAAGTATGGGACGAAAATCAAGTACACGGCTTTATATCATCCGCAAGCTAACCCTGCGGAACGCAAGAATCAAGATATCAAACGTATGTTGCGATCATACGTCACGGAGAACCATCGGCGGTGGGATCAGGACCTGGTAAAAATTGCGTGCGCCTTACGAAACTTTAAGCACGAGGTCGCAAAGGTCACTCCTTATTTCTTTAACTTCGGGCGAGAAATGGTGACTTATCACGACGACAGAGAACGGCCGGAAGTGAGTCAGGAAAGTCTCGAGCCGGATGCCAGAGCCGTGGAGCTTGAGTGGGTACGAGTGGAGGTGCGAGAGCGAATGAGGGCTGCGGTTCGACAGAGTGCCCAAAAGTATAATTTACGAAAACAGGACGTGGGGTATGGAGAGGGAGAGACCTTCTAGCGGGAGAATTACACTCTCTCGGATGCGGCGAAGTTTTATTCCGCAAAACTGGCACCGGAGTATGTTGGACCCTTTTGGATAAAGAAGCAAGTCTCTGGGTGGACTTATCAGCTAATGGACCGCCAGGGTAAAAACGCTGGAACATGGTATACGAAAGATCTAAAACGGTACGTGGAATAACGAAATAGAAAAATAATCTTAAGTTAGAGCATAAGACGGGAGGATATGTTGGATAGCCATAAGTTATTCTTTTGTTCTTCCGGGAAACTTGGAGGAAGTACATAGGAAATTAAAACTAACACGTGGCGGTTATAGATATTAAGAACGTTGCATGGCAGGCGGTACGATCACACGTCAGGTCCAGTAAGGACAATAACAGCGTGGATAAGAATAATAAAACGTATGGTGGTGGGTTGTAAACAAAAACAATTAAGAGATTGAACATAGTACGGTGGCGGGTTGAATTAGTTGTGGATAGATTAAGATACAGATGGTGATGGGGAACTTAGCAAGTTCAGTTAGGAATAATATAAATTTGGAAGACATATAGGTCGTATCGAAAAAAAAATATTACCTAATATATATCACGAAATGATAGTGAGTATGGCTGTGGCTGCAAAGATGTTTGTAGTAGAACCAAAGTATGATTTAATTCGCATCCGCGGGGGAACGGCGCAACGCGGTACTGGGACTCGAGAAATATCCAGGGAATTAATTGTAGAGAATCACTCCGTAATTCTCTGGGGAGGGGGGTGGCGTCACGGAAATAAATGTAATAAACACAGCTAACCCGTACTATGACACGTAAATAAATGTAGCCAATATGGATAGAGTATTAAGTTAAAAAAAACATTAAATACATATAGAGTAAGTTAGTAAACAAGTAAATGTTGATTATCCTAAGAAATAAATAGAAATTAAGAGTAGGCTATGAACGGAAATCAAAGGCGACGATTGGGAACGACTCAGCTGATGTACCGACCACGCCAAATTCTCTAAGTCAAGGAAACCAATCCAAATTATAAGCCTTCTGCTTCGACTAGTTCAAATGAAAACGCTGGCCAAATAATAATTGCGTCGGATCTCATTTAGACGGCCAGGCAAATTTTTGCTACGAGTACAGTAGCCATCTCACCAGCTGTGAAGGACGGCATTATTATCATGGCAACCAAAACCGAAGCGTTCACCCGATCCCTCAGCAATCCACTAATCAACTGTATTCGAACAACAAGTCGCTCATGCAGAGAAACTACAAACGACTATTCCAGCCAGCCAAACAACATACCATATCAACAGCAGTTTAAACTTGTGTCGCATAGATTTTTTATATATTTTCTGCCCAGTATTGGTGGCTGGAGTGCCAATTGCAAGTGGCTTCTTTGGAGGATGGAAGGAGTTGACTCACTTGTCATACTATACACTTTGGGTTGTTCAGCTGTCAAGTGCCAAACGACGACGGCAGCGCCAATGACGGGCTCTAGACTAAGCCGATTGGGCGAACCGACTGTCGGTATGGCAGTGTCCATACCAAGTACATGGTTGAGAGCAACATGAGTTGCATACGATTGGCGAGCCTGGAAGGACAGGTAAAATTGGACTAGAAGGAGAAAAGAAAGCCACGAGGCCCTAGCAAGGGGCCTCGAAAAGCGGGATCCTTCTCTTCTTCTGGCGACCGGATAAGGAACCAGACGTGAAGGCTAGCGGCAGGCGCTACTAACGATATTTTCCTTTTTCTATATTTCTCGCTTTCAATTTTGGACCGGTCGACGTGTGCACGAGCAATTAAGGAGGCAAAGTTGCTCCAAGGATACTGGAGAAAGGCGATCGTGGTGATATTTCTGGATTTAATGATTTTGGCGACGACAATAGTGCGTACGGCAGATCGTGGTGATTTCTGGATTTAATGATTTTGGCGACGACAACAGTGCGTACGGCAGATCGTGGTGATTTTTGGATTTAATGATTTTGGTGGCGACAACAGTGCGTACGGCAGATTTCTTTTTGGGTGCTGCATCTTTAACGGCACATGTTGTGCGGAAATTCATCGACGGACGGCCCCATCGTAGGATAAGGGTAGCGATCGACATCGAAGCGACAACTGAGTACTCCAATCAGGTTAGCTAGAATAAGATTGTATAATTATCTATACCTTGCGAAATCAATTGTGTTAATGGAGTTAAATCATTAGTAAGTAGTGAACTACTTAGACCTTGCGGAATAAATTGTGTTAATTGAGCTAAATTATTAGCTTGAAGTGAGCTATTCTACATAGCCGGATATGTAAACTAGAAGCGAGGAAGTGTTATAGAACGGGTTAGATACTTCTACCATTCATGGTAGAATCTTTTTGGAAATCAGAATTAGACTCGTGTAATAAAACGGGGCATCGCGCCTCATAGTTCGAAACAACTCCTTCTTTTCTTTCTTTCGCGTGACCCGTACACTCGGAGAATCGGGAGATCTTTCGCGTGAATTTGTTGCACCCGCCGCCACCTTCTCGTTTCGGGGCGACGGTGCAAGGTAGAATCCGGAAGTGAAGCTAGTGGCGCCCACCCACTCCGTTCCCCCGTGAACGGAAGCCACCCGGATCTACCCCTTTTGCCCCTGATGGGGGCGGAAGGACGGTCAGCCGGGTTTTAAATTCCTTACGGTAACAACTGCTCTTACCAAGGTGCTCACGTCATGAATGCCCTTTCCAATTCCCTACCAAAAATGGTTATATTTTTAAAATTCTTTCATTATTGTATATTGTACAAATTTATATAATTTGTTAAATATTAATTGTAAGTATTTTTTTTGTACGCCTTGTTTGGTTATAATAAATATATATACATATATATATGTATATATATATATATATATATATATATATATATATATATATATATATATATATATATATATATATATATATATATATATATATATATATATATATATATATAAATGTATATATATATATTTCGGGGGGGTGGCCCGCGGGCTCGGGCCCCCCTCCGAAACCTCGCCAAAGTTTTTTTCTTCTGAAAAACAGATTAAGTATTAACTGAACTGTAACACTGGATACTGAGTTATATTTCGTCTATGAGCACTTTACTTGTATGAAATTATTTATTATTTACTGTGCTTATCCGTTTCTTTTAGAGGAAACGCTTCGGTGGAACCGCCGAGTGTGTCATTTGCCTAGGATATAGCAATGAGCGGCATTATTAAGTATTTTGTATAATATATATACGCACGCTACGCGGCCGTACTCTGACACTGAGCATGCATACATGCATCTCTATATTTCTTAGCGCGTTCGAGCCATAGAGCTTTTTCTTAAATGCTCGCAATCTTTGCCCTTACCATGTCAGTTCATCAAAACATCATCGACAGCGAACAGCAAGCACGCTGAATTTTGTAAACTGTTTTAAAGTTCAAGCACTCTATTGTGTTGTACTGAAGTTTGAAACCCGGGTAACGTATAACAATGAGTGCAAAAAGGAAGACAGAAACACCTCCCATCACCTCTTTTTTCACCAAAGTTCCGAAAAAATGCGATACAGATGCGATTGCGAACCAGGCAGGCATACAAGAGGTACGTTAAAAGCTTTCGCTTACTAAATTTTTTGCTTCATCATGCAGATTTTCATGGCAGTATGCTCAAAATGTTTCAAAACGTTCAGAACCCATTTTGAAAAAATGTATGTATGTACTTGTTTGTATGTGTAGCTTACTAGCTCTGAAAACTCAAACCTTTCTCACACAAATAAACAGATCAACTCCGAATTTTTACTCTAAATTTTAATTACATTTATACAGCCATTAAGATTTTACGTGCTTTTCAAATTTCTTCAAAAATATCGGCTTGCACTCTAGAATTTACAATTCTTGTGATATTGGGCTAAATAGTTATAAACGAATAGGCTTATAGCATTATGAACTTATGCCTAGTACTATACTCTTCGCGAAACGAATTCAACGGTCAAATCCCATACAAAAAGAGCTTTACTGACGAATTGAAAAGCTCTTTTTGTATGCGATTCGACCGTTGAATTCGTTTCGCGAAGAGTATAGTACTAGGCATTAGCAGGAATCGATCCAACCTTTAAAATTTTATGGTATTTTGAAAGCTTGCGATTCAACCATATGTGTATTTTTATTCTCAGCCGATTACGAATGTTTCGAAACTCAATTTGGGAGAAAGAGAGCTCGTGTCGACAGAGTCTAAAGTGAACACGGTTTTGTCACAACCTGGTTCTGAAGGCGGCTTTAGATATGCGGTGTTTGTCAAATACCGAGCACCTAGTTTGGCAAACTTCGCATGTGTGGTTGGATTTACTCTAAATTTTAATTACATTTATACAGCCATTAAGATTTTACGTGCTTTTCAAATTTCTTCAAAAATATCGGCTTGCACTCTAGAATTTACAATTCTTGTGATATTGGGCTAAATAGTTATATACGAATAGGCTTATAGCATTATGAACTTATGCCTAGTACTATACTCTTCGCGAAACGAATTCAACGGTCAAATCCCATACAAAAAGAGCTTTACTGACGAATTGAAAAGCTCTTTTTGTATGCGATTCGACCGTTGAATTCGTTTCGCGAAGAGTATAGTACTAGGCATTAGTAGGAATCGATCCAACCTTTAAAATTTTATGGTATTTTGAAAGCTTGCGATTCAACCATATGTGTATGTTTATTCTCAGCCGATTACGAATGTTTCGAAACTCAATTTGGGAGAAAGAGAGCTCGTGTCGACAGAGTCTAAAGTGAACACGGTTTTGTCACAACCTGGTTCTGAAGGCGGCTTTAGATATGCGGTGTTAGTCAAATACCGAGCACCTAGTTTGGCAAACTTCGCATGTGTGGTTGGATTGCTCGCCTAGTGCTTGCCCTAGGCCAAGCACAAACATTTGGGTGCTCACTATTCCCGTAGTTTGTGGAACTTTCAACCAAATCAAAGTAGACGAGCATTTTGTGTTGGGTATGTTTGGAAACCCGCTTTAGACATTCGGTATTTGTTGCGGTTGTTGATAAATACTGAAAAGTGTCAAACTGTGTGGCGCGAGTAAAAATTTTCAAATTTGGCATGGTGAGCAACATATTTTTTGCGTAATGTTGTTTTGAAGGTCGAATATTTTTGTGGCGATAATTTGTCACCGCTTAACATGACTTAACTTAACAGCCAATCGTTCCACTGCCGGAATTGCTTTTCTAAACTTTGTATCTTCTTTAGCAATCATTGCTTCAGCTTTTTGAAGAAAGTAGTTGAAGTCTGCGGAAGACATCCTGCAAAAATTTTCGAGCTGTCACTTGGTTCTCTCAATAAGTCCACAAGTAAGTTTATTGCATTATACCTTCAAAAAAGTTTTTTTTACATAATATACGGTACACCGTTTTCATTAATTTTGACAATTAATGAGCCTGTATTAATGAGTAGGCACCTTTTTGAAATGTTGGATACTTACACTGTTCTACTTTTGTTAACGCTCGTCATCCACCACGTTCTATTTCTTCTTTTCTTTGCATTTTGCAAAGTTAGCCCAGCACAAGTTACCACTACATATGCAACTAATTTTTCTGCGTTTGTCAAATCCATATTAAATGACATAAATTTATTTAATTATTTACTCAGAGATGCAGCAAGTATTTCGTTATTTTTTACAATAAAATGGCGGGAGTGAAAAACAACGACGAGCAGTTCGTACATGTCCCAGTTTTGGCAAACATTCAGGCGGCTTTAGATATGCGGTGTTTGTCAAATAGCGAGCACCTAGTTTGGCAAACTTCGCATGTGTGAATGGGTTGCTCGCCTAGTGCTTGCCCTAGGCCAAGCACAAACATTCGGGTGCTCGCTATTCCCGTAGCTTGTCGAACTTTCAACAAACATCAAAGTAGACGAGCACTATGTCGGATCCCCGCAGCTCGTTTATCTTCCAGTTTTGACGAACATTCGGCAATGCCCGAATGTCTAATTCACTGTGGTTGTCATTCCGCAAGCACCAAGCCAAATTACTTGACTAGGTGCACGGTATTTGGCGAATAGGAGGTGTTTGACAAACACCGCATATCTAAAGCCGCCTTTAGGCAATGCCCGAATGTCTTATTCAATGTGCTTGTCATTTCGCAATCACCAAGCCAAATGACTTGACTAGGTGTTCGGTATTTGGCGAATAGGAGGTGTTTGACAAACACCGCATATCTAAAGCCGCCTTGATGTGCAAAATAAGCAACTGCCCGATACATCGCAAACATCACAGTCTGCTACGGTGAATAAATATGATGTCGGGAATTACGTCGAGACTAATCGGCATCTGAAGGATGAGGAAAAAGCACAATTACTAAGGAAAACGTGGAAACCAGATGGATCGCATAAATTCGAGCCGCAATGTATAGCGGGGAAGAAACGAACGTTTCAACTGAAGTGGCTAGAGAGGTTTCCGTGATTATCTTATTGTGACGTTTTGAAGGGAGCATTATGCAAATTTTGCGTGCTTTTTGGACCTTACTCTGATCGTGATATCGACGTCGGCAAAGGTTCTCATCAAGTGGGATCATTAGTACAATCGCCATTTATTAATTGGAAGAGGGCTTTTGAAGCATTTGAAAATCACTCACGTCTCAATTTTCA
Organism: Nemotelus nigrinus; assembly: GCA_947369275.1. NCBI lineage: Eukaryota > Metazoa > Arthropoda > Insecta > Diptera > Stratiomyidae > Nemotelus > Nemotelus nigrinus. Next base: position 109,009,362 of record OX376373.1, read on the forward strand.
CAAAGCTGCGGCAATCGATGCTGCTAACTTTCTCGCTGTATATGATGGAAAGCAAGACGAAATTGCTCTTCAATTGAATCAACAAGCGAAAAGAAAATTTTTTGAGAATAGAAAAAAAATTGTTTGCCATTGTCGAAACTATTCTTCTCTGTGGACGACAAGAGATAGCACTTAGCGGTCACCTTGATTATGGACGCTTATCACTGAACGAGCCAGAACACAACGATGGGAACTTTAGGACCCTTCTACGTTACCGTGCTACAAGTGGCGATAAGATTCTACTAGACCATATCGAGAAATCGGGTAGCAACGCAATGTATACGAGTCCAATTATTCAAAATGAGATCGTTGGACTCATTGCAAAAACCATCCAGCAAGTAATAATAGTTCGAACATCGAAAGCAAAATTTTTTACTGTTCTTGCCGACGAGACAACTGACATTCAACGAATAGAACAGTTCTCGCTTTGTGTCAGATACGTCGATTATGACAGCATGGCTCTGCGTGAAGATTTTCTGGAGTTTGTTCCAGTTTACGATATGTCTGGAGTTGGGTTGGCGAAAACCATTGAAGAACGACTTACAGTACTTGGCTTCGATTTAAACGCGATGAGAGGTCAAGGTGATGATGGGGCATCTGCTATGAAAGGAGAATTTCGTGGTGTTCAAGCTATAATTCAAAATGAATATCCGAAGGCAGTATATACACACTGCTCAGCACATTGCCTAAACCTTTGCCTCAATGATGCTTCCAAAGTGGTACCCGTCCGTCATTGCTTCCTCGTAATTTCCGAAGTCTGCACATTCTTCAGAGACACTGCACGACGTAGTGCGGTACTCAAAGATAAATTAGAAAAGTCGTCTGTCGCTTCTTCCGGGCTTATGAGGTATTGCGAGACTTGGTGGGTAGAGCGGCATGACGCTGTTGCTCTCTTCGTGGATGCTTTGCCCTTTGTGATCG
>OX376373.1:109010521-109108155 GCA_947369275.1 Nemotelus nigrinus
GGGAACGTGCAAGGTATGAAAATGCAATATAAGCTGAAAAAAGTGTGTTAACTCCTCCCTCGTTAAAATCTGTGTCTCACAGATTAAAAGGATAATTTGATTGGATTAGGGTAAGTGTAACTCAGATTGGATTCTGGTAATTTCAACTTAATCCCGCTCTGATAAAAAAGATAAATGAATATTACTGCCAAGGTAGTTAATACAGAACCATGGGGTGGATTCACAGAGCATGTGAGGCTTCAATGCCCAAACGGAAACCCTTTCGTGGGAGGCAACATGCGTACTGGTGGAACGATGAAATCGCCGAACTGCAACGCATCGCTTTGGCGTGCAGGCACAGGGCACAGTGAGCCAGGAGTAAGCTGGATGTAGCTGAGCTATCTGCTGCCCACATTGTGGCAAAGAGGGAGCTGACCGAGGCCATCACAAGGAGCAAACGTGCAGAATGGCTGGCTCTTTGTGAAGAGGTCAACTCAGACCAGTGGGGAGATGGCTACAAATTGGTCACTCGCAGACTTGGCTGCATGCGGCCTGGCACTCTCATGGATGCGATATCCATGGAGCGTATCGTTGGTTCGCTGTTCCCAGTGCATCCGCCAAGGACTGATGATCTCATCATTGTGAACCAGGCGGTTGTGCCTCCCTGCACGAACGAGAAGCTGAGCAGTGCAGTGTACACGATGAAGAACCGGAAGGCTCTGGGGCCTGATGGGGTGCCGGTCGAGGCGCTTAAAGTCGTGGCGGAGGTCCAACCGCGTCTGTTATTGGATCTATATAATTCATGTTTAGTCGGGGGGGTCTTCCCGTCGCGTTGGAAAGTACCGCGACTGGTACTTGTAGACAAGGAGAGCGGTAACCTAGGTGGTCCATCAGCATACCGCTCACAGTGCATGCTGGACACTGCGGGGAAACTTTTCGAAGGGTTGCTCAAGCCACGACTGCTGTCAGCAGTGAGATCTGCTGGTGACCTTTTTTGCAGGCAGAATGGCTTCCGAAAAGGGCATTCAACAATCGATGCCATCTCAGAAGTTGTTGGGGCTGTAGCAAGAGCGCAAAAGGCATGCCATCAAGCCAAACCAGTCGTCTTGCGGGTTACACTTGACGTACAAAACGCTTTCAACTTGGCGAGGTGGACGGACGTTCTCCGGGCCCTTGAACAGACGTTTCGTGTCGCAGGCTACTTGCTAGCCATGATGCGGGACTACCTCAGGAACCGCGGGTTGCTTTACGACACTGACGATGGAGTCAAAAGGAGACCTGTTACCTCAGGTGCGGCACAGGGGTCGATCTTAGGACCTGACCTCTGGAACATCATGTACGATGATCTGCTGTGCCTGAAAATGCCTGGGGATGTGTTACTGGTAGGTTACGCTGATGACGTCACGGCGGTTATCACTTCCAGATCTGCGGAATTCGCTTAACTCAGACTTAAACAAGTCATGAGGAGGGTGGATCGGTGGATGACCGAACACGGCCTTCAGCTGGCAGTCTCTAAAACACAGATTGCATTGCTGACGAAGCGAAGGATACCAACTGTCATACCCATGACAGTTGGCCCCGTTCAGGTCCAGACCAGCAAGTCGGTCAAGTATCTGGGAGTGACCCTAGACACCAAGCTGACGTATTGGGATCATATCCGCAGGGCATGGGACAGTGCTCTTGCAGTCGTCACTTCGCTGAGTAGGCAAATGGCTAACGTCGGTGGACGCAGTGAGACGCGACGGAGGCTACTGATGGTAACGACCGATTCCATCTTGCTATATGGAGCTGAAATCTGGGGAGATGCGCTACGAACTGAGAAGTTCCGGAAGCGCATTGCCAGTGTCCAGCGCAGGGGTGCCCTGCGTATCGCCTGTAGCTACCGCACGGTCTCAGAAGAGGCTGTGTTGGTGGGATCGGGAGTAATCCCGATCGACCTACTAGCGCTAGAACGCAAAGAAGGGTTCTTCTTTCGCTCAGAGCTGGGCAGAACTGGGGCTTTGGCGCACGGGTCATGTCGACGCTATCGTCACCACCACTTCCATTACCAATACCAGATTCATCAATCCCAATCAGCATAGATTGGTCAGCATAAAGATACAATGAACTCAAAGGTAAAAATTCTTCAATAACCTAGTTCCAAATTAATATTTTACAACATTGCAATTGCACATCAAATTATGCTGATCATCTGTTCTGAATAATGGAAATTGCAATGCAATTGCACAATTCAATTGCATTGATCGAAAGTGCATTATTTTTCATTACAAAATATTTTTATGCTGATCACTTGTTTCAGCAAACAGTGATCGTTAATAATTTATTATCTAGGTCAGGTAGTCGATAAGCGAAAGAAATGTACTTTAGTTAGTTAGTCGCTAATTGATCGGAACAAAAATAAGATCGAAAACTGAGCTCACGGTGTTTAAGTTTTTTTAGTATTAAAGTAAACACTTACAAACGTGGCGCAGTCGGTAACCACTTCATCTATAGATAAGTGGAAAAAGTGAAAAGTGAGTTTATCATTTGGTAGTGACTCTCACCAAATCTGAAGAGTGGTGATTAAAATTAAAACTGTTTGGAAAGTGAGTGAATAAAAAAAAACTAATCTCTTTGCTAGTGATCACAATCAAATCTGAAGATTGACAAAGTGATAATTATAATTAGTTGGAATACTTTTTAAAAATAAAGTTTGTGGTTTTGCTAAAAAAGGAAAAATAATAGAAAACGAAGACTGGTAAAGTGAAATTGAAAATTCATTTGAATATTTTTGTTTAAAAAAAAAAAAAAAAAAAATATTAAAAAATTCGTTTGAATATTTTTGTTAAAAAAAAAAAAAAAAAAAACAACAGTTTATAAAGAAAAAAAAGGAACATTTAAACTAATTGAAGTTTAGTTTTGTCAAGTAAAAAGTTATTTGACAAAAAAAAAATAGCGATTCTGGCTCCGATACCACCACCACAACCAGAAGACAACCAGGGAACACATACAACCCAAACATGCAGCAGTACGTTTTTCAGCGGTACATAATAAACAAACTGCAAGGACAGGCTCTACAGGCAGTCAGAACGCCGGGATCAAATCCATCATGGGATCAGTTGAAGAGTGAACTTATCAAAAACTTTGGAGTGCGGGAAAGCTACTACCATCTTCATCACCAGGCTATTAATTTAAGGAACTATAACAATGTAAGTGATTATTATTATAATTTACGGAATATTTTAGATAAACTAAACACTAAGTACGAATTTGATAGCAATAAACCTGCTCAATTTTCACCACAAGCCAATGAAGCAGTCATTTTGAAAACATTTTTGAACGGTAAAGACAAACATTTAGCCAGTATTGTGTATAGTAGAAATGTAGAAAATTTGAGAGAGGCCTTTTACTTATTAGAAGAGACTGGTCTTATAAAACATTATAATAAAAGAAGACAAGGACAGACATTCGACAAAAACAAACAACCAATGACTTATCCGGACAACCATCCAAGAAATGACAGTAACGACGACATAAGACAGAACCAACACAACAACGGCAGGTTTTCAGAAAATAAAGGCTTCGAGAATTCAGGAAGGTATAGAAACCGGGGTAATTCTGGCCGATACAGGCAGAATCATAGTAATAATAATAATAACTATTTTAATACTAGAAATTCAGGTTATTTTAAGAATAATGTAGATGAACCAATGGAAGTGGACCATATCCAAAACGCGGAACAAGTAATTTTCACTCTCCAGCCGAGAAGCAGATTTACCGGTAGTTGAATTAGCCATTGGGACACACAAAATTAAGTGCTTAATTGATACCGGATCGACAACGACATTATTAAATGAAAATAGTTTACCAGAGTATAAACGTTCTAATCTTTCAAAATCCTTATATTTTAATACTCTAAGCGGACAGACAGAAATTAGTCAGGAGATAATTACAGAATTGCCACTTGAATTTAACGAAGATAATCTTATGAGTTGGAAATTAGCTACATATAAGGATAAAGACTTTGATGGTTTAATAGGTCAAAATATTTTAAAACCCATGCAGGCTATCATAAATTTAGAAGAAGGATATTTGGAAATACATAATACAAGAACTAAATTTTTAAATTCTTGTCAGTATGATTATGGCAAAATTCATATTTTGGAAGAATATGATGAACAAGATATATTAGATAAATTAAAACGAGATGACATGAATGAGGAGGAATTAAGTAAACTAGAAATATTGATAAAAAAGAACGAAGATCTATTTTTTCAAGAAGGGCAGAAACTTAGCCATGCTCATGAAGTACAACATGAGATCGTCACATTAAATGACAGACCAGTATATTCCAAAATATACAGGTATCCACAAATTCATGAAGGCGAAATAAACAGACAGATGAAAGAAATGTTGGAACAGGGAATTATTAGGGAAAGCGTTTCTCCTTATAACTCACCATTATAGATTGTCCCTAAAAAGGCTGACAATTCTGGCAAGAAAAAGTGGAAAATTGCCATTGATTACAGGAAACTTAACGAAGTTACTGTAAGTGACAAATTTCCAATGCCAAATATTGAAAATATATTGGAAAAACTCGGTAGGGCGCAGTATTTTACGACCTTGGATCTCGCAAAGGGATTCCACCAAGTTCTGATTAAAGAGGATGGCAGGAAGAAAACTGCATTCTCAACCCCTCTAGGCCATTATGAATTTGTTAGAATGCCGTTCGGGCTAAAGAATGCTCCGGCGACTTTTCAACGGCTAATTAATTCTGTACTCAGAGAATATATAAATAAAATATACGTCGTTTATTTAGACGATATATTGGTATTGCGCACAACAATAAATGAACATTTAGACAGCGTTCAGAAAATACTTCACAAACTGAGGGAACATAATCTTAAGATCCAAGTGGACAAATGTAATTTTTTTGCCAGATCTACGGAATATTTAGGGCACACTTTAACAACGGAAGGTGTTAAACCAAATATGAGTAAAATTGAAAATATCCAGAAATTGAAATTACCAGAGACAACGAAACAAATTAAGTCATTTCTAGGGATAACTGGTTATTATAGGAAATTTGTGAAAGATTATGCTAAAGTTGACGCGGGTATGACAAAGTATCTGAAAAAGAACACGAGAATCCACGTTAATGATCCTCAATACATAGACGCATTTCAGAAGTTAAAAGACTTTTGATAGATCCGCCCATTTTAAAGTATCCGGATTTTAACAGAAGATTTAAATTAGTAACGGATGCTAGTGACTTTGCAATAGGTGCTGTCCTAACTCAAGATGAACATCTTATAAGTTACGCCAGCAGAACTTTGAACGATCACGAGAAAAGATACTCTACTACAGAAAAGGAGCTTTTAGCGATTGTTTGGGCTGTTAATTATTTCAGGCCATATATTTACGGTAGGACTTTTGATCTAATGACAGATCACCAACCTCTCAAATGGTTACAGACAAAACATAAGGGTAAAGACATAAATCCAAGATTGCAAAGATGGCTACTAAAACTAGGCGAATACGACTTTCAAATTAAATATATTAAGGAAAGGAGAACAAAGCTGCAGATTTTATGAGTAGAATAAATGCTGATACAGGGGAGATAAACGTATTAAATGATAATTTAGAGCAAGAAGATAATGTTAGCACAGTGGCTACAATTCATTCGCAAGAGGAAGAGCAGAATGATCATTTTCCCATATTAGACACGGTCGTTAATAGATTTTTCACTCAGTTAATTTTGACAAAAAATAAAACTAAAGAAATTGATATTATTAACAATACACGGAAAATATACATTAGCTCTGAAGATATCCAATCAAATTTTATGACTGATATTTTCCGAAGATTCCTAAAACCTGGAAAGATTGGCATATATTCAGAATTATCTGATCATTAGTATAATATAGTGCAACAAAAACTTTTGGAATTATTTGATGTAAACTTCAAATTTCTTAAATGTGCTCATCATGCTAAGGATATGAAATCTCAGGATGATACTTTTAAGCAAATTGCAAAATATCACAAAAATGAAATAGGTCATGCAGGAATTAATAAAAATTACGAAGGTTTGAAAAAACAGATCTACTTTAAAAATTTGAAAAAAATTGTGCAGAAATATATCAACAATTGTGATATTTGCAATCGAGCTAAATATGATAGGAAACCTTTGAAACCAAAATTTCATTTAACTGAAATTCCAAAATCTACTTATGAAATAGTACATGTTGACGTATATATTAACAAGAAGCACAGCTTCCTAACTTTCATTGACAAATTTTCGAAATATGTTATAGCGTTATATTTAGAAGACAGAAACAGTGTAACAATAACTGAGAAAATTAGGCAATATTTTTCAATTAAAGGTAAACCAAAACGGTTAGTCATGGACAATGAGCTTAATTCAACTAATGTTAAAGATTTCTTGAGGAAAGAGGAAGTTGAAACACATTTCACAAAACCAAACAGTCATACAGGAAACGCAGATATAAACTGCTTTCATAATGCAATAGGAGAAAAACTAGGAACATTAGAAGAACATTAGAAGTGCAAAAATCGGAAATGTCTATGCAAGAAAGAATGTTTAAGTGTGTCGAATGGTACAATAAATCTCATCATTCCACAATAAAAGTTAGGCTTTTAGATGTTGAAGAAGGGAAAGCTAATAACGAAGAGATAGAAAAATTATTACGAATTAAGAGAGAAAGTAGAATAAATAAGCTAAATAAAAATAGGGAAAATTATGAACAAACTGAAGAAATGGGCTATGTAAAAAATTACAAAGCCTTGTGTACCGAACTGCAACACTATTAACAGCTCGGTGGGAACACATGTTGGAATCAGGACCCCACGGCAGCACGATAGCCTTCGAGAATACGAGGAAACAACGAAAAGAGTGAGTCGACCAGCATCGATCGCAGTGAACGGAGTGATTGTGATTTCCTTATTTCAACAGAGCAAAACGAGCGTGTGCGAATTAAACTGCGTTTGAAGAATAGAAAATAAAAATAAATGTATTGATCAAGTGAATGTGTTTCTTTTTTCATTCCCGTTGCCATCCTTTTGCAACATTTGGTCCGTCGAGCCGGATTTTCCGGTCATAAATATGTGCTCGGGCGGATTATAGAATTTTCCTTTTGCTAATGAGCTAAACTCATGCTCCGGGCATAATGTGCGTGCATTGTTTTCAAGGCTCTACGTGCAGGGCTGTTTGACGGTGAAGTGTACAATTAGCTGTTTAGGGGTTGGTGCTGCGTATGTGTCGGTGCTGGTCGGCTTCAGTAATTGCCGCTTATTTTCGATGCGGCATCAGGTAGATTTTGCTCGTCGATTCGGGATATCGTAGTGCGTAATAGTGCATGTAGTCGTAGTAATTGCTGGTAGTATATTAGAATAGAACTATGCATGCTACCTGTGCATGGAAATTAGAGCGTACTGGGCTTGCATATATTATAGGTAGGTGCGATTAGAGAAATATGATTGCTTATGTGTGTGCTGTTGTGCGTAAGTAGATTACAATATGAGCGAGTAGAACAATATGAGCGAGTAGGGCAATATGAGCGAGTTGAGCAATATGTGCGGGTAGAACCACATTTGCATTTTAAATAATAGAGCGACGTGGAAATTCCACCATAGAGCGATGTGGGATTTCCGTCATATGCGTTAAATATGCCATACCATCGGAAACGTTAACGCATCGAGGGATCAATACAACTAACCATTCTGAGCGTGAAGGTCGAGTGGTTTGGACGACTGAGAATTCAACATTCATTTTAATTTCAGTTTCGGCGACTAAGTGAAGGCTGCGATGGAATTAGCGAAAAGACGAGATGAGCTGTGGAGGCTTGTTCAACGATCGTACGGGTTTGTAACAAGCAAAGCGTTTTGCGATGCCACGATGCAAGAGCTGTCTGTGCGTCAGAACATGCTGGAGGAGTCGTTTTGCGAGCTTAAGCGCATCCACTTGGAATTAGTGGATTGTGCCGACGAAAGCCAAATAAACGATACCGAAAGCGTTTACGATATGGCAGAGGATACGTATATTCGTGCCATAGCAAAGCTGGATGAGCGTTTAGAGGAGGTGAGTCGTGTGAAGCAGTCTACTGTGAGCAACGAGGAAGGAACGCGGACGCAAGAGTGCGTGGTGCATGTGCCAAACACTTGGGGTGGCTTTAGTGGAAATTTCGCAGATTGGCAAAGTTTTCGTGACCGATTTGTGGCCGCAGTGCACAACAACCCTGGTGTTAAGCCAGTTTTCAAATTACAGCATCTGAAGGCGGCAGTTACAGGAGAAGCTCAGCGAGTATTGGGAAACTGGAAAATTACAGCGGATAAGTATATTGAAGCGTGGCAACGATTATGCGAGGTGTACGATGATCAGCATCTTATCCGTCGCGCACACATCAGAGCGCTATTTCAAATGCCAAAGTTAGAGCAGGCATCAAATGATGGATTCAGACGACTGATCGATCAGACACATGAATCGGTGAGGCAGTTGAAGACACTGAATGTGGCTGTCGAGCACTGGGACCCAATATTGGTCTACATGATTACAGAGCGACTTGACCGACAAACAGCTGGGGACTGGGAGATCCAGAGAGCGCGTTCTTAGAGCGAAGAGCGAGAGCATTGGCCCATATGAAGGACCAAGTAAACAGTAACGCAGAAATGGCGAGGGTTGGTAGTAGGCCACAAGCAATGCGACATCATCCCTGCAGATTGTGTCGAGGAGATCATCCGTTGCATCGATGTGCGCTGGGTAATCAGGGTAGACATAATCTTTTGCAGCAATGGAATTTGTGTCTAAACTGTCTTAGGGCGGGCCATCGAGCTGAGCGATGCAGTGCGGTACCATGTGGCCGATGCTCGGGGCGAAGAATGCACAACAGTGTGCTCTGCCCGATTTCAGCGGTAAATGCACGGAAAGTCAACATCACGTGCGACGAAAGCGGTTCACGTGGCATAAAGCGCAGGAAGCAGGACCCCAATTCATTTGAGAGCAGCTGACTAGAGAAGAGAATGGTGAAGGGATTCGGCGTTAGTTCGTGTGATGATACGCCACGCAACACCTGTGCATTGGATGCTAACAGTGCGGTTACTGCAATGAAGAGCGAGCAGGAAGCGTCCAAGGTGCGGCTAGGTACAAGAAGGGTCAAGAAAAACGGTGAATATGTAGAAGTGAAAACGAAGGTGATACTTGCGACTGCATCTGTGTACGTTAACATCAGTGGGCGGACATTCGGGCCTGTACGAGCGTTGTGCGATTCAGGAGCGCAAGTAAATCTAATGAGGGCAAACTGTGCGAGGCGAATTGCCATCATTGCTGAGCGGTGCGACTCTTTGGTGGCTGGCGTCAGTGGTGATCTAATTGCTATCAAGAGGAAGACCAAGGCTATTGTGCACCCATGGTTCAGTTCCAAACCGGAAATCGAGCTGGACTTTCTATTAATGCCTGAAGAATGGGCTCCTCTGTTGCCTTCTAAAGTGGTAAAGCATTTCAATGGAACCGATGCCCTTGACGTGCCCTTGGCAGATCCATATTTTTCGAAGCCTGGACCCGTCGATATTCTATTGGGCTCGGAGGTATGGGCGAGAATTATCACAAGCGGGATAGTTAGACAAGATGGAGGGGTTGTACTTCAGAGAACACTTTTGGGCTACTTGGCATTTGGGCGAACTCGACTAAAAGAGCAGAGCGGAGCGTGTTGCAGTTTAGTTGGAGCGATTGAACGAGAGGAGCTAGAACGGCAAGTGCGAATGTTTTGGGAGCAAGAGGAACTCAGGAAAAAGGTGTGCCGGTCATTAGAAGAAGAGCGAGTGGAGCAACTATTTGTTCGAACACATCAGCGCGATGCAACTGGGCGATATGTTATTCGGCTTCCTATTGACAAACAGCTGGTAGGTTAGGAAGCACGCGACATTTATTTATTTATTTATTTTATTTATTTATATGCATCCACGGATAATAAAATCCATTATATAAAGAAAGATACGACAGTAGTTGTTAAACTAAGCTAGAGCTTACAAAAGTAAATAAAACGTTAAAAAATGAGCTACGTTATATAATCTAGGCTAGAAATTAATACAATAAGAATAACAAGGTAAAATAATACAAGTTAAATATATAAAGAAAGAAAAAAATATATATAGAAAAAAAAAAAGAAGAAAAATGACAAAATAAAGTAGAAATAACCAAGTTGAAAGTTAAAAATTGAAAATTGAAAATTGAAAATTGAAAAGGGGACGCAAATACCACACCGCTAGCTAGAAATGAACATTACCACATTTTTTAATTCGAGCAAATTAGTGTTGAAAAGATCTTAATGCTCCCATAATGCATTGCCCAAACGTTTCAACCTCTCCAATGGAGAAAACTGACCATGATTGGTTTTATAAGTATGTAGCATAAATAAAACGTTAGACCTCGTCATTCTCTGAGGAACTCTAAATGGTAATTCCTGTAAGATGTTGGGAGCATCCAGCTTGTTATTTAAGATTTTGTATAAGAATATGGCCTCATGGTAGGTTCTACGAACCTCAAGAGAGCTCATATTAAGCACTGACATGACATAAGCGTAATCAAAATCGCAACCGTTTATTCTAAGTTTGAAGCCAATGTACCGAAGGAATTTATTTTGGATTCTTTCCAGTGTCCTACAATGAGACTGGTAATAGGGGTTCCATACAATCGAAGAGAATTCCAATTTACTGCGAACTAGAGAAAAGTAAAGTGATTTTAAAGCGAGTATATTATGAAAACGACGGGAGTTACGTATCAAAAAACCTAACATTCTACGTGCTTGAGCAGCTATTTCATTGACATGCTCGCTAAACGATAAATTAGCATCAAATCTCACTCCGAGGTCATTAACAGAAAAATAGGACTGAAGGGGCGTGCTGTTAATGGTATATGTAAACTGGTAATCGATTCTGTTGCGTTTAAAAACAATATAATGGCACTTGTTTATATTCAATTCCAGACTGTTATTCAAACAGTAATAATAAAAACTATTCAGATTGAACTGAAGCGTTAACAAATCAGAACTGGATGAAATGCTTTTGAAAATTTTGCAGTCATCAGCAAACAATAGAAATTCCACATTGTTGAATACTAAACTTATATCATTTGTAAATAATAAAAATAAGAGCGGACCTAGATGAGAGCCTTGGGGGACTCCCGAGGATTGGAAAAATCTGTTCGAAAAATTATTGTCAATTTTCACTACAAGCGATCTACCGCTCACATAGTCACACAACCAGTTGAGCAATGGACCATGGAAACCAAAATTCAAAAGTTTCCTAAATAATAGCTCATGATTGATTTTATCAAAAGCTTTGGTAAAATCGGTGTAAATCGAGTGCACTTGATGTGAGGACGCAAAGGAGTTGAAAATATAGCTCTGATAAGTAACAAGATTTGTGTTGACAGATTTTCCACTACAAAAGCCATGTTGATTAGGTATAATTAAAGGTCTTAAAATCGACGTTAAGTGATCAGTGACAAGGCTCTCAAATATTTTTGGAATTGTGGACAGCAGGCAAATAGGACGATAATTAGAAACCTCAGATTTATCGCCAGACTTAAAAATTGGAATCACATAACTACATTTCCATATTGAAGGAAATATACCAACTGATAGTGATTTATTGAACAGATGTAAGAGAGGTAAAGCCAAACTGCTTGCGCATTTATTTAAAAACATTGGAGGTATGCCGTCAGGCCCAGCGCTTTTACTAACATCTAAAGCCAAAAGCTTTTTCATTAACAAATCGAGACCAATTGTATAATCGAAAAGGTTAATAGGTGAGTTGAAATAAGGTGGAATATAGTTATTAGCAGTCGTCGAATAAACACTGGAAAAATGCTTAGCAAACAAGTTAGCTATTTCTGTTTTTGAAGAAGATTGAATACTATCCAGGTGCATATTAACCGGAAGAGCTGCATCAGACTTACAGGATTTAACATAATTCCAAAAATATTTAGTATTTTGTGGTATCTGAGACTCAATTTTATAAATATAAACTTCATAATCAGCCCTCGACTTGGTTTTACATAATTTCCTAAGATTAGAGAATATATTATAGTCACTTAAGGTACCAGATATTTTATAGTTAGTGTGAGCAATCTTTTTATCACGAATGAGTTTCCTTAGATCCGAAGAAAACCAGTGAGGAAAGTGGCTGTTAGTATTGGAAACTGTAGGTACGTATCTCGTAATAAATTCATTTAATTTCGAATGAAAAAGATCAACGGCCTCATAGATTTGCAAATCATCCAGCACTTCCCAATTAACAAACATAATCTCTTCATTGATAACATCGTAATTGGCACCTTTGAAATTGTAAAAAGTATCAGCATGGCTTTCATTCTTATTATAATTAATAATCGATTTCACATACAAATCAAGTGCTGGATGATGTGGATCCAAGGGCACTAAAGGTGCATTATTGTTTATGACTCTTAAACTATTGCAGTCAACCAGATTAGAAAACACTAAGTCTAAAATCCTGTCGTTGCAGTTGGTGATATTATTATGTTGAATCAAGTTCAGGTAATCAGATGATTCAATTATGGCAGTGTTCTTATCAGAATCAGAAACACTTGACCATACATCAGGGCCCCAAGTAACGTTCGGAAGATTATAATCACCAACAATAACAAGGTGGGCAGCAGGGTGCATGCAAACATGATGTGAAACATTCTCCGTGTGTTTCGTGTAACTTGCAGCTGTAGTGTCAGGAGAAAGATAGACTGTCGATAAAATCAGCTGATGAGACTCCCGGCGTAAAAGTACGAAGAGTTCTTCGACATCGTTATGAATTGAAGCAAGCTTCTCAGATTTATATGTGTTTTGAATCGCTATAATGACACCGCCGCCTTTAGTTTTCAGTGAGGAATGTTTATTTCTATCATAGCGATAAACTGTATATTGTTTAAAGCCTAGTTCAGAAGTGAAGTATGCCGGCGACAGCCAAGTTTCAGTTAGAATGACCGCATCGTAGTTCGCGGTAGCCAGATTCACACGCAATTCATTAAGCTTTGTGGAAAGTCCCCGAACGTTTTGGTAATAAATGTTTACAGATTGTGCACAGAGTTTTTTGAATTAATAATTTTCGGCACCGCATTTACATATTTGATAGTGGCACCAGGGTCAGTTTTCTTGATTTCAATAAGTTGAGATCTGAGGCAGTTCAAGTATTTGCGCTGCTGAACAGTCAAGTCAGAAGATATGCTTACTTTTTTTGATGACAAGATACTTCTGACTTCAGGCAGCTTCTTGTTACGACAAACACTCCGTGCAGTTGCCTGGTCCGGCGTAACAACCTTCACTGGCCTTACGTGTTGAGCTCTCGGTTTTCCGATCCGAAATATTCTTACATCGGAAGAAGACACAGCCAGGGCAGACGGTCGCAGGGTGAGGTTAAGTAAATCTACAACCTCGACAATATCACCAGCACTATCCGACTCAGGAATACCATGAACAATAACGTTCGACGCTCGCTTATTTCGATCCTCCTGTTCCGCAATCACCTCCTCCATCCTAATTGGGCTATCCAGTATACCCTTTAGTCTATCAATTTCTTCTTTCAAGAATTTAACTTCATTTTTTAATGAAGTGATTACATTGAACATGTCATTCCATTGAGAATCTTTGATAGTGCAGAATGTACACAAGAAGAAGGATTTGTTTTGCTTGATGGCTAGAGTTGAAGTCCGGTTCAGTTTGGCACAGGAAGCATGTTGCGGCTTTCTACAAATCCCGCAACTGAGAAGATCGTCATTCGTGTTACCTTGGCCACAACACGAGCATTTGGTGAGGCTGATTGAAGCCATTCTAGGTTATGTCAAGATGAGAAGTAAACAAGAGTGAGAATAAGCCAAATAATACAAATCGCCAATTATCTCCGCACTCAAAACAAAAATGAATAATAAATAAGCACTAGATGTAAACAATAACTGATTATATAATTGATTAGTTGACATTAATTGCTAGCTACAAAAGTAAACAACCACTGCCGTGAAACGTCAAAACTAGACTTCATATAGCATTACAGCGATTTCATATGCTTGAGCGGCGACTACTGCAAAATCCGAAGTTAAAGGAGCAGTACGTAAACTTCATGCGCGAATATGAGCGACTAGGTCACATGCGCTTGGTCAGAGGCGCAACCAGGCCGGGAGCCGTGGTCTATCACATTCCGCATCACTGCGTTATGCAAAAGTTCCGTGTAGTTTTTGATGCGTCATGCAAATCAACCTCAGGGATTTCGCTCAACGATGTACAAATAGTGGGCGAAAAGCTGCAGCGTGACATAGCGGATACTCTCATGCGATTTCGACGGCACAAATTCGCAATAAGTGCAGACATAAAGATGATGTTTCGTCAGGTGCGAGTTGATGAGGGCGATTGGGATTATCAAAGGATATTCTGGCGGGAAAATCACCATCAGCCATTACGTGAGTATTGGCTCACAGTCGTGACCTCTGGCACAGCAGCGGCAGCACACGCTGCCGTCAGAGCCATGCTTCAATGCGCATACGATGAAAAGCAGCGATATCCAAAAGCGTCCTCGGTTGTGCGAAACGATTTTTACATGGACGACTGCTTGTCCGGCGCAGAAACTGAACAGGAAGCAAAGCAGTTGTGCGAAGAGCTAAGCAAAATGCTTTTAAATGGAGGATTTGAACTTCGAAAGTGGGCGTCGAATAATCAATGTGTACTTCGTGCCATAAACGAGCCTGAGCGGCAGGAAGTTTCACTAAGTGAGTCATCAGAAGCTAAAGTACTTGGCATGAAGTGGCTCACAAGCGATGATGAATTGGCGTTTGGCATGCGGGAGTTGGATAAGGGCACAGTTACTTCGAAAAGGCACATCCTCGGTCAAACTGCTCGCCTTTTCGACCCCAATGGCTTACTGGGCCCAACAATTGTTTGGGCAAAAATTTTGTTGCAAGATTTATGGAAGCTGAAAGTGGGCTGGGATGAGTAAGTGCCATTAAACTGTGCTGTGCGATGGGAGCGATTTCGAGAAGAGCTTTCATTGTTAGAAAGAGTACGGATACCGAGATGGATTGGCACGTCATCACAGTGGAGGATGCAGATCCATGGTTTCGCCGATGCATCAAGTAAAGCGTACGGGGCGGTAATCTATGTGCGAGTGCAGAACAAACAAGGTGTGACCGTGCGGCTCTTAGTATCTAAGAGTAAAGTCGCTCCAGTCAAGACAGTATCGATCCCAAGACTAGAGCTATGTGCGGCTGAACTATTGGGCAGGCTGCTGTCTGCAGTGCGTGAGGCGAGTGAGTTCAGAGGAACAGAATATTTCCTGTGGAGCGATTCCACGGTGGTACTGCATTGGATCAAGCATCAGCCAAATGAGCTGAAGCCTTACGTAGTTTGTGCTACCAAGTGCTACCTCCGGTGCCACCTCCTCCTCAGGCACGCAACGCTCCTCTGCCAAATCATCTCGGGCTTACGGAACTAGAAGGGCAGCCTTCAAAGTTCTGAGGAAATTTCAAAACGTCTCCCCTGACAC
The DNA here is from genome assembly GCA_947369275.1 of Nemotelus nigrinus. Lineage (NCBI taxonomy): Eukaryota > Metazoa > Arthropoda > Insecta > Diptera > Stratiomyidae > Nemotelus > Nemotelus nigrinus. The sequence goes on from OX376373.1 coordinate 109,026,035, forward strand.
AATGTCCGACAAGGACAAAAAGTCCCTTGAATGGGCAAAATCCTACACTGGGGAGCACCCGCTCCCTCTAAATCCTGCAGGTACAACTCAGAAACGACAGAGGTCGGCTGAGCAGAAGTACCAGGGCAGGCAAGACTGCAAAAAGCAGAAGACAACAACCAGCCCCTCAGGGATAACTCGGCCGTTTAATGAAATGGCCAAAGAGTGCCTTGTCTGGGCTGTAATTGATGCCAGCAAGGGAGATGGAATCATCTCCTCCGAAAACTGGCTCAAGATAAGGCAGGCTCTCTTCGTAGTCTGCTGTAAGCTGCAGAAGGCTAGCTCGGGTCCTCCACCTACGGTGAATGACGCGGGCTGGTACAAGGGAATCAGGCTGGTCGCGTGTGGAGACCAACGATCGGCCGATTTCTACAAGCAGGCTATCTCCGAGCTGGGGGAACTCTGGCCAGGCGCCAAGATTAAAGTGGTGACCAAGGATGAGATCCCCAGTCGGCCAAGATGCAGGACATGGATTCCTGCTTTCCATTCGGATCCAGTGGAGGTCCTGGACATCATTCGGCTTTTCAACCCTGATCTTCCTACGGAGGATTGGAGGGTTGTGAAGATTGGTGAGCCGGTGGACAATCGGCGCGAAGCCCTTTTCGTCATCAACGATAAGGCGCTGCCGGCATTGGATGCTCGAAAGGGCATCATCAGGTACGGGGTCGAAAAACTGGCCCTACGTATCTATCGAAGCGACAGGCCAAAGAGCTCTGCTTCGGGAGATCCGATACCTGCCGAGCCTGACCCAAAGATGGTGACCCAAACGACAGTGGAGCCACCTGAAAAAGGGTCTGATATCTCTCTGAGGGAGAAATCTGATGAGGAATCGGATTTGGAATCCCTCCTTGCCGATGGGGTTAGTGTCGGAACTGCCTCCGATTTGGGTGGCTGCCTGGACCTCATGACTCTGGGCGCAGAGCAAGAGGCTGGGACGGCTTCTATGTCCGAGGGGGAGGACCTTGACCTAACCCTAATTAATTGATTCACTAATGGTGAAGGTACTCCAAGTGAATCTTCACCATTCCATAGCAGCATCAGCTGCCCTGCTACTCCGCCTGTCTAAGACAGAGGAGGAGCTAATTCTCATCCAAGAACCATGGGTTGTTAACAACCGGGTTTGCGGGTTACGCACCAATGAATACAGACTGATAACACCTGACGGCTCTTGTAAGCCACGTGCCTGTATTCTTGTCAGGAAAACCATAAATGTCCTTGTATTACATCACTTCTGTGACAAGGATAACATGGCTGTTGCAGTAGAGTGCGACCAAAAACCATGCTGGTTTGCTTCTTGCTATATGGCACATGATCATGGCACTAGCCCTCCCTGCGACATTGTCAGGGGGATCGTGGCTGAAGCCAGGAAAACAAGTGTGCCGCTGATACTGGGAGCTGACGCTAACGCTCATAACGAAGTATGGGGTAGCTCCAATACAAATGGTCGAGGCGAGGAACTTCTTGATTTCATCCTTGCCCACGACCTCTTCATCGCCAACACTGGCAGCGAACCGACCTTCCTTACCTCAAACCGAAGGGAGGTGCTTGACGTTACCTTGATTAGTGGGCGGCACTCGCAACTTCTCCGTGACTGGAGGGTTCTACAAGAGTGTTCTTACTCTGATCACAGATACATATCGTACAACGTGGCTGGCCGCAGCTCTGCCGAGCAGGTAGCCTTTATTAACAGAAAGAGGACGGACTGGAAGCTTTTTAATTCTCTAATTCGATCCTCACTGGAAAGTGTTCCTAAGAGCATTGACTGCTATCATGAACTGGATAAGGCAGTTGACACCCTTACTAGTTCTCTCAATTTCGCGTCTAGGGAAGCCTGTAAGCCACCCACGGGCAGGGGAAATCCCAAGCCCCTCTGGTGGAATAAGGAGATCAGTACCTTGCGAAGAGAATGTAGGAGGGAGTTCAATTGCTCAAAAAGATCTAATGACTGGTCGATGTATAAAACGAAGCTTAAGGCTTTTAAGTATGCCGTACGTAAGGCAAAGAGGTCCTCATGGAGATCTTTCTGTGGTAACGTGGAGAGTCTCAGCGAGGCAAATCGCCTTCGTAAGGTCTTAAGCGCGACACCAAAAGCTATGGGGTGCATCATGAATCCTGAGGGCATTTGGACTAGTTCGAGCGCAGATACTCTCAAAGTACTGATAGACGCACACTTTCCGGGCAATCATTGCCCTCTAGAAGTGGCGTGTCAGACGGAGCAAAATTACAGTTCAATCCCGCCGTTCAGAATATCAAATTCTCAACTGAGGTGGGCCATTAACTCATTTGAACCGTTTAAGTCCCCGGGCCCTGATGGCGTTCTTGCGGCTGACATTCAGCAGTCCATGGAAGTATCGCTACCTTGGCTCAGGGAGATTTATAACGCTTGTCTACGCTTCTCGTATGTTCCCACCAGCTGGCGGGAATCCAGAGTGGTGTTTATTCCCAAAGCAGGAAAAGTTACGCATGTTAAGCCGAAGGACTATCGTCCAATAAGTCTTAACTCCGTCCTGCTAAAGATTTTGGAAAGGATAATTGATTACCATATTAAAAGATCAGTCGATCCTATGCTGATCTCGCAGTCGCAGCATGCTTATACCAAAGGTAAGTCTGTTGAGACCGCTCTTCACGTCCTTATTGAACAAGTAGAGAAATCTCTTGCTCTAAAGGAATACACGCTTGCTGTCTTCCTGGACATAGAGGGGGCCTTCAACAACGTTAATTCTAACGCAATTGTTGAGGCTCTCTCGGTGCTGCATGTGGATGAACGGTTGGTTGCTTTTATTGTGCAGCTTCTCAAAAGTAGAGTTGTAATCTCTACGCTGGGTAATGCCAGCGTAAGACGAGGAGTCAGCACGGGCACACCTCAGGGTGGAGTTCTCTCTCCCCTGCTGTGGAACATCACGGTGAATACTCTTCTAAGGAAGCTGGACCGCGCCGGCTGCAAAGTGATTGCTTACGCAGACGACATAGCTGTTTCAGTGTCGGGAAAGTATTTATCTACGCTATCGGAGAGGTTAAATCACTCTCTTGACATTATTTCGCGTTGGAGTCGTGAGTGCGGCTTGAATGTGAATCCTAATAAAACGGAGCTAGTGCTGTTTACAAGGAGGTACAAAGTTCCTGATTTTGAGTTACCCAAATTGAATGGGGTCTCCATTAACTTGAGCCAGAAGGTCAAATACTTAGGGCTGATCCTTGACTCGAAGTTACTATGGACGTACAATGTGGCGGAAAGAGCTCGGAAGGCTTTCAAAGCACTTTACTGTTGCAAAAGGGCCATAGGGGCGAGTTGGGGATTGCAGCCTCGTACTGTTGCTTGGCTTTACACTGCTGTGGTGGAACCAATTCTGTTGTTTGGGGTGGCGTTCTGGTGGCAGGCTGCTCTTAAGGCTACCTGCAAAGGACAGCTTGAAAAAGTGCGAAGAATGGCTGCACTACAGGTAACTGGAGCGCTCCGCTCCACTCCTACTAAGGCACTGTTTGTGCTACTACATTGGCTTCCAACCAACCTACTGATCTCACAGCAAGCTAATCTTGCTGCTGTGAGACTAAACTGTATCTCAGCATGGAATAGGACAGAGTTCGGTCATGCGAGGATCTTGGTCGAGGGAGTACCCGCACCAGCGGTTGTTGACTACAACGCCCCTCAATGCATACTGGATTTGGAGTTTACAACTCGCATTCCATGCAGGGAGGAATGGTGTGATGGTATCACCCTTGATAATGGGCTTATCCATGTGTACACTGACGGCTCAAAGCTAAACAATAGAGTTGGGAGTGGTGTATACTCAGATGAGCTGAATCTCAAGCTGTCCCTCCGTCTACCAGACCACTGTAGTGTCTTTCAGGCGGAGGTGGTAGCTATTTATCAGGCAGTCGACTGGCTTCTGTGTAATCGAATATTCGGGGTCAATATTGGTATTTTCACAGATAGCCAAGCGGCTATTAATTCCCTTGCTGGTCCTTGTACAATGTTCAAGATTGTTGCTGAATGCCGTGCATCTCTTAGGGAGATGTCGAGACATTCGGTTGTTCAATTGATTTGGGTACCTGGACATAGGGGTTTTCAGGGCAACTGTGAGGCCGATGAGCTAGCAAGGCTTGGAACATTGCTACCTGACGTCTCTTGCTCCTTTTCAATAGGTATACCGATGACATCGGTCAAACTGGCCATAAGGCAAAAATATCTTGAGGACGCTAAGAAGTCCTGGGCAGATGAATCTTCCTGTGTGATAACAAGGCAGTCCTGGGTATCCATGGATGCGCATCGCACCAGGCAGCTTTTAGGCTTAACTCGAAGCGCCCTTCGTTGCACTGTGGGCGTTCTAACGGGCCACTGCCTCATAGGACGACATGCACAACGTTTGGGCGTAGAGTTTAATGACTTCTGTCGGAGCTGTGGCTCTGAGGATGAAGAGGAAACCGTCCTTCACCTCATGTGCCAGTGTCCGGCTTTGGCAAGGAGAAGACTGGCGGCACTTGGTGCACCCTTTCTCTCAAACCTGACGGAACTGTCCCTGGTAGAGCTAAAGGGGATAGTCCGGTTTCTCAAAGGAAGCAAATGGTTTCCTGACTTTAGTGAGTAGAAGAGAGTCACTAAAATTATTGTGGTATCACAACGGGCCTCTTCTGTGCCTATGTGTGCTGGTCGTCAGGCCTCTGAAGATCGGCAGCCACGTTAACCTAACCTAACCTAACCTTACGTAGCACATCGTGTAGCATCGATACAAACAAATACACACGTTGCTACGTGGGCACATGTGAGTACAGTGAACAACCCAGCAGATATATTGAGCCGAGGAGCATTGCCAAGTGAGCTGTTGGCCAGCAGAGCATGGTGGAATGGGCCACGTTGGCTGGGCGATAGCGAAAACACGTGGCCGAAACCAATACTTAGTGAACCAGGATGGCAAGAAAGAGTGAGGGAGGAACTTCTTACCAAAAGCAACGTCGTGATCTGTGCAGCAAGCATTGAGCTAATGGAGCTAATCTGCCGGTATAGTGACTTATCTAAGCTACTTCGAATAACATCATATGTACTGCGCTTCATACGAAACATCAAAAATAGTTGATACGAAACCTCAAGAGCAAAAAAGAGAGCAGAGCAAAGAAGGAAGCGAGACACAGGGCGGTTATTCACTCTTCCTTCTCCAAGCGAATGCATTGAAGCCTTGCATTTTTGGATTAGGCAGTCTCAAAAAGCAGAATATGCAAATGAGATGAGGTGTCTCAATACGGATCAAAAAAGTTTACCAGGGAAGAGTACTATATCTTCCCTGAGGCCAGTTTTGGATAAGAGTGGCTTATTACGCGTCGGCGGGCGAATTGGCAAGTCTAGTGACAGTTATGGGCAAAAACACCCGCTCATCGTACCGGCATCATCAAGAATAGGCTGGCTGCTTCTCCATGATGCACACCGAAGAACAAAACACGGAGGACCTCAATTAATGATGCAGCAGCTGCGCCAAAAGTATTGGATGCCCCGTCTCCGAAATGCAGCTCGCAGAGTTGTGCATGGCTGTGTCACTTGTGCAAGGATGGATGCACGGGTCATGGAGCAACTTATGGGTGACTTGCCTAGGGATCGACTACGCCCCTCAAAACCTTTCCTGCATTCCGGCGTGGACTTTGCTGGACCAATCACCATAAAGGCTTGGCAAGGCAGGATGGGAAGAGTCAGGCTAGCTAAGGGCTACGTAGCTGTATTCGTATGCATGGCATCCAGGGCAGTTCACCTTGATTTGGTAACGAGTCTTACAATGGAGGCGTTCGTAGCATGCTTTCGGCGTTTTATTGGGCGGCGAGGTCACTGTGCGAGAATGTACAGTGATAATGGCCGGAATTTTGTTGGAGCGCATAAGGAGCTGAAGGAGATACTGCGAATTTGGCAGGGTAAAGAGTGTGCAGAGAGACTAAATCTTCTGGGCACAGAATGGCGTTTTATCACTCCTGCGGCCCCTCATCAAGGCGGATTGTGGGAGGCTGCGGTCAAATCGAAGAAATTTCATCTCAAGCACATAATTGGCAAGCAGACCCTCACCTATGAGCAGCTGTGCACTGTGCTAGTAGACATTGGGGCATGTCTGAACTCTCGTCCCATCAGCGCGCTAAGTGATGATCCGAGTGACATAGGAGCATTGACCCCAGGCCATTTCTTGGTAGGAGAGGCGTTAATTCAGACGCTTCCAAGATGCGACGAATATATACCGGAGAGCAGGTTAAAGTCATGGTGAAGACTTCAGCAAATGACAAAGGCCTTTTGGAGGCGGTGGCAGGGTGAGTATTTAGTTTCGCTACAGGGGCGAAAGAAGTGGCGGACTGAGCAAAAAAACCTGCAAGTGGGCAGTTTAGTACTTATTCGCGACGAAGACGTGCCACCTTCTTACTGGGTGATGGGGCGAGTAATAGAGGTCGTCAAAGGTGCCGATGGTCTAGTCAGAAGTGCGGTGGTGAGAACATCCAACACCAAATTAACACGAGCAAGTCAAAAACTGTGCATCCTCCCTGTGGAACTTGACGATCGGTAGGGTATCAATCTTCCGGTTTCTTGCGGTCTTTGAGAATGAACCGAACTGCAACACTATTAACAGCTCGGTGGGAACACATGTTGGAATCAGGACCCCACGGCAGCACGATAGCCTTCGAGAATACGAGGAAACAACGAAAAGAGTGAGTCGACCAGCATCGATCGCAGTGAACGGAGTGATTGTGATTTCCTTATTTCAACAGAGCAAAACGAGCGTGTGCGAATTAAACTGCGTTTGAAGAATAGAAAATAAAAATAAATGTATTGATCAAGTGAATGTGTTTCTTTTTCATTCCCGTTGCCATCCTTTTGCAACACCTTGAGACATAAAAATGAGCCCAAGTTAAGGAAATTAAAATTAGACAACATTCATCCCATTAATATTAAGAGACCGAAACAATTTTCAGGTGATGTGGATACTCAAAATTATACTAAAAGCACTGATACGACCAGCACATCTGACGCTGACGATAGAGCAACTGAACAGTAACAATGGTTTTGTTGAGATAAATCAAGAAAACATTCAAATTATTACGGAATACAGTACAATTTTGCATGTAATCGATCCTAATGATATCCAAAACTTAATAAACTCTTTGGAAATAAACGTAAATCAAGTTGAACCAATCGAAAACAGACAACTTTTACAGTACGAATTAAATACTATTAGAACTAAAGCTTTGACAATTATACCACACAGACATAGACGAGGACTCGTTAACATTATAGGGACAGGACTGAAATGGTTATATGGAACTATGGATGATAACGATAGAACTGAAATCGGAGAACATTTACGAATAATAGACGAAATCTCACATAATACAATTGAACATTTGAATGAAAATATACGAATTAATAATCATTTTAATGAAACGTTTACCAAATTAAGAGAAATAATTGAATCAGATCGAGATAAATTTTTAGAAAGATTTAATGACATAAAAGCAAATAGCGAAAAAGTATACAAACAACTTATATTCTTAGATATTATGTTAAAAATTAAAATTCTGGGGGATAATGTAGAGCATATACAAAATAATATAGCATCGGCTAGGTTAAATGTAATGACTAATATATATCAACGAATGAAGAGATTCTTCACTATCACGTTGATTTATATAAACTTCAAAACATGAAATTGGGAGCTGCTAGTTACAAAAATAATAAGATATTGTTCGCCATTAAAATTCCCAAAGAAACAATCGACGCAAAACGATCAATAATAACCCCAATAACTAATGAAGCATTTCAAGAATTGTTATTCAAAACACAAGAGATTGTAAAGATAGATAATATATCTTATGCTTATGAAGGAATTGTAAATAAACAAAAATTGAAGATATCAGATTTATGTATTTTTCAGAACAATTGTATCAAAACAAAGAATTTTAAACAGGAAATCCTACAAATTGAAAAGGGATCAATTTTGTTAAAAAACCAAAATAATTCATATATAAAAAGTACTTGTGATGAAAGAATTTTTAACCTCAAAGGAAACTATTTGCTAAATTTTCATAAATGTAGTATTGAAGTATATGGGAGATTTTTTTAATAATAACGAAGAAACTTTTAAACAGAACTTTGTAATTCCATCGACAATCAATATGAACACTACGATGGATCAATTGACTTTTGATGATCTGGTACTTGGCCAATTTCAAAATATTGAACAAATTAAAGAGTTAAAGTTTCACAAGAGCAAGATTAATTTATGTTACATAATCGCCTTGATTTCAATTTCAATAATTTTCACAATTTTGATCATTTTATACGTATACTTCCCGAAAAAGTAAAAATCTCTAAATGTTAACTTGATAAATAAAACTCAGGAGAGTTTCAATCATAAGCAGGGAGGGGTCATGTCGACGCTATCGTCACCACCGCTTCCATTACCAATACCAGATTCATCAATCCCAATCAGCATAGGTTGGTCAGCGTAAAGATACAATGAACTCAAAGGTAAAAATTCTTCAATAACCTAGTTCCAAATTAATATTTCACAACATTGCAATTGCACATCCAATCGAAATATTTTTATGCTGATCATCTGTTCTGAATAATGGAAATTGCAATGCAATTGCACAATTCAATTGCGTTGATCGAAAGTGCATTATTTTTCATTACAAAATATTTTTATGCTGATCAGTTGTTTCAGCAAACAGTGATCGTTAATAATTTATTATCTAGGTCAGGTAGTCGATAAGCGAAAGAAATGTACTTTAGTTAGTTAGTCGCTAATTGATCGGAATAAAGTTAAGATCGAAAACTGAACTCACGGTGTTTAATTTTTACTAATGTTCGAAGAACAATAGTATTAAACTCGTTTCGCCGAAAATTCATATTTCTTTATATATATATATATATATATATATATATATATATATATATATATATATATATATATATATATATATATATATATATATATATATATATATATATATATATATATATATATCAGCAAAATGATTAAGGGAGATAATCTCTGGAGTGGCCGATTCGATTGAGCTGAAATTTTCGGAGAACGTAGATGTATATAGTAGCTAGGTCCACAACTTTCTCAAATTCAGATATTCTAAACTTTTTGGCGGCGGCGAGCGTTTTAGTGAATTTTGAGGTACTCCTATATTTCCAAGCAGTGTAAAGTTTTGTTAAAGAAAAGTATTGGGAATAAAAACTAATTATGTTTTAAGCTCGTTTATGATAAAAAAAATTGGAAATTGTGAGCCATGTGTGGGTGCAGGGTACCTAAAAATAGGCAAGGATTTTTTTCCAAATTTTGATTTGTCATTACTTCTAAGAAAAACAATGGATCATCGTGAAATTTGCAGAGCGTATTAATGTTGACTAAAATTTAGCACAAGTAGATTTTTAAGATAGTGCGGGTAACCCTGTAGCAACGGCAGGCTCCTGAATAAAAAACCCTCAAATCATTAACCTTCCTCAAAAATTTTTGATTTTTGACAAAAAAATCAGATCACTGATAAATCTTAACTTTTATCCATCGTGTCAAATCAAAATTTTTAAAATTCTGATTTGCACAAGAACGGCAACTCATCACCAAATTACCTCTATTTTCAGCACTCGAAAGTTTTGTTCACGAGAACTGACGACCGGATTATCCGATCATAAGGAAATTTACAGGACATGTTGGTATTAGGACCAGGTCTGATAGAAGTGATTTGAAATGAGGGCAACCCTGTGCCAGTGGTACCATCTTGAAAAATCACCCAGAAAAACTATAACTTCCGATTCAGCCATCAGATTTTGACCAGATTCATCCAATACTTGGATCTTACTTTATGTAACATTTGATGAAAATTTGGCTGAAAAATTAGAATAGAGTTGCCAGCTATGATGATTTTTGTCTCCTAAATCTTGCAAATTTGCTCAGCAAAATAAAGCTTTTTTCCCTATAACTTCCGGTCCAGTGTAAAAATCAGAACGAAGTTCATGCAGTAAATGGACTTTATTGTGGACCAAATGTCATATAAATTTCGTACCAAAATTATGAAAGGGCTGCCAGCTATGACCATTTTTGTAATTTTGTTTAATTTTTTTACTGAGCGATTATGTCATTAGATTTCCAAATGGAAATGATCCTGCAATGAAAATTAACAACAAATATTAACGCTTTAAAAATTTTGATAAGTTTTGAGGATAGTAACCCTAAAATTCTTTTCACCCGTATAACTTCCAGCGCAGTGATTCAATCGAAACGAAATTTACTGGTTGGGTTTAGCTTAACGTGAAGCAGAATTGGTATTTATTATGCTTTGCTGTTGATACAGGCTAACCAGCATTAGCCATTTCCGTAAATATTGCGCCAACAGGTGATTCAAACAACGTTCTCATATGCAAAGCATTTGCAATAAATATAAGGAATTCTTTTTTTAAATTTTTCGAGTTTTGAACATTTTTCGGATGGCAGCCTCAAACAACGTTTAACCGCTGAAACCTTCGATGAAATCCTGCGAAGAGAACGAAATTCAAAGGATACGTTGATTTGAGTATGAGCTTCTTATGGTAAACTTATTGCTGCTTCGTTCGGAAAGTGTTGCCAGCACTGAATTATATGTGTTATAGTTGAGTTTTGTTGCTTTGGATAAGGAATGGTTTATATGATTCTAAAAAAACAGTCACTCAAAGACAATTTCTTCGAAAATTAGTTTTCTAGCGGTTCAGGTGCGCTAGAGTTTTTTTTAGTATAAAAGTAAACACCTACAAACGTGGCGCAGTCGGTAACCACTTCATCTATAGATAAGTGGAAAAAGTGAAAAGTGAGTTTATCATTTGGTAGTGACTCTCACCAAATCTGAAGAGTGGTGATTAAAATTAAAACTGTTTGGAAAGTGAGTGAATAAAAAAAAAACTAATCTCTTTGCTAGTGATCACAATTAAATCTCAAGATTGACAAAGTGATAATTATAATTAGTTGGAATACTTTTAAAAAAAAAAGTTTGTGGTTTTGCTAAAAAAGGAAAAATAATAGAAAACGAAGACTGGTAAAGTGAAATAGAAAATATTTTTGTTTAAAAACAAAAAAAAAAAACAGTCTATAAAGAAAAAAAAGGAACATACAAACTAACTGAAGTTTAGTTTTGTGGAGTAAAAAGTTATTTGACAAAAAAAATAGCGATTATGGCTCCGATACCACCACCACAACCAGAAGACAACCAGGGAACACATATTACAATAACGGCGTTGGATTTAATGAAGGATGCCGCCGCAATTAGACCCTTTTTTGGAACAAAGGCCTACGACCAGGGGCGTGCATTTCATATAGGCACAAAAGCACTGCCTACCCTGCTGTGTTGCTTATCTGTTTCTTAATATTTATTTTGCTAATATATATCTATCTACAATTCAAAAAATTTGATTTAAAATTGAAAAATAAATCGATATGAATTACACGCATCTGGCAACTACCTATATTTCATACTCTAATTTCCTCATTTCCGATTTCGCATGCATAGTCCAGCAAAGTAAGTAAAAAAAACCAAATATGAGCGTTGAAAGGCATGCAACCTCAGTGCCTTTACCTTACGCACACCTTCAAATGAATTTCGTATCGATACACTACGGCCAACTGCTCTCAGCTTCAACAGTATGTGCAAGATTTTATATCAGCCAAAGGCATGCCTGCCTTCATGAATGAGAAATGATACGATACGCCGCTGCATGACGTCAATGCTCGCTGTGCAAGGGGAAGTAGCTTGCAGGTATACATCACAAGTGCACGACGGTGCACAGGCTCGGGCAAACCCATAGTTGAGTTTTTACTATGCAGGGGAGTTGCCAGAACAAATAGTTGTACGTGTATAAATATATAACTTTGATGTCAAATCTAAGTGTTATTTTTGTATGTTAGTGTCTCAGATAGGAAATTTTAAAAATTATAGTATTCTTGATTAAAAATAAAAAAGTTACACATTTTTTCTCGAGACAGAATTTCTATAGGAAAATTCAATTCACTTGCCAAATTTATTTGGCTGAAAGCGCACTAAGTGGTTTTTTTTGTTTACCATGTATCATATTCGCCAGTACAAAAAATGTGTGGAATGACACTGAATATGTAGATTTCTCCAATACCGATAGACATTGAAGAAGAAGGCAGATTACATTCGAAATATCAATATCCGGAAAGAAATTAATATACATGAAAAATTGACGAAGCTGCTGTACAGGCTAGGTAATATCATTAGCGTGTAAGGAATAAACATTGTGGCAAAAAATATAATAAAAATAAAACCAAAAGAGCCAGCAGGCAAAAATAGTAAAGCCGCTATACTTTAAACTTTCTTTGTTTATTAAACATTAAGTTAGACTAACCTATAATAAAAAATATTTTCAATTGATTCCTGATTTTTCGTTTGGCTGTAATGTTTACTTCTAAGAGTATGTAACTGCCTACCCTGCGTGAAGAGCTTATGCACGCCACTGCCTACGACCTATCTTCTTTCATCCGGGAAGTGGAAATCATCTTGCCAATGTTCAACGACAACCCAAACATGCAGCAGTACGTTTTTCAGCGGTACATAATAAACAAACTGCAAGGACAGGCTCTACAGGCAGTCAGAACGCTGGGATCAAATCCATCATGGGATCAGTTGAAGAGTGAACTTATCAAAAACTTTGGAGTGCGGGAAAGCTACTACCATCTTCATCACCAGGCTATTAATTTAAGGAACTATAACAATGTAAGTGATTATTATTATAATTTACGGAATATTTTAGATAAACTAAACACTAAGTACGAATTTGATAGCAATAAACCTGCTCAATTTTCACCACAAGCCAATGAAGCAGTCATTTTGAAAACATTTTTGAACGGTAAAGACAAACATTTAGCCAGTATTGTGTATAGTAGAAATGTAGAAAATTTGAGAGAGGCCTTTTACTTATTAGAAGAGACTGGTCTTATAAAACATTATAATAAAAGAAGACAAGGACAGACATTTGACAAAAACAAACAACCAATGACTTATCCGGACAACCATCCAAGAAATGACAGTAATGACGACATAAGACAGAACCAACACAACAACGGCAGGTTTTCAGAAAATAAAGGCTTCGAGAATTCAGGAAGGTATAGAAACTGGGGTAATTCTGGCCGATACAGGCAGAATCATAGTAATAATAATAATAACTATTTTAATACTAGAAATTCAGGTTATTTTAAGAATAATGTAGATGAACCAATGGAAGTGGACCATATCCAAAACGCGGAACAAGTAATTTTCACTCTCCAGCCGAGAAGCAGATTTACCGGTAGTTGAATTAACCATTGGGACAAACAAAATTAAGTGCTTAATTGATACCGGATCGACAACGACATTATTAAATGAAAATAGTTTACCAGAGTATAAACGTTCTAATCTTTCAAAATCCTTATATTTTAATACTCTAAGCGGACAGACAGAAATTAGTCAGGAGATAATTACAGAATTGCCACTTGAATTTAACGAAGATAATCTTATGAGTTGGAAATTAACTACATATAAGGATAAAGACTTTGATGGTTTAATAGGTCAAAATATTTTAAAACCCATGCAGGCTATCATAAATTTAGAAGAAGGATATTTGGAAATACATAATACAAGAACTAAATTTTTAAATTCTTGTCAGTATGATTATGGCAAAATTCATATTTTGGAAGAATATGATGAACAAGATATATTAGATAAATTAAAACGAGATGACATGAATGAGGAGGAATTAAGTAAACTAGAAATATTGATAAAAAAGAACGAAGATCTATTTTTTCAAGAAGGGCAGAAACTTAGCCATGCTCATGAAGTACAACATGAGATCGTCACATTAAATGACAGACCAGTATATTCCAAAATATACAGATATCCACAAATTCATGAAGGCGAAATAAACAGACAGATGAAAGAAATGTTGGAACAGGGAATTATTAGGGAAAGCGTTTCTCCTTATAACTCACCATTATGGATTGTCCCTAAAAAGGCTGACAATTCTGGCAAGAAAAAGTGGAGAATTGCCATTGATTAAAGGAAACTTAACGAAGTTACTGTAAGTGACAAATTTCCAATGCCAAATATTGAAAATATATTGGAAAAACTCGGTAGGGCGCAATATTTTACGACCTTGGATCTCGCAAAGGGATTCCACCAAGTTCTGATTAAAGAGGATGGCAGGAAGAAAACTGCATTCTCAACCCCTCTAGGCCATTATGAATTTGTTAGAATGCCGTTCGGGCTAAAGAATGCTCCGGCGACTTTTCAACGGCTAATTAATTCTGTACTCAGAGAATATATAAATAAAATATGCGTCGTTTATTTAGACGATATATTGATATTTAGCACAACAATAAATGAACATTTAGACAGCGTTCAGAAAATACTTCACAAACTGAGGGAACATAATCTTAAGATCCAAGTGGACAAATGTAATTTTTTTGCCAGATCTACGGAATATTTAGGGCACACTTTAACAACGGAAGGTGTTAAACCAAATATGAGTAAAATTGAAAATATCCAGAAATTGAAATTACCAGAGACAACGAAACAAATTAAGTCATTTCTAGGGATAACTGGTTATTATAGGAAATTTGTGAAAGATTATGCTAAAGTTGACGCGGGTATGACAAAGTATCTGAAAAAGAACACGAGAATCCACGTTAATGATCCTCAATACATAGACGCATTTCAGAAGTTAAAAGACTTTTGATAGATCCGCCCATTTTAAAGTATCCGGATTTTAACAGAAGATTTAAATTAGTAACGGATGCTAGTGACTTTGCAATAGGTGCTGTCCTAACTCAAGATGAACATCTTATAAGTTACGCCAGCAGAACTTTGAACGATCACGAGAAAAGATACTCTACTACAGAAAAGGAGCTTTTAGCGATTGTTTGGGCTGTTAATTATTTCAGGCCATATATTTACGGTAGGACTTTTGATCTAATGACAGATCACCAACCTCTCAAATGGTTACAGACAAAACATAAGGGTAAAGACATAAATCCAAGATTACAAAGATGGCTACTAAAACTAGGCGAATACGACTTTCAAATTAAATATATTAAGGAAAGGAGAACAAAGCTGCAGATTTTATGAGTAGAATAAATGCTGATACAGGGGAGATAAACGTATTAAATGATAATTTAGAGCAAGAAGATAATGTTAGCACAGTGGCTACAATTCATTCGCAAGAGGAAGAGCAGAATGATCATTTTCCCATATTAGACACGGTCGTTAATAGATTTTTCACTCAGTTAATTTTGACAAAAAATAAAACTAAAGAAATTGATATTATTAACAATAAACGGAAAATATACATTAGCTCTGAAGATATCCAATCAAATTTTATGACTGATATTTTCCGAAGATTCCTAAAACCTGGAAAGATTGGCATATATTCAGAATTATCTGATCATTAGTATAATATAGTGCAACAAAAACTTTTGGAATTAGTTGATGTAAACTTCAAATTTCTTAAATGTGCTCATCATGCTAACGATATGAAATCTGAAGATGATACTTTTAAGCAAATTGCAAAATATCACAAAAATGAAACAGGTCATGCAGGAATTAATAAAAATTACGAAGGTTTGAAAAAACAGATCTACTTTAAAAATTTGAAAAAAATTGTGCAGAAATATATCAACAATTGTGATATTTGCAATCGAGCTAAATATGATAGGAAACCTTTGAAACCAAAATTTCATTTAACTGAAATTCCAAAATCTACTAATGAAATAGTACATGTTGACGTATATATTAACAAGAAGCACAGCTTCCTAACTTTCATTGACAAATTTTCGAAATATGTTATAGCGTTATATTTAGAAGACAGAAACAGTGTAACAATAACTGAGAAAATTAGGCACTATTTTTCAATTAAAGGTAAACCAAAACGGTTAGTCATGGACAATGAGCTTAATTCAACTAATGTTAAAGATTTCTTGAGGAAAGAGGAAGTTGAAACACATTTCACAAAACCAAACAGTCATACAGGAAACGCAGATATAAACTGCTTTCATAATGCAATAGGAGAAAAGCTAAGAACATTAGAAGAACATTAGAAGTGCAAAAAACTCTAGCGCACCTGAACCGCTAGAAACACTAATGTTCGAAGAACAGTAGAAGAATCGTGCAGGTTTTGAGTGCACATTCCACCACATGTGCTGCTTATTACGGCCAAACTGTTTCAAATGCCACGTTTTACTTTCGTCTTAAGAATGCATTATAACTCATATGGTGCAAGGTTTCAGATATTACCACTGGCATGAATTTCAACGTTTATGAGAGCAAAACACGGGTTAATTATATTCGTTATCAGTTGCTTATTTCACATAATTTTGAAAGCAGCATCTCATATAACATCAATGAAGAAAATGCTCAGTGCCTGCAGCACTGTAACTGAAGTTGGTGTTTGGGGCTGCGATCCGAAAAATTTGCAGAACTTTGCGAATTGTAACATCGGTTATTTATTTTCATTGTAAATGTTTCCGGTATGTATACTAACTGTAAGCATTTATTGATACAAAAGTAGCACAACCGACTCGTGCTGGCAACCTTTCGCCAGTATCAAAGCCAAGAATATATCAAATCTGCTTCACGTTGTTTAATTACATTCGAAGTTATAGGAGTATAAAGAAATTTAGGGTTACCTGCAGCGAGTTTTTTCAAATGATCGAAAGCTTAATATTTGCTGTTTATTGTCACTACAATATCATTACCATTTGAAAATTCTACGATAAAACCGCTTAATAAAGATATTGCAATTAAACACAAAACCAACAATAGCTGGCAACCCTATCGTGTCTTTTCAACCAAATTTGGCCTGAATAATGTTTATGACAGGTTTCATTAATTGTATGAAATTCGTATTGATTTCATGACTGCACTGGAAGTTATAGTGCAAAAAGTTTTATTTTCCTGAGCGAATTTTCAAAACCAAAGACACAAAAATTACCATAGCTGGTAGCACCAATCAAATTTTTCAACCAAATTTCCACCAAACAGAGATTAGAGTTAGGTTTAGCTTCTGTGTCAATTTCATGAAAATCTGGTAACTTATTCACATTTCATAGGGCAAAAAGCAGTTTTTTTTCTTTGTAATTTTTCAAGATGGCACCACTGGCACAGAGTTGCCCACAATTCAAAATCGCTTCTATCAAATCTGGTCTTACTTAAGTCCAATGCATTCTGTAAATTTTAGCTGTATCTGATTATTGGAATATATGTATTTTACTATAAATCTAATTGTTTGATTTTTTGGAAAAGAAACTGCATGAAACTATATAAATAAATGTAAATATAAAAATAAATATAAATCTATAAACCAATATAAATGTTATACGAGTATAGACAGGTATAAATGCGGAATTTACAAGGTTTTCATCCAGAGCTGACTTCATTACATCCTCCACTCCCGTGGCCACACTCGAGTCCTGAAATGAAGTTTTGAATTTTAGAAAAATTTTTATGCATGAACAATGAAATACATACTTTGCTTGCATGGTCTCAGCGACATCTTCGAATGATCTCAGCCACATGGTTCTGTACAGCTTTTCTCTGCAGCCAGCACTATTTTGGAAACCTGAGATTGAAAATAATTATTTATAATTGAAACTGTAAAATTCCATGTTCGAAAACACGTTGAAAGATGCTCTCATTTTTGAAAGCCACTGGAATTACATTTGACTGGAAATTTCTGAGCATTTTGATAATGTTTTGATTGAAATATCCACGACTTGATAGACACTAGTTTATTCCACAATACAACAGACACTTCATTACCTTAAGTACGTGTCCTTCCGGGATATAACCCAAATTATGCGCACGAAATCGACTTGATACATGCAACCGAGTCACTTTAGAGATTTTGATTTAAATGAAAATATTCATAACTTATATTAGGCGTGTTTTTTTGCTCCGATACAGAACAGAATATAACTATGCTGCAATAACAACAATCTAGTATAAAACAGCAGTGCATTTACTAAGACTGACATAGGTTGCTGTATTTGCTGTGGTAGCACAC
Source organism: Nemotelus nigrinus (assembly GCA_947369275.1). NCBI lineage: Eukaryota > Metazoa > Arthropoda > Insecta > Diptera > Stratiomyidae > Nemotelus > Nemotelus nigrinus. Next base: position 109,044,120 of record OX376373.1, read on the forward strand.
TACAGCTGAAAATAAAGGGAGAAAATTACGAATATAAACTACCACAATCGACAAAAAATACAAAATAAACCAACAGAAAATTACTTCTTTAACTTTCAACACATTATACGGGCTTTTTCCAATTTCCTTACTACCAAAACATTCAACAAAACCATGGAAACCCAAAGCCACCTCACAGCAAAAAAGATAACTTTTCAAGAGCTTTTCTTTTTTCTATCAGCACATTCTATAGTCCGCACGTGAACTACAAATGAGGAATAGAATTTCTGTGCTAGTGAATTCACTGGTACAGGAGAGTTGTTGTTTCCTATGCATATACTCTATTCTCTGCTGAATAGAGGAGCAAAAAATACGCCTATTAAGACACCACACAAAACATTCATCAAAGCTATTTCAACGTTATGTAGCACACACTTTGGTAATTAACAATATGAGAACTTTACTTTTTGATCATTTTCGTTCGCGTTCCCCAGAACCGAAATTCGACACTCAAACGAGAAAAACACCAGAAACAAAGTGAAGCAATATTTGTATCGGCAAAATATTTCAATCAAGCATTATGCGATTCAGCTTGGCTATATATCTTGTGAAAATAGCCAAATAAATTCGAGTTCATTCACAAAATGCATCCTGAAAACTATTTGTCAGGGTGAAAAATCCACATTCATACTTTTACTTACCAGAATAATGACCGATTTTGGTCCGAAATCTGCCGCTGCTTGGCGAAACCGCACACGACACATGTAATTATCACTCGCGTGCACTTAAAACCAAATAATTCGTTTTAATTCGCGAATCATTTAAAAAAAACCGTTCGCGCCGGTTTGTTTACGTTTTCGTAAACATTAGCTGCCGAACTGTCCTATGTAAATTCAAAAGTAGCTGTTCGAATGTTTACTATAACACTTTACAGCCAGATCATTCGAACTGGTTTGCACCACTAGAATCACCTTAACTTCACTAATCAACTGAAACGACTTGAGTGCTCGTTAAGATTAATTACTTTATTAACACTTGGTACAATCTTATATAGTAAAAAGAAAGTGTACTCATCATCATACTTATTTGCACTTTGCAATTGCTGACATACGAGGTGATCGATTTGCTCACAATATTTGCTTATCGACCTATTTACGATTTAAAACAAGTTAAACGAACAATGCTGATATGCAAGGTAATTGACTTGATTGTCAATATTTACTTATCGATGCGCACGCGATTCATGACAAATTAATATTTACGTGAATAGTGCTGATGTTACATCGTGAGAACGTAAGAACATGAAACCATAGTCATTGATTGCGCGAGTAAAATATGCAAATCAATCACATCGACAAATAAACCTGCGGAATTGGGTCAGTACATGTTCGTATCGTAATAGCTGTATGATGATGAGTCAACTTTATGATTCTACATTTTATTCAATCGTAAATTATGATGTATTTGTGGTTAATGAAAATTACATATACACTTATAATTCTAAACATTCTGCCCGCCAAGAACCAACGGTTCTTCCAAAGTGCGTGAGCGAGCTATCGTTTGGTGAGATCGTACCACTGACTTGTGGGCTCCGGAGCTGCTGTTGCTTGTGGTGTTGACTGGCAGGTTTCCCGTTGGTAAATTCTGCAGAAGAGCGCACCGATAATGGCGCTGATAACCAGAAACCCGAGTCCACAACTAGACCCGATCATTATGGTTTGTCGTCTCAAGTGATGCCAGGAGGTAGTCGTCATATCAGTTCGAAGCATGGCCTCCTGATGCTGGATGCTCTGAATAAAACTGTCATCTTGCTCAAGAATCAGCTTTGATGGCACGTATACAAATGTCGTGTTGGTAGTGTTGAATTGTTGGATCATCGGTTTAACATATGTGTAGTGAACGGTAACGCTGTTGAATGTTGCTGGATTCGTTCGCAAAATAGCGGTGGAGCTAGTGAGGCTACACAAGGGTTCCATCTCCAGAATACCGACGCCTTCAATTTTGAGATCTTGTCTTTGCCCGTTACACGTAAGTGCAGCAGGGTTCGCAGTGGAGGCGAGAAACAGCCATGTGTTAGACCGGACTAGCTGTTTCCACATTATACTCTTCACTTGTATTATGTGTTGAGGACAAGGCCGCTTGTTGAATCGGTCGTAGATTTCGTCCAAGACACAATTCGGATGGTCACTAATGCTCAACAAAATATTAACTGAGCAATGAAGTTCGATGGTATCAATTCTCTCGCACTGGGTGAGCTGTTCCGGAGTTAGCGTGAAGTATATCTGGTCGTCATATCGTACTCCAAAGTAATTTTGTGTGATGTCGGGAACCGAGTAATTTCCATTTCCTAAATGGCGTGGTATGCCAGTGAAATGCATCAGTTCAAACTTCTTTGGCTCAACGAGGTGGAAGCTGCCAAATATCGTAATTCCACTTTGTAGGGTGGCAATGCGAGTTTTGCCTACCTCCTTAGGTACTATAATAAGCGTGCCCCCTAATTTTTCTTGTGCCCGTAACAGAGTATTCGTTATGGTTGCTGCGGACAGTGCTTCCATGATGCTCCCTACTCCTGACTTGATTTTATGAAACACTTCATAGTGGGTTTGGATGTGTCCCAACCAACCAAATGCTAGTTGATATGCTGCTAAGAACTGAATGTTGATACGGTTTTGATCAATATACCAGGAAGTAGTTTCTGCCATTGTTTTGGAAACCTGATCAACTTTTCTGGCAAGAAGATTCATTTTAGTGTTCAATGCTCTTCGTGTCTCATTTAACAATTGGGTGGTGGTTAATAATAGATTGCCGTGATGTTCCATGGTCTTGATAATTTGGTTTTGATTTTCGTCCAACTTTTCGATATCTGTGTAAACTTCATCATTTACACCGAAAATTCCTTGCAGTATGTTTCCTAGAATCCCACGTCGCTTTCTCACCTGAACCCACGGCTTGATCGCCTCCATAGTCCTGTTGACTTCTTGTCCTAACTGGTCGACAAGTTCTGTACAGCGTATATCTGGGTGCAGTCGGAGTCCTTCTTTACATATGTGCGATATGTTAGTGTATATTTGTTGGGTATTCTGCAGGTCTGCGATAATTTCTTCATTCGAGACATTAACATTCAATCGAAAATGTCCCTTTATCAGCCGTACTTGTCCCAAGTGCTCAACGTATACTCCTGGTTCAGGATGCTTGATGGTATAGCTGGCTTTGGCATTCGTGACACAAACGAGTAAAGCGAACAAATTTACCATTAGTTTAGATATCTTTGATGTTCGCTTCGAAGGTCTAGCGTCTTGCTTCCTTTTGTGGGTACTCGGACGGGTGATAACGTCTTCTGATGGTCGCTCGACTCCACATTCCTCATTGCTTGGTAATGGACAGATTTTCGTAATCGGCCGCTTGATGATATTATCCTTCGTTTTCAATGTCACTACCCTAGTCAGACCATCGGTTCCAGGATGTATTGCTAAAATTCTTCCCAAAGGCCACTGACACGATGCCTGATTCTCATACTTGATTAGGACTAAATCATCCACTCTAATTTTTTTGTTCTCAGTGAACCATTTGGCACGCTGTTGCAATTGAGTTAAATATTCGAGACTCCATCGCTGCCAAAAGGTTTGTTTGAGTCTCTGCACTAGTTGCCATTTCCTTATAACGTTGTCTTCCATATGCCCATCTGGTAATTCGAAAAGATGTTCTCCTGTCAAAAAGTGCCCAGGAGTCAGCGCATTAAGGTCGTGTGGATCGGTACTCAGTGCTGTTAATGGTCTCGAATTCATGCAGGCTTCGATTTGTGCCAGCAACGTGAACATTTCTTCCACGTTTAGCAAGTGCGAACCGAGAGTTTTGATCAAGTGCCGCTTCATGCTTTTCACTGCTGCCTCCCAAATTCCTCCGAAATGAGGACTTCCCGGAGGTATAAACTTCCAATTGATGTTGATGACAGCAAGGTTTTCTTGGGTTTCTGCAATCATCTTCTTCGCAGCTTCGCGCAACAACTTGTCAGCCCCTACGAAATTGGTGCCGTTGTCACTTATCAAAGTATGACACAGACCTCTCCTTGCTATGAATCTTCGAATAGCTGCGATACAAGTCTTCGATGTCAAGTCGCTAGCTAATTCAAGATGCACCGCCTTTGTTGATAAGCATACGAACACAACTATGTATGCCTTGGTAGTCTTCGCTCCTCTACCATTGCTCCATTTGATTGTGATTGGACCAGCGAAATCCATACCGGTTCGAGCAAAGGGTTTTCCTGGTCGCACCCGTTCGTGAGGCAATGTACCCATCAGCTGATGGCTTGGTTTGGCGTTCAATTTGAAACAATGGGTACATTTCCTCCCAAACTGTTTCACTGCGGTGAGCCCATCAACGATCCAGTACTTTGTTCGAACTGTCGCATGTACTAGCTGGGCAGGACCATGTAGCATCATATGATGATAATGTTTTATGACTAGATTAGCCATATGTCCTCGGGGTATTAGTATCGGGTGCTTCGTAGCGAAACTTACAGCACTCTGCTGTATTCTCCCTCCTACCCGCAGCATCTGGTCCTGATCAAGAAACGGGGTTAGTCTAATCAATGAACTCGATTTTTCCACGTTGTTGTTGCTTTTGAGCGAATTAATTTCATTTGCAAAAGCCTCCTGCTGGATCATACGAATGATTGTGCTCTCAGCCTGCTGTAACTCATCCGTTCTCAAAAATGAACTGCGAATTTTAGACCTCCATCTTCTACAGTAAGCAATGACTCTGATGAGTTTCGTAAATGAGGAGAATCGTTGGGCTATGTTCTCCTTTTCTTCCACCTTTACAGTTGTCAGGCACGTTGCTCTTGGTCGTATTTCTACACCAGCCATAGCGTCGTTGCATACAAATTTCGATTTCGGCCATGTATCTTGCTGTTCCTTCAACCAGTCTGGACCGTTCCACCACAATGCATGGTTCTGCAAAAGGCTTGGAAAAATTCCACGAGAAGCGACATCTGCTGGGTTCGCTTTGCTGTTTATATGTCGCCATTGCTTGATGTCAGATGTAGAGTGAATGTGGCTTACTCTATTAGCGACAAACACCTTCCATTTTGCTGCTGGACTTTGGAGCCACTGTAATACAATCATTGAATCTGTCCAATAGTAAGGACGTACATCCTTCCAACCGTGGGCCTCTAGTGTAGTTGTCATCAAATCACACAGAAGCACAGCGCTGCACAGCTCTAATCGTGGAATTGATTGAACCTTCAACGGTGCGACCTTAGACTTTGATGTTACGAGTCGGACAATTGTGGAGCCGTTACGTTCCACAATGCGTACGTAAATGGCTGCTGCATATGCTGCTTCTGAGGCGTCACAAAATCCATGAACTTGAACTGCTGCTGCATTACTCCAATGTAACCACCTTGGGATCGAGATTTCTTGGAGAGCCGGCAACTGTAAGCGAAAGTTCCGCCATTTCACCCCAATATCTTCTGCAACTGGTTCATCCCAGTTTGTTTGCTGCAACCACAGCTGCTGGATCATTATTTTCCCTATTACAATACATGGTTGTAGCCATCCCATTGGATCGAATAACTTTGCTATCTCAGAAAGCAGTTGTCGTTTTGTGAGCAAGTCATCTGAGATGTCTTCTAAAGTGACCTTAAAGAAGAAGCAATCTTTCGCTGGATGCCATCGTAATCCTAGCGTCTTGACATGGTCATCCTCATTGATATTTAGCGGTGATATTGCCTCTCTATCAGAAATAGGAATATATTCCAGCAGAGTATCGTGATTTGCTGCCCATTTTCGTAGTTTGAACCCTCCCTTTTGCAGTACTTTAATAAGGTCCTGTTGTAGGTTTTGCGCTTTCTCGATCGTTTCTCCTCCGGTTAACACATCATCCACATAGAAATCCTCTTTAATAGCTCGACATGCCTCTGGGTGATATAACCTTTCATCTTCCGCCAATTGATGTAACGTGCGCATAGCTAGGTAAGGAGCGCTGGCAGTGCCATATGTCACGGTTGTAAGCTTGAAATGCTTGATTGGTTCTGATGGATGACTTCGCCACAGTATCCGCTGATAGTCTTGATCCTGAGGATGCACAAGTATTTGCCGGTACATCTTCTCTATATCAGCTGCAACTACATATCGGTGAGTTCTCCATTTCATCAGTACTCGCGTAATGCTATTCTGGATACTGGGACCAATAAGCAAGATATCATTGAGTGACTTGCCTACTGGTGCTGCTTGGGACGCATTGAACACAACTCGAAGTTTCGTGGTTGTGCTGTCATCCTTGCGTACGGCGTGATGAGGCAAATAGTATGTCTGTTTCGAAAATTTCTCTGCTGCTGGTACTTCTACCATGTGGCCTAGGCTTAGGTACTCCTCCATGAATGACACATATTGGCTTCTCAAAACATCGTCATTGTGTAATCGTTTCTCCAACTGTGAGAACCGAATATGCACCTTTTGCTGGGAATTGCACAAAATTTTCCCGGGCTCAGCATCTTGCTTAAACGGGAGTCGAACTACATATCTACCAGATTCGTCTCGCTTGGTAGTCTGCTGATACCAGTCCATAGCTGCTTGCTCGTCAGCTGTTACTGGTCGTTTCGCAGGTGCTTCATTAATCTCCCAAAATCTCTCGACCAGCTTATCCGTGGTGTCTTCAGTAGTGATCAGCGACAGTATGCCTTCTTGATTGTTTGGAGAAGTGGTCGGACCGAGTAAAATCCAGCCAAATCTGGTATTTATCGCACACGGAGACCCTTTTTTGAACCCTGGTAGCACGATTTCATCGTACATGTCCGCACCAAGCAGTAGGTCGATTCGTCCCGGAGCTCCGTAATTTGGGTCAGCTAGCTTGTCGGCTGACAGTCCTACTGGGAGCTTGATTGGCATCGTGATTGACGGGCACAAGTTTGTTATGCTCGGCAATACTAAAGCTGATGCATTGATTGTTGAATCTCCATATTTCGTTCTAATAGCCAAGACCACACAACCTTTACTCTGAAGGTTTGTGACTGCTCCTACTCCACATATCTGAACTTTCGCGAATCGCCTCTTCAGATCAAGTAACTGAGCTGCTGACTCTGTAATGAAACTCCGTTGCGACCCGGAGTCTATCAGAGCTCTCAGTGTCATACATCTGCCCGAACTGTTTTGCACGTTGACTCGAGCGGTCGCTAATAGTATCGCTTGGTCCTGTGCTCCATTCCCTGCCAATAATGATTGGGCACTCGGGATGAAAGGCTTAACATCGGCTGCTAATTTTTGTGTCCCGTTTGTGGCTCCATTGCTGTGTAACAACGAATGATGTTTCTTGGAACATGTTCGGCACCTACTACTTGATGGACATTGGTTGATGCCATGCCCTTTCTTCAAACAATTATAACACCAATTTTGTTTTTTTGCTTCGCTTCTTCGTTGTTGCACGTCCATCGCCCTGAATTTATCGCATTGGTTGATATAGTGGTCCTTTCCACATATGCTGCAACCCGTTGCTGTGGTAGTAGTTAATGCTTCAATCTTAGCAGCTTTGCGAGGGATGTTCAAAGCCTCCAATTTCCTGAACCGACTCGTCAGGAATACCAAAAACGATTCCAATCTAGGTAGCTCTGAGCTTGCTCCTAATGACGCCTCCCATAATCGTCGAGATTGTTGGTCCAATTTCTGGCTTGTTGTGTAGATGATCAACAAGTCCCAGTGTTCAGTATTGACACCAATACTATTCATGTTGGCGATGAATTCTGCCGTGACATCCATAATTTGCTTAATGGAGAGATCGCAATCTTCCTTTGCCACTGGCAATTTGTGAAATTTATGAAGGTAACTCCACGCCATCGCTCTTTTATTATCGAATCTCTCTCGCAGCATGTGCAGTGCTGCCTCGTAATTTTCGTTGTTCACGTCCAAATGCTGAATAACTCTTGCAGCATCACCTTGGACATGCGTTTTTAGATACTGCATCTTTTCCACAGCAGATAGCGTTTCGTTGCTATGAATCAACGAATTAAACATGTCGTTGAACGTGCGCCACTGACTATATTTCCCATCGAACTTTGGGATAGCCAGTCGTTCCAACTGCAACCGATTCGTTGCTGATGGACCTTTGTTGTCGGTGGCTGATGAGGTGGACTGATACTCCACCATGCCCGACTTGAAGCGAGTGAGCAAATCCAAATACGTCTCCTCGATTTTCTCGTACTCCTCCAAGTAGGACTTCCTTTTGTCGGAGTCTGCTGAGAGGTCGTCCAGGACAGCTCCATGTCGCTCCTGGCACGCCTGCCATACCTCTTCCAATCGCTGCAGTCTAGCTTGAAAATAGCCAAGGGAATATCTGTCCTTGCTATCTTTCGAGTGGTTTCGATTAAGTCTGCTCAGACTGCTAAAATTGTCCTGTTGCAGCAAAACCACTCCCTTCGTCATCTTGAAATCTCGCAGATGTTCACAAATACCGACAAGTGGTTACTTTAGATTCTTTCTGCACCGGAATACTGATTCTCGTTTGCACCAAATTGATTTATTTTCAATTTACACGGTGGAAAACTTGAGACCAGAGATTACGGAAAAGAACAATTTCTCCACTGTTGTCTAGTATCGACGGATCAAGATATCCGGCTCGACGGACCAAAAAATGTTCGAATGTTTACTATAACACTTTACAGCCAGATCATTCGAACTGGTTTGCACCACTAGAATCACCTTAACTTCACTAATCAACTGAAACGACTTGAGTGCTCGTTAAGATTAATTACTTTATTAACACTTGGTACAATCTTATATAGTAAAAAGAAAGTGTACTCATCATCATACTTATTTGCACTTTGCAATTGCTGACATACGAGGTGATCGATTTGCTCACAATATTTGCTTATCGACCTATTTACGATTTAAAACAAGTTAAACGAACAATGCTGATATGCAAGGTAATTGACTTGATTGTCAATATTTACTTATCGATGCGCACGCGATTCATGACAAATTAATATTTACGTGAATAGTGCTGATGTTACATCGTGAGAACGTAAGAACATGAAATCATAGTCATTGATTGCGCGAGTAAAATATGCAAATCAATCACATCGACAAATAAACCTGCGGAATTGGGTCAGTACATGTTCGTATCGTAATAGCTGTATGATGATGAGTCAACTTTATGATTCTACATTTTATTCAATCGTAAATTATGATGTATTTGTGGTTAATGAAAATTACATATACACTTATAATTCTAAACAGTAGCTGAGCTCTAAAATTAGTGCCGCTGCATGAAAAAGATCAAAAACGGTCACAGTAAATTTTGAAAAGTTGGCGCGTAATCTAAATTTCATTACCATTTGTTCAATTTTGGAAAAGAATAAGGACAAATCTATGCAGTTTTACTCTGAGTTTGTAGTTTAACGAGGATTTGAAAGTAAAATTTTTTAATTATATTAATATGTATTCAATTTATATTTATATATTCAATTTCGATCTTAATTTTGAAAGACGTTCTTGTCTGTACATTCCTGTAGAAAGTTCATAAGCGGAAAGCACAAAGCTTTCGAAAATCAGTGTGTATGTACATGGGAGGTGGCAGTAGGGGTAGTAAATATTTATCTGTATTTACAGGCTTCAACGGTTTTGTATGAAAAAAACCCACAAATTTGGAAAATCTATTTAAAGGAAGGATTTGTCACCTAGTTTATTACCCATTATAACCGAAGCTTCGTCTAAAGCGAATTCTATAAAGTTTTTCAAGATATATTCAAATCGTTTATATACTTATATATTGCTTATGCATCACATTGAGAGTGTCGGCGATCCTACATGCGTCATAGGAAATGCAGACAACAAGTAGCAGTAAAAATTATGTTATCTTTAGTTGTTACCCTCCAGGTCTAGGGGGGGGGGGCGAGTTCCGGCTCGGCTCGCTTGGGTCCCGGGTGCAACTCGTCGGAGACGAGTCGTGGGCGCCACTCACTCACCCAATATTGAGCCGAGAGCCGCTGAGTGAGGTTCGGCTCACCGGATACTCTGACGCGATCAACCACCCCTCCGCTATGGGGCGATACCCATACATATATATATACATCCAAACCAAACAGCTATAACGTATCAAAAGCCGCCTGCCTACCGATCGTCTGCCTTACCAACGTGTCGTACTTGGTTTTCGCGTAAAAACTTCTTTAAATTAACCGCTCTTTACATTAACCGTCTTAACCGCTGGCTAACCAACGTGTCGTACTTGGTTTTTGCGTAAAAACTTATTTAAATTAACCGTCTTAACCGCTGTCTCATCGACCAGCATAAATTGCAAATTTTTCTTTTCTTCCTAAGAAATACACCACTTGCTACACTTGCATTGTTTTGTTTTCTTATTATTCACAGACAACACTAGAGATTCTAGACCATCCGAACATTGATGGTTTAAATAACTATTCGGTTATACGACCCATGTCGTATAAAAAATTTTCATATCGTGAATTAATAACATAAGAGTAAAATTCTTAACTTAGACTAACCTTAGCCAAAAAGTTCTGCGATTCCGCGTCCTTCGACCCCACACTCAGCTGGTAATGTTTTGCCTCACGTCGGTACTTTGATCAATTTGTCTGCATTCGTTAATTCGACTCCTCTTTGAAAATGATGGCCATCGCACGCGCCTTTTGCCGTCCGTCGTTACTTCGATTCGACTGCTCTTTGAAACAGAGATGATTTTCGCAGGCGCCTTTATCCGTCCCTCGTGACTTCGACTGATCAAATTGAATGCACTTCTGACTTCGACTGCCCGTTTAAACAGAGATGATTTTCGCAGGCGCCTTTATCTGTCTGCTAATACCTGATCAAATTGAATGCTCTGGTTACTTCGACTGCACGTTGAAAAAGAAGCCAATTTCCGCAAACGCCTTTATCCATTCGTTATTACCTGATCAAATTGAATGCTCTGGTTACTTCGACTGCGCGATGAAAAAGAAAGCAAACTTCCGCAAACGCCTTTATCCATTCTTTATTACCTGGTCAAATTGAATGCTCTGGTTACTTCGACTGAACGTTGAAAAAGAAGCAAATTTCCGCAAATGCCTTTATCTATTCGTTATTACCTGATCAAATTGAATGCTCTGGTTACTTTGACTGCACGTTGAAAAAGAACCAACATCCCGAGCTGCATTTTTCATGCCACCCACGAATAGCGGTTCTCCGACGCGTACCGCTACATAAGGTGTACGCTCTCGCCGCTCGTGCCGAATGTTCGACATATCCGACCTATTCGACGTATTCAACATATTCGAATCAACCTTGAATGTCTGCTACTTCGTCTCACTCCATGGAACACAGCTGATCTCGGGATTGTGCAGGTGATTGTGATCTAGTTCGCAGTGACAGTTCTCGGGATGATTATGTTTTGAGTTGAATTTGCCCCAAATTGATTCGGTGGTTTGTAGTGAAACGTACAGTGGATTGGTGTGTTTCGCGTATATGCGTCCATTTCGCGGGTGTTAATATACCGTGGTTCGTCGTTGCGGCCTTGTGATCCGGTGGCGGCGGGTTGCAGCTGGGTGCTGGCTGGCGAATCAGTGACAGAGGAAAACGACTTGGCGGCTGCCGGTCGGTGGTGCATTCCTTCAGATAAGTATTCCCTTCAGTTTCCTGTTTCCGGACCGATTCTTTGTGGTGTTTCTGGTGTATTTCAGGTGGACGTGGGGAGATCCGCCGTGAGTCACTGGCGAGTGCCTCGTTGATCGGCGGTTGGCGAGTCGTCGGAAGTTGCGGCTCCGTGGGAGGTTGCAGGTAAGTATGTATGAGTAGATGACTGAGGAACATGATAAATATATATATTTCTCTTTCAGGCTGCGGCTCACCAGTAAAACAGCCAGCTCCGAAATAACCAATGAGTGGATGCACAGGCCTTGCTTCAGCCACTCCGTCGACAGCGCGTCGCTTAGATTTAGTTAGTTTAAGTCTTAGTTTAATCTTATCTCTAAGGCATGTAATGTATATATGCTATGTAGCATTGCTTTAGCTTAGTACTAAATCGTCAACATCCGACTAGTATACGACGCAAGTCGGATGCGACGTTCAAAACAACCCTACGCCTATCAATTTGGGTGGTGGTTTTGCAGTTTGGATATGGGCAACCCTTCCCGGGAAGGGTTGTTTTTTTTAAATGTAAACGGCTCGGCATTGCGAGGTGTACGCCCTTATATATTTGTCGATTGGTCGTTGGTTAGGCCTCGGGTTATTGTTACAACGTAACAACTCCCCCCTTACTCGAAGAGGATTTCTTCGAAATCCGCTTATCTGCGGTATAGCTAAATTTTGGTAACTGCTAAGCCAAGTGGATAACGCCAATCAATGCCTGAAGTAAAACTGATAATCCTCATATATTTCCCCATGGAGATTATTTCTCTCCGATTGCCTTACTCTATTTATATAAATACATACGTATAGATATATCCACATACACATCTTTACTTGTATATCTTATTCCTACTTCCAGTACCTAACTTTTAGCTTGGTTATTGCTGATACGAGTAATTAATGTTAGTAATCCAAGTAATCTTGTGATCTTAACTAACACCTAATGAATACATGTAGCGAATATTATGAATCCAAATAGTTCTGTGCCCTAAGCTACCACCTTATAAAGCAGTTAATATTATTATTCCATCCTATCATCTGATTAGTCTACCTAAGTTCCCTACCTAACTCCTAGTGCCTTACTAATCTATCCCGAACTCCAGCAATTTCCCTATCCCTGCTATAATTTTATTAATCCAACTAGGTCCACGAAAATTTTCGAAACTAATTCCAAATTTCATGGTGTCTGTTTAAGTGAAACGCCACGACTACAAGAAGGAAGGAATGTGCGATTGAGCGATCGGCTACCAAGCCGTTTGAATTAAGGCCAAAATCTGCGTACGAGAATCGCCAGTGCCAGCGACGCGTCAGGTGGACTCACCTAACTCATCGCCGAGATGATTTAGATTCTAAGTTTTTTATAGCTTAAGGTATGATGTAAGCGACTTTTCGGTGCCTAGTCTTTAGGGGAAATTGTTAGCATTACGATTACTATGTAAGATTTAGATTCTAAGCCAAGGATACCAGTCTGCCTGCCGATGCCGCGTCGCGCTTGTTACTTTCCCACCGTGTCATTAGTGCACATACCGCTTCAGGTCTTTCGCGTGCCATGTTCCTGCGCTTTGACCCTTCTCGTCCACCAACCTATATGTACAGCCGGACACGCGTTCGGCAATCCAAAAAGGACCCAGATATTCAGGTGCTAGTTTCGCGGAATAATATTTTGTCGCGTCCGAAATGGTGAAATTCCTTCACCACACGGGATCACCTTCTTCATAGTTCGTATCTCTTTTTTGCAAGTTATAGCGTCTCGTACTCTGCCGGGCTGCCTGTTCCATTTTCTCCCACACTTCCTGACGTACTTTCGTTAGTGCATCCGCTCTGACTGTGGGCTCTAGACCATCCTGTCCCCCTTCGGGTCGTTCCCTTTTTTCGTGGAAAGTTACCATCTTGCGTCCGAAATTGCAGAAATATGGTGTAATTTGGGTCACTTCGTGTTTGTAGGTTCTTAGCGCGCATGCTATCTTGGGCAAACTTCGATCCCACTCTCGGTGATTATCAGCTACATAAGAACGCAATATCCTTTTTATATCCTGGTTTCTTCTCTTGGCCGGATTAGCCTGAGGATGGTATAACGCCGTATATTTGATTTCGGTTCCGTATGTCTCAACTAATCGTTGAAGTAACGTCCCGCGGAATTGGGCCCCATTATCGCAAACAAGCTACTTCGGTGCTCCAAACATTAAGAACACTTGCTCTTCTAGCACACGACACACCGCTACTGCCGTCGCTTGCCGCAAAGGGAAGAGCAGGGTGAACTTGGTAACGTAATCCAAGACGGTTAGACTCGTGGTATGCCCCTGGCTAAACTGAGGTAATGGCCCTACCAAGTCCACGCACACCATCTCCCAAGGCTGCCGAGGTTCTCCGCTTCGAGAAACCATGAATTCTGCGGGAGCTCTACCTTTCAACCTTGTTCGCCTGGCAGACCTTGAATTTTCGCACATAGCTGACTACGTCGGCGGACATCTTGGACCAATAAAACTTTGTCGCCACTCGACTTAGTGTGCGACTGGCCCCCATATGACCTGCGGTTGGGTCGTCATGACACCGGTGGAGTATGGCCTTCCTTTCGCTCTTAGGAAAGACTCGTTTCCATGCCTCAGACCCCTTCGAGTTCTGGATATCTCCCCGGCACATGTTTCCACAACGAGTCCTCAGCCACACGCCAGCCCGCGAAGCGTTCTGGGGCGTTTAGCACCCTTTGTTTCATCGTCTCGACCCATGTATCCCTCACAGTCTCCAGCATCGCCACTTCTCCTTGGGGTAACATTCGTGATAGCGCATTTGGTACTAGGTGCTCCCTACCTTTCCGATGTACAATATCGAAAGGATACTGCTGTAAGCGTATTGCCCACCTTGCCAACCGTCCTGTCGGGTCTTTCAGGTTATTCAACCACACGAGTGAGTAGTGGTCCGTGACTACCGTAAACTTGGTCCCTCCCACATAAGGCCTCAGTTTTTCCACTGCCCACAAGACCGCCAGGCACTCCTTCTCGGTGGTTAAATATTTCCGCTCAGACTTCGACAGCGACCGACTAAGGTAGCAGATTACCTTTTCACCGCCTACCTGGTGTTGGGACAATACGGTTCCGAGACCCAGATCTGATGCGTCCGTTTAGATTGAGAAGGGGAGGGTGTAGTCCGGACAGGTGAGAATGGGTGCGGTCGATAATTTGATTTTCGTCTGGGTGAAGGCGGTTTCTCAGTCCTGTGTCCACTCGAACTTCTGGTTTTTCTTTACCAGATTCGTTAGTGGTGCCGTCATCGTGGCAAAGTCGGGTATAAACCTCCGATACCACGACACCATACCCAGGAACTGCCTTACCCCCTTCACATTCGTAGGCGAAGAGATCTGCGACACGCTCTTGACCTTGTCCGGGTCCACATTCAGCACCTTCTCATCTACCACATAGCCCAAGTATTTGAGCTGAAAACGGCAGAACTCACGCTTGTCACGAAATACTTTCAATCCAGCCTGTCTTAGATGCCTGAACACTTCCCTCAGAATTTCCATGTATTTGGCAAAGTCTTGGGTCACGACGATAATATCGTCGAGATAGGTGAACACATAAGGTTTCAAATCGTTTTAAACTGGAATAACCCTCGGTGTGGCACGATGAACGCAGTAAACTTTTTGAACTGCTCCGCCATGGGCCCCTGCCAATAGGCCAACATCACATCCAGCGACGATAAGTACTTTGGTCCACGTAGCTTATCTAGAGTAGCCGACACGTAGGGTAGCGGGTACCCATCATGTTCCGTGACTCGATTCAACTTGCGATAGTCTACGCAGAATCGAAACGTTCCGTCTTTCTTCTTCACAAGGATGATAGGTGAGGCCCAGGGACTTGACGATGGTTCCACTATCCCATCCTTTATCATCTCGTTCAATTCGGCATCAATGTGTTTCTGTACGGCTGGAGACACCAGATAGTATCGTTGCTTGATTGGAGGCAAGTTGGTCTTGATTACATGTTCTACTATCCCTGTGCAACCGATGCCATCCCCCATGGACCGAAACTCTCCTTCCAGCAGATGACTGAGTGCTGCTTCTTCTATTCCCGTCAATCGACACCTTGACTACAACTGTTCTGCGGCCTCTCCCTCCAGGGCACTCAAAAAGCTCCAACTCTCCTCACTTATTGCTAGGACTAACCCGAATTGCCTGACAAAATCTACACCGAGGATGAGGCTCTGCGGGAAACCGGGACGACCAGAGCTCGTAGCCACTCTACTTTATTCTCCAATATTATTGGAACTACTACTGTCCCTGCGATCGCACACCCCTGGCTGTTAGCCAGGCGAATAATCTTCTGGTCGGAATCCATGAGTTCTACACCCAACTCTTCTAGGGCCTTCCAACCTTCTCCGCCTAATACAGTGTGTGACGCGCCCGAATCCACCAGGCCAAGGAACTTCCGACCGTGATTATCCACCTCCAGGTGAGGTAAACTGTCCCCTTGCCTTTTTGCCAGCATGTACTCTACTCGTGCCTCTTCCACGGCTGCACCTCTATCCTCCTTAGTGTTCAGACAGCCGCCTACTGGACACAGCGCCCATCTCCCTACGTTTGCGCTGGAAGTCTTCTCCCCTCCAAGCCTTCCTTAGAAGGACCAGCTGGACGTCGTTCACTCTGCGGATTCCGTGCGTTCCGTGGTCTATTTGGAGAGCCTTGGCAATTTAGGCAAGTCGCCCTCCGGGCTCCCATTCGCCCACATCCGTAACATCGGTGTGGCTCTCTGCAGTCTCGAGACATATGCCCACTTCCCCTACAATTCCAACTTTGAAGGACATTTCTCTGTAGCACTGCTAGGTTCTCGCTCTCGGTTCCACCAACGTAGGCCAAGTCTGGTTCTAAGAGTCGGTTCGACTTCTTGATGGGTGGGGGAAGATAAGCTTCCACGAAGATTTGCGTCGCCTCTAAGGAGCGTCCCACTCGGATTAGATCGGCGATCGTCTGCACTCAAGTAAGGGCCAATTGTGTTTGATAGAATGGCGACAGGTTTTTGCGAAAAATTTTTAGTTTATCTTCTTCGGTGCAAGGAGTGGCTTGACGCCGGAACAAACCCTCCATGGCCAACACGTACACCCCGATGGATTCCTCCGGACTTTGCGTTCGTCTACCAATCTCCGTGAGCAGTCGGTCATCATAATCCGGTTGTAAGAATTCCGCACGCATCTCGGCAACCTGTTCTTGCCATCAGTGCACTCGTGTCCGGTTGGCTCGGTACCATACCAGCGCCTTCCTTTCGAACATTCCGATCGCGGATTGGAACAGCTGCCTCGTGGTTACTCCCCTGGCCTCTCTCAGCTCCTCCACTCGCTCGAGAAAGGAACTCAAGGACCCCGAATCTCCAGTGTAGCGCAAACCCCATTTGGAAACCGAGGCGTTGAGAAGATGGGATTCCCTAAGTCCTCCGCCACTTGGACCGGTTCCCTGTTTCTGGCCGCTACTGGTTCCAGACCGTCACCTACGCCTTGAAACTCTCGCTCGCCAGCACTGTCATCGTCCTGTTCCACGTCTGTCCCTACGTCTTCACCCTCTCCCTCAGCTTTAACTAGGAGCTCTCCCATAGCCATAATCAGTTGTACCCTCAGTTTGCCGGCCTCCTCGCACATATTTTCCCCTTCGAGCTGGGTATTCTTCAAACGGCGCATACCGAACTTGATTTTCGCCTTGATTTTAAGAAATTCGGACGTCTGTGGTGTCCCTGAGAACGCTGCGATCAACGCGAAAATTTCGGCCAGTTGGTCCTTTACGGCACTGTTGTCCTCTTCCAAAGAGTATGGATATTCTCTCACAGAAACCAAGGAGGTTTCAATGGACGCCTCCGCCCACAACGCTACTCGAAGAGTCTTCCGCATAGCTTCAACTGTTCCAGACGGCTGACCCCTGATTTCTAACTCGTACGTCAGTTCGTCCTTGTTAAGTCGGTCGATGGGTATCTTCATTTTCGACGCCATCCTGGCTGTAGAACCCGGTCAGTCCTAAAAGGGATACTGTAAGGCTAACTATCAACTAAGAAGGAAAACAAAATAAGTATATGTGATGAAATTTAAAAAAAAAATTTATTTTTTAATTACAAATTCCAAATATGTAAAATAAGGTGCTCCTATACTCTCACCGCCTGGTCACCTGAGATTCCGACTGATTTCCTGCTGCTGCACCTGAGTCCCGTCCTGAGTTCCACACTTCGGTTCACTAACACTTTACACGCATTCGGCTTTAACTTTTTACTCGATTTTTTTTCCTTTCCTTGTGTCGATACTTACGTTGAAGAGCCAACATTCCAGTACCTCCGTAATATGATCGCGATTGGATTAGCAACGTTTTTGGGGCCCCACGTTGGGCGCCAATTTGTTACCCTCCCAGTCTAGGGGGGGGGGGGGGGGGGCGAGTTCCGGCTCGGCTCGTTTGGGTCCTGGGTGTAACTTGTCGGAGACGGGTCGTGGGTGCCACTCACTCACCCAATATTGAGCCGAGAGCCGCTGAGTGAGGTTCGACTCATCGGATACTCTGAAGCGATCAACCACCCCTCCACTATGGAGCGATACCCATACATATATATATACATCCAAACCAAACCAGCTATAACGTATCAAAAGCCGCCTGCCTACCGATCATCTGCCTAACCAACGTGTCGTACTTGGTTTTCGCGTAAAAACTTCTTTAAATTAACCGCTCTTTACATTAACCGTCTTAACCGCTGGCTAACCAACGTGTCGTACTTGGTTTTCGCGTAAAAACTTCTTTAAATTAACCGCTCTTTAAATTAACCGTTTTAACCGCTGTCTCGTCGATCACCACTTTTTTTTTTCTTCCTAAGAAATACACCACTTGCTACACTTGCATTGTTTTGTTTTCTTATTATTCACAGACAACACTAGAGATTCTAGACCATCCGAACATTGATGGTTTAAATAACTATTCGGTTATACGACCCATGTCGTATAAAAAATTTTCATATCGTGAGTTAATAACATACGAGTAAAATTCTTAACTTAGACTAACCTTAGCCAAAAAGTTCTGCGATTCCGCGTCCTTCGACCCCAGACTCAGCTGGTAATGTTTTGCCTCACGTCAGTACTCTGATAAATTTGCCTGCATTCGTTAATTTGGCTCCCCTTTGAAAATGATGATCTACACACGCGCCTTTTGCCATCCGTCGTTACTTCGATTTGACTGCTCTTTGAAACAGAGATGATTTTCGCAGGCGCCTTTATCCGTCCGTCGTGACTTCGACTGATCAAATTGAATGCACTCCTGACTTCGACTGCCCGTTTAAACAGAGATGATTTTCGCAGGCGCCTTTATCTGTCCGCTAATACCTGATCAAATTGAATGCTCTGGTTACTTCGATTGCACGTTGAAAAAGAAGCCAATTTCCGCAAACGCCTTTATCTATTCGTTATTACCTGATCAAATTGAATGCTCTGGTTACTTCGACTGCGCGTTGAAAAAGAAAGCATACTTCCGCAAACGCCTTTATCCATTCTTTATTACCTGGTCAAATTGAATGCTCTGGTTACTTCGACTGAACGTTGAAAAAGAAGCAAATTTCCGCAAACGCCTTTATCTATTCGTTATTACCTGATCAAATTGAATGCTCTGGTTACTTTGACTGCACGTTGAAAAAGAACCAACATCTCGAGCTGCATTTTCTATTCCACCCACGAATAGCGGTTCTCCGACGCGTACCGCTACATAAGGTGTACGCTCTCGCCGCTCGTGCCGAATGTTCGACATATTCGACCTATTCGACGTATTCAACATATTCGAATCAACCTTGAATGTCTGCTACTTCGTCTCACTCCATGGAACACAGCTGATCTCGGGATTGTGCAGGTGATTGTGATCTAGTTTGCAGTGACAGTTCTCGGGATGATTATGTTTTGAGTTGAATTTGCCCCCAATTGATTCGGTGGTTTGTAGTGAAACGTACAGTGGATTGGTGTGTTTCGCGTATATGCGTCCGATTCGCGGGTGTTAATATACCTTGGTTCGTCACGTTGCGGCCTTGTGATCTGGTGGTGGCGGGTTGCAGCTGGGTGCTGTCTGGCGAAACAGTGACAGAGGAAAACGACATGGCGGCTGCCGGTCGGTGGTGCATTCCTTCAGATAAGTATTCTTTTCAGTTTCGTGTTTCCGGACCGATTCTTTGTGGTGTTTCTGGTGTATTTCAGGTGGACGTGGGGAGATCCGCCGTGAGTCACTGGCGAGTGCCTCGTTGGTCGGCGGTTGGCGAGTCGTCGGAAGTTGCGGCTCCGTGGGAGGTTGCAGGTAAGTATGTATGAGTAGATGACTGAGGAACATGATAAATATATATATTTCTCTTTCAGGCTGCGGCTCACCAGTAAAACAGCCAGCTCCGAGATTACCAGCGAGTGGACGCACAGGCCCTGCTTCAGCTTCTCCGTCGACAGCGCGTCGCTTAGATTTAGTTAGTTTAAGTCTAAGTTTAATCTTATCTCTAAGGCATGTAATGTATATATGCTATGTAGCATTGCTTTAGCTTAGTACTAAATCGTTAACATCCGACTAGTATACGACACAAGTCGGATGCGACGTTCAAAACAACCCTATGAGTGGCTACATTTTATAGCCTATCAATTATAGTGGTGGTTTCGCGGTTTGGACATGGGCAACCCTTCTCGGGAAGGGTTGTTTTTTTTTTTTTAAATGTAAACGGCTCGTCATTGCGAGGTGTTTGCCCGTATATGTTTGTCGATTGGTCGTTGGTTAGGCCTCGGGTTCTTGTTACAACGTTACATAGTATTAATAATAGGTTTAGAATAATTTGCGATTTCTCGCACGTATTCAAAATTTGAATGTGTTAGTCCATAGATGGCGTTCATCATGGATATTGGTTATGGATCGTTTATGACATTCCAAGTCAAAATTCAGTTTATCTGAAATTTTCACTTTACATGTATAATTGAAATATATCCAGAGTCGAGTATTTTTAGTTGTGCAGAGTTTTAACTTTCAGAGTTTAGCGAATTAATATATTGATAAAAGCAATACAGAAACATACAGAGACTAACGAATTAAAACGAATCAATAAAGACGAAACAGAATACCTAAGAACCTATCGTGGACTTCTCACCAATTAAAGTCACAATATCGAACAACTAGGGCCAAACATTTGATAGTACTTGTTAGTACATATATTCATTATAATACATACTCGTATATTTAATATACTAAATATATACATTATACTGCACTTTGCACTTTCTTCCACTCATTCATTTGTAATTCATAAGTAAAATTTCACTAGTTCAACGACACAGCCATTGAATTAAAATAGCTACATTGCTAATCAATTAATTGGACTATGTTCTTCGTACAAGTGTAAAGTCCGATCCGAGTTCATTGCAGAGCTGAATTGCAGAATAAGTATTTTTCATCAGCAAATATGCAATGAACTGCGGACAGACTAAAATCATATAAATATTGTAATAATATTCATACTATTCATTGTAATAAAGAACCTCTGAGGTGAAACAAGCCTTTATCGTTTTCATACTCAATGTAAAGCCGCATTGGGCACCAACAAGAGTCTAGTTTGTAGAAACATTGGTGACCCCTATATATCAGACCGACGTGTTCTTCTGATATTTATCAGATTCATTTGATACCAGTTCTTGTCGTTAAATACTGGGCAAATTCTCCTACGACGCTATCAAGCAACAGGAAAACAAATATCGAAGTTTGAAATTTTTCTAATTTTTCTTTTTATTATAGAAAGAAATTTTGGTAGAAAATATGGTGGCATTAGCTGGGCAGCAGGTATTGGCAGGTCAAGCAATGGAGCGAATGCTTACCAGCTTCTACAAAGGCTCTAAATCAAGGAAGACCGGGCGATACTATGAGAATCGTCTAAAGAAGCTAGAAGCTGAGTGGCTAGAAGCTCGTGCGACGAGATGTAGAACTACAAAAGTTTCGAGCCACGCATTTGGATCACCTATATTTTAGAGAAACATACTTCTTGCAAGCTCAAGAAGTTTACGAAGACATCAAAGGGGAGTTGAAAGATGGGCTTAGTGAGCTTGAAGAAGCCCACTCGATAGGTGGCACAGTACCTGACGCCACAAACCTGCCGAAACCCATTTTAGTGGACGTGGCTAAGCGAGTTGTAAAGCAGCAATCATTGATTGGTTCATTGAAGAACGCAATTGAGAACGTGAAACAACTTCTCATGGACCAGCCATATCGTTCGCTGGCCTTATGTCACCAGTATTCGGCAACCCTTACTAATTATTGGACAACAATATCCAATGTTCATCATGAACTGGTGACAGAGTTGACAGAATACAATTCAAGCGCTGAAATATCGTCGTTAGAGAATTAATGATAAGGCTAATGGAGACAATGGCAAAATTCGGTTATGCGTCCAATGAGACTTCACAGTCAAACTTAAAACTACCAATGGTTACTATTCCAACATTCTCTAGTAATTATTTAAAATGGAGTTCATTTGCTGAGCTGTTTAAGCAAATGATTGGATGCACAATGCTGCCAAAGGTACAGAAGATGTTTTATTTAAAAACCAACCTTACGGGTGAAGCTAGCCGTCTTATAGTGCATTTATCTGTTTCTGAAGAGAATTATCAGGCAGCCTGGGATATTCTGTGTAATCGATATGAAAATCAACGCCTTATTGTTTCTGCATTCCTGAACAGTCTTTTGGGACTATCACGTTCAAATATGGAATCAGCAGCGCATTTGAAAAGAATGCACGATACTGTTACCGAGTCACTTATTAGTATAAGAAACTTAGGAGTCGATGTGGCAAGCTGGGATCCATTAAGAGTTCACCTATTGCTCCAAAAAGTGGATAAAGAAACTCATCACTTGTTTGAACAATCTCTTCATGACCCTAGACAAGTACCGAAATTAGTTACATTCCCAAATTTTATTGAGTCAAGGTTCCAATTACTAGAAAGTTTTGGTGATAGCAAGGGCAGGAAAATCGAAAAAAGAACAATTTACATTCCTGACAATTAAAGAGAAAGAAGCGTGCGGCTGTTGCAGACAAAAATGCATAAATCTACGACAATGTTCCAAATTTCTTCAGATGTCTACCAAAGCAAGATTTGATACCATAAAAAAGCTACAAAGGTGCATAAACTGTCTCCAAGAAAGTCACAGTTTGAAAAATGACCCTCCAAGAAATTGAATCAAGTGCAATAAACGGCACCATACCTTATTGCATCATGACAACAAGAAGATACCAAATCAAGAGTCTTGCCTTCAGCGAAAGGTTGGGTTGGTTGCAAGTGCCACAGAGATAAGCCATTCGGCTCTAAGCTGTTTAAAAACAGCTAGCTATGTATTCCTAGGAACAGCTATCATTCAAATTGAAGGTAAAGATGGACAAGCTAAAGTGTGTCGAGCCATACTTGACTCCGGATCACAGTTCAATTTTATAACCGAACGGTTATTCCACAAATTACGCCTATCTAGACATGAACAACCAGTGGACATCAGTGGTACTGGAAGGTTAAAATTGTACAGCCGAGGACGTGTAAATCTAACCATACTTTCTCGCTGTACGAACTTTAACACTCCCATCAAAGCGGTGATTCTTCCGGAAATTACTTCGAATCAGCCAAGCTGTACACTTGATATAGGTTCGTGGCCAATGCCAGATAATATTGAACTTGCTGACCCAGAATTCAATACACCACGCCGAGTAGACTTGTTATTGGGAGCAGATATTTATGCCAATTTGATATCCCCAGGGCAGATTAAGCTCTCACCAGACTTGTCCACGCTGCAGAATTCAATATTTGCATAGGTCGTACTTGGCAAAGTCAAATGCAAACATCCAGTGACATCATTTCTTTGTGGTATAAGCACTTGCCTAGAAACTCAGTTGGAAAGTTTTTGGGAGCGAGAAGAAATAACGTATGCATCTAAGTCCCTAACACAAATAGAGAAAGACTGTCAAAAATTGCTCTATGAGACCATATCGCGAAATAAAGAAGGTCGGTTTGCTGTACGACTACCTTTCCAAGCCTAAAATGAATTGGGTACATCCAGAGAAGTCGCAGTACGCCGTTTTCTTAACCAAAAATATCGTCTTCAAAAAGATTAACAGCTTAAAAAGGAATATACAGCGTTTATGAACGAAATGCTGAGACTTGATCACATGGAGCTTTTAAGTTACACTGACATTCCAAAGGAACATTATTTTCTCCCTCACCATTGTGTTTTGTGACCAGAAAGTTCAACGACAAAGTTGAGAGTCGTATTTGATGAATCGTGTAAAACTTCCAACCAGAAATCACTCAATGATATACTTTTGGTTGGACCAACAGTGCAGGATGAATTTTTTTCTGTCTTACTTTGTTTTAGATTACATCGCAATGTATCTACAGCGGATATCTCTAAAATGTACCGACAAATTTTAGTGGCCAACGAAGACCAAAATTACCAACTTATCTTATGGAGGGATGATCCAACAAAAAAACTGCAGTA
Source organism: Nemotelus nigrinus (assembly GCA_947369275.1). NCBI lineage: Eukaryota > Metazoa > Arthropoda > Insecta > Diptera > Stratiomyidae > Nemotelus > Nemotelus nigrinus. Next base: position 109,068,198 of record OX376373.1, read on the forward strand.
TTTTCGGCTAAAAACAGTCACGTATGGAACAGCATGCGCATCATATCTCGCAACCAAGGTATTTCAGCATTTAACAGAAATACAGAAAGAGCAGTATCCACTTGGATCAATGGCAGCACAACAAGACTTCTACGTCAACGATACTATCACGGGCTCAAATAATCTAAAGGAAGCCATTCAAATACAAACAGAACTAATCAACATGCTTTCAGAAGGTGGTTTTCATCTGCAGAAGTGGTGTTCCAATAATTCGAAGTTATTGGAATCAATCCCAAAGAAGGATTTGGAGAAGATGGTAACCTTCGATAAAGAAAACGAAGCTCACACAAAATCCCTCGGGGTTATATGGTATCCGGAGACAGACAATTATTTGATTCGAGTGAGTTTATCTCACCAAAAGGAAATCACCAAACGTTCCATTCTACGGGATATTGCGCTCATACATGGCCCACTAGGGTTAATTAATCCTGTTGTGGTTTTGGGAAAAATCTTTCTCCAACAGCTTTGGCAGCTCAAAGTAGACTGATGTGCGGCACTAACTAGTGAATTTCAAAGCATTTGGTCAACTTTTCCTGAACAACTCAAAGCCTTAAACAGCCTCAGTATTCATCGTTTTGTACTTCAAGTAAACATTGTAGAAATACAGCTGCGTGGTTTTTGCGATGCGAGCGATGCCGCTTATGGGGCAGTGGTGTACGTACGGTCTACCCATCAAAATGGCCAAAGCATATGCCACCTATTATGTAAACGCTCACGGGTAGCCCCACTGAAGCGACTCAGTACGCCAAGACTAGAATTATGTTCAGCTCAATTACTGGTCACGTTGGTAAGAAAAGTCAAAGAAACATTACGTATTCCCACCGACCAAATATTTTTTTGGACTGACTCAATGATTAATTTTTGACGAATTATTAACGCTTCATCTTCACAGTTCAAAACTTTTGTAGCTAATCGAATATCATACATCCAGAAACACACAAAAGGTTCAGAATGGAAACACACAAAATCAGCTGAAAATCCAGCACTCCAAACGAGTTATTTGCACCTAAAGCATGGTTTCAAGGCCCTTAATTTCTTAACACGAATCTAAACGCATGGCCAACAACCCATATTCACCACAGTGAAGACAATACCGAAACTCGGAAACAAAAAATCGTTCTCATCTCCCATATCACAGATCAATTTCTAGAAACAATTAATTACCGAAACTCTTTTAAATTCTTACAGCGTACTATCGCTTACGTCCTACGTTTTGTAGGCAATGCTCAAAAGACATCACCCGTCCTAAAAAAATGGAGCCGATTGTCTTCAGCCAGCCGAATTGCAACATTCTCTTCACACCATCTGCAAAGCCATTCAAGCCACTGCATTCACCGAAGAAGCCAAAACATTAAAAAAAGGTTGCACTTTGCCAGAAAAGAATCGACTAAGCGCTCTTAAGCCATTCATAGACGAAGAAGGTCTTATCCGAGTTGGAGGAAGAATAGAAAATTCGCATAACACCAAATATTGCTACCTCACTCCAACAAAATCGTGCAACTTATAGTACAGCAAATCCACGAAAAAGAACAACATGCAGGACCTCAAGCACTATAAGCAAAGGTTCGAGAACGCTTTTGGCCCCTTAAAGGGAAACAACTCACCTCATCAATTGTCCAAAAATGCATTCGATGCTGTAAAGCCAAACCAAAACTACTGAAACAAGTCATGGGACCTTTACCGAAGGAACGAATTCAACCTGCACGACCATTCACAAATGTTGGTATCAACATTTGTGGACCGATATCCATAAATTATCGAATTCGAGGAAAGGCCCCCACAAAGGCTTACATATCAGTTTTTGTTTGCTTCTGTACGAAGGCAGTTCATTAAGAACTGGTCTCAGATTTGACTAAACAGGCCTTTTTGGGCGCCCTTAAAAGGTTCATTGCCAGAAGAGGCAAATCCATTAAAATATTCTGTGACAATGCCACCAACTTTGTGGGCGCTTAGAATGAGTTACAAGAAGTAATTGCTTTGTTCACTGACTCAAAAACAAAACAAGAGCTCGCTAAATTTTGCGCAGACGAACAGATAGAGTGGAACTTTATTCCTCCCAAGTCTCCTCATTTTGGAGGTCTCTGGGAAGCCGCCGTTAAAGCAGCAAAATTTCATCTAAAGCGCGTTGCTGGCAGTGTTGCGTGAACATATGAAGAACTCCACAGGATTATTGTCGTAGCAGAGGCCATCCTGAATTCTAGGCCCCTAACACCACTTTCTAGCAACCCAAATGATTTACAGGCTCTACCTCCAGAGCATATCTTCATCGGAGAACTGCTGTCAAAACTTCCAAATCCAAGGGCCAAGGAACGGAACATATCATTATTACAAAGAAAGGAGTTAATTGAAGCCTGTCAGATGGACTTTTGGAAACGCTGGACTAAAGAATACCTTCAGCATTTACAAATAACCACAAAATGGAGAGGTTCAAAATCATGCTTGTCTCCGGAAACACTCGTACTATTAAAGGAAGACAATACACCACCACTCAAATACCCGCTTAGAAGAGTAGTTGTGGAGCACAAGGGTTCAGATGGATTGACCAGAGTAGTAGACGTGCAAACTAAAACTGGCATTCTCAGGCGACCAATTCATAACTTATGCCCATTACCAGTAGAAGACAATGCCGGTACAAATAAAACAACAGAACAAATAGCCGCGAGCCATAATTCTTCGCAGGTACTGTAAGCCAGCACAACCAGAACCAAAAATACGAAACGAAAAATACATCCCATGAACACCAATTGGATATCAAACCCGATAATGTTTATTCGTCCAAATTCCCCGCAAAACCAGTTAGATCATGAATCTAGTACACCTCAACCACCGGATGCCAAGAAGAAAAAGCTTATTTCACTAGGTTCCATTGCACCGATAACGCTCGCACTCCTAGTACTATTGATCCCGCCTATACTTGGTGCTTCATCAAACCAGCCAATTGATCGGATCGTGAAAATCACACCTTTTGATGCAGGGACAATTGCCTATTTCGAAGGCATAGCCCAGACATCATTGATAGCAGATCACTGGAACATCATAGCTTATTTTGATATGAAGCACTATTGGACTGATTTACGGGACATCCAGAACCAAATAAAAATAATTAAAGAAATGTGCGTAAATCGATTAACTGAAAATCATAAGCAGTGCTTAATGCTTACAATGCAATCTCAAATACGCTTAGACACGATGTCAGCAAAGAATGACTTACTTCTTAATAGAAGCATTATCCGGAAAAGAAGATCACCCTTTGATTTTGTGGGAATGATCAATAACAAATTATTCGGTATCTTAGATCAAGATTTTGCAGATCGTATGTCAGACACAATTGATATAATAAGACTAAACGAGGATCACGCAATTTCACTTATCAAAAATCAAACATCGTTAATAGACTCCAGAATAAACTTAATTTCTCGAGACAGAGACTTCATTAACAGGCAGTTCCAGACCGTCAACGAATATATCGAAAGTTTCCATCGTGAACTTAATTCAACGAACCGCATCCTGAACAAACAAAACATCCTTCAAACATTCAACACTCTAGCGATTCGCCTACCATTAACAATGGAAACCTATGCTCATACCCAATCAACACTATTCAACATCGTTACCAATTGTAACAACGGAAAGGTAACTCCATGGATTATCACACCAAACCAACTTCTGGAAGAGATTCGTCTAATAAGGGAACACATTCCGGCCTCACTAACGATCCCAGGCCAATCGAACCTTAACGCTCTAATTCACCTGTATAATTTACTACACGTTCGAGCTAGAATAACACCTGATACAACAATTTTTAAAATCACTGTCCCTCTGATACTTGCAGATACTTTCCAGTTATTCAACGTCATTCCTGTCACATTCAAACTTTTTTTAGCTTTGACTCTTCACAGGGACCAGTACTATATATTATCTGGAGATGAGGTTAGTCGGTGCATCATAAATGACAATGGATACTACATATGTAACCAGAAACATACAGTATATGCTAAAAATGACGGACCGGCACAATGCAAACTGCCTCTTCTAAATCAAGCAACGATTCTCCCGAAAATCTGCAGAATAGAACCAGTCAACACCTACATAGCATGGACACAAATGCATAATCCAAACACCTGGATATACCCAGCGTGCCAAATTCGGAATTCGGAATCGGTTACAACTATTCCGAAAGTGAGGAAAAGAGATAGAAATATAAAAAGCTCTTGAAATAAGTAAAACTATTGACTGGGGTAAGATTGTTCATTATTTTATGAGAAATATATGAATATTTTTTAAGAATCTCTTCAGAAGTATACAAGAAACAAATTTGAAATCATTCGGAATTCGTTGCGAATATTTCACTAAGTTCGAGCGAATTCCGAACGAAGTGCGAACGAATCTACGATAGGAAAATCGTTAAGAATTCGTTGGGAAATAAGCTAGAATTCGTAACAAATTCCGAATTTAACGCGATCAGCGTTTTAGGGTAAATTATGTGTTAAAACGATACTTTTGTCGTTGTCATTCGTCACTTAGTCGTTGTGATTATCATCCGTGCATGAAAACTGTTCATAAACTGTGTTGTTTGTGGTTTTTTTCAAAGTGTGTTGTTCAGTGAAAAATCGCTCAAAGCAAGTAAGTATGTCACGACAAAAAAAATATCGGGATACAGAACGGGAAATTCAAGACCTGTTTGAAACGGGTGAAAATCAGCAAACGAAATTGTTAAATACATTACTGCCGCCGATTCCAAACCCAATTAGCATAGGAGGTTCGAGCCCTCATTGTGGTAGTGGCCCAGATGCATCATTCTCCAATAAATTGATAGTTTCGACTATAAAAACGCATGATTCGATAGACCTTTCATCAGAGTTAGCAGTTTGGAGTATAGATGTAATGTACAAAGTAGAACAGCGAATGAATTGTTAAAAATTTTATCAAAATACCATAGTTCGCTTCCGTTAGACATTAGGACATTAAGAGAAACTCCTCGAAATTCTTATGTAGAAGAGTTAGATAATGGCAATTACATTCATTACGGTGTGAAAAATTGTTTGACGGATTTTTTCCACCAAAACTCAAATTTTCCTCAAAATAAAACTAATTTGCTTCAGTTTAACGTAGATGGGCTTCCTTTACATAAAAACAGTAAAAAAAGTCAGGCTTGGCCAGTATTGTTGAATGTTTTTGGAGATTCAGAGGTACACATCGTTTGCTGCTTTTTAGGATCCACAAAGCCTAATAGCAGTTGTAAATTTCTAAAATACTTCATAGATGATGTTAAAAAAGTTATGACTGACGGTTTTTATTTCAACGAAATTATATTGTGTCAAAATACATAGTTTTATTTGTGACACACCAGCTAAGGCATTTTTGCTTCACATCAAAGGACACTCTGGTTTTTATTCTTGTAATAAGTGTACCGCAAAAGGTATGAAAATAAATAACCGTCTTACCTTGTTAGATACAGAAGCACTTCTTAGAACAGATGAAAGCTTTTCTTCAAGAGAGCAGCCTGCCCATCACAAAACCATTGAAAAAATCGCTTTAGAGGAACTGCAAATAGGATGTGTTTCACAGTTTCCTCTTGATTATATGCATGTTGTTTGTTTAGGTGTCATGAGGCAGTTGCTGCGCTTGTGGGTAAAGCCAAAACAGGGACCAAGTTTATTGAATAAAAAACGCATTGAGATATTGAATTTACGTATTATGACAATTAAGAATCAGATCACGAAAGAATTCAATAGAAAGTTACGTAGCACAGATGAGCTGGATTTCTGGAAGGCTACTGAATATCGGCTTTTTTTACTGTACGTTGGACCGGTAGTACTTACTGATTTGTTAGATAAAAGCAGGTATCAACATTTCCTTAAACTGGTGTGTGCTATGCGTATTCTTTTAGACGCGCAAAACTGCATCGTGAATAATGATTGTGCACATCGTCTTATGAAAAGTTTTGTTAATGATTTTTCAGATTTATATGGTGCACAAAATGTTGCATATAATTGCCATAATCTAATTCATTTGCATTTGGACGCAAAAGAGTTCAAAGGATTAGAAAACATAAGTGCTTTTAAGTTTGAAAATAAATTAAATCAATTGAAAAAAATGGTACACGAAGGAACCAATCACCTTTCTCAAATATATAACAGGATTATTGAAAGAAGTTTATTTTGTGCGCCAAAAGAAATAAAAAAATATCCAGTTGCAGCCTTTGATCGGAAGAAAACCAAAATATTGAATATCGTTACTGAAAAGTATTTTTTTGCTAAAAGTGCACCTGATAATTACTGTATCCTAAAAAATTATATTTTGAAAATTAAAGAAATAGTTATCCGTGAAGATAGTTTTGCCATAAAAGGACAAGCAGTCTTGAATTTAAAACAAGTCTTTGATTATCCACTTGATTCGAGGCTTCTCGGCATTTTCAGCACAAATAATATAGTTCTGTCAGAAAGCATTCAGACAATAATGTTTCCTAATGAAGTATTAAAGTGTATGTCTTTATTTACAAGCAGCGATATGATTGTGTTTGTTCCTCTTATTCATCATGATTGATTATATATAATATATTGATAAGATAATTTTTGTTTAATTACCTAGGCTTAAATAGCATATAAATTTTATTGATATATCTATATACATATATATTTAAACACTTCGAATCCAATAATAATGGCAACTCAAAACAATTCCAACGACGACCACAGTGAGGGCTACAGCGCATTCGCACAAATCAACCCAGGTATTGTCTACTGAATTATCAAATAAATATCGCAAAATAATACTTACTTAATTTTAGGTGAAAAAGTTCCAACTTTTTCCACACCCATCCGTCAAGTCAGGCTTCAGTAGAAAATATCTCCTATTAAAATACGTGCGAATTTCAGTAAGTACTTCACTCATTCCTCTCCGGGTAATATTGGTACAGCAGTTTCCCAACTAACACAGGAGTTGTTTGAAGAAGATGAAGATTGGTATACTGATGAAGCTCAAAGCCAAGGTAGAGAACAAATCATAATATTATAGTGATCACATCTGCATAAAAAAATATTTAGGACAAGGTCACATTGTTGGAAGTGAACACCAGCAAAACATTGTTTTCTCGGGAAGACCGTCAAATACGCCAACTGCATCTGAAGCTATAATAGCGAGTAAAATTGGAACTTCGTCAGAAGGTAAATCATTTTGAACATCCCTTCTCTGTGAGAGGCGAAAAATAAAAATCGATCATGCTTGTAGATGCAATGACAGAAATAAAAAAACTCTTGCAAGAGCAAAATGCTCTTTTAAAAAATGCTACAAAGGAGCGAAGCGAAATTAAGTTAGCTGTAGAAAAATTGGCAAGTGAAGTATTTTCGCTAAAAGCTAATGTCAACGAAATTCGCAAAAAACAGTTTCCTACTTTGCGTCCTTCAAATTTACTTCCCGGTTTCCCAATAACCTCAAAAGATGACCTTCTTGAACTGGAAAAACGAGTATGTGTGGAAAGTGATACTGCAGATGCATTGGTAAAGTATCTTTAATATTTACAAAATATTGCCTTAAACTGAAGGCATTTTTATAATGCCTGGTGAAGCTGATCACATTATAAATAACGCTACCTATTAAATAAAAAGCTCGTGCTGTGTAGTGGACATAGCAATTGGCTTCCAGCGTTTAGGGTACGTGGTTTTCAATTTATTTTTAAAAATTAACCAGAGAGATTTTTTTGCTACTATCGCTGGACCAGATGTTCATTCTTTTGCGAAGAAGTCATTCCAAGCAATCATGACGGATGAGGTGGCTGTTCGGTTTACTTGGATGGGTTTTGGGACTAACATAAAAATTAAAAATTTTACAATAATGTCTATTTTTAAAGGTTCGAAATGTTAGTCAAGTTTTTTGTTCTCTAGTAACTTCTCCTTTTTGTATTCAGAAGCTGCAATGCGAAGATTTTCATCAATAAGACCAGACGAGCTGGAATGCTTTTTAAAAAAGATATTCTACAACACCAAAGGCCGGCTTAACAAGAGTTTAAAAAAAATACTATTTAATAGCAATAAACAATATATGTATATAACAATAATAATATAAAAATAAATATTCAATAGAAATAAAAATAATAAGTGTTTTAATGAGTATATGTTATATGCATATATTAAAAAATATTAAAAAAAAAAATTTTCAAACGATTCGCAAAGAATTCGTGAAAAATTCGTTCGGAATTCGCAAATAATTCTTAAAGAATTCGAAAGGAATTCGTTCAGAATTTGCAAATAATTCTTAAGGGATTCGCAAAGAATTCGTACAGAATTCGTAAAATATTCTTTAAAAATTCTTAAAGAATTCTTAAAGAATTCGCAAAGAATTCGTAAAGAATTCGCAAAGAATTCGCAAAGAATTCACAAAAAATTCACATGGAATTCCGAAAGAATTCGCAATGAATCTTGAAAAAAAATGAACCATTGTACGAAAGCTTTTCAGGAGCTAAAGAGGGGAAAGTTTGAGCACTTTCGGCGTTTTTGTAACGTTTTCCATAAACCGGTCTTAAAGAATTCGTAACGAAAAAGTTTGAGAATCCGAAACTTTTTTCTGAATTCGCTTCAATTTTCCGAAAGAATTCTCAACGAAATGCCGAATTTGGCACACTGGGTACTCATTGCAGGATTACACACCAACAAACATTGTATGCGGCAGCCAAACGTATCAAACCAAATAAAGAGGAACAGGCGTACTTAAATTCATTGATGATTGCAGTTTACGCGAAGGGTTAATTAAAATTACAGCACATCATCGCTACACTAATAAAATCACTTCGACATACAACTCATCGATCGCCTTCAACCTATCATCAATTAACGAGCTTCCTTTACACACCTTTGGACAAGAATTTCCGAAAATTAACATATTCAACACTAGCAACGAAATAAACCAGCTGAAGAAAACTATTGCCAACATCAAAGAGTAACAGGAAAAATATTGGACGACAACAACGGCTCATATTTCAATCTCTTTTGGCCATACTAGCCATCGTTTTTATTTCGACCGTCTACTACTGTAAAAAGCGCAAATCAAAGAACACACCAACAGCAGAACCGAAATCAACAACAATAAATTACAACCTACGCCCGCAACGAACTAGATCTTTTTGATATGTTAATACATATATTCATTATAATACATTCTCGTATATTCATTATACTAAATATATACATTATACTGCACTTTGCGCTTTCTTCCACTCATTAATTTGTAATTCATAAGTAAAATTTCACTAGTTAAACGACACAACCATTGTATTAAAATACCTACATTGCTAATCAATTAATTGGACTATGTTCTTCGTACAAGTGTAAAGTCCGATCCGAGTTCATCGCAGAGCTGAATTGCAGAATAAGTATTTTTCATCAGCAAATATGCAATGAACTGCGGACAGACTAAAATTATATAAATATTGTAATAATATTCATACTATTCATTGTAATAAAGACACTCTGAGGTGAAACAAGCCTTTGTCGTTTTCATACCCAATGTGAAGCCGCATTGGGCACCAACAAAAGTCCAGTTTGAGACAGTACTTATATATGTCGTTTCGTGAATGATAAGAAATATGTTTGTTTTTTGCGAAGTTTTCGCTATTTGCTCACACGATTCATTCTTAAAAATCAAGTAAGTTACATTACTAAACTTCGTTTTCTCACACTTCAACAATTTTACAATTTCAAAATATTGGGCAATTAATTTTTTAATCAAAAAAATCAATGGTGTGATAAACGTGCATGGTAAATTGTGTTTTAAAAAATATAATTATTCTAAGCTCGACCATATTAATAATTTTTTGATTTTTAAGTGAATAATTGCTGCTTAGCTGTGAATTTTTGGTTAATTTTTACGGCTAACTCCAATTTGGTGCGATTTACTTTTTCATTTCGCAATAAATGTTTACTTTTTCATTTCGCAATAAATGTGATACATTTTTCCTTAACAGTTTTTGGCAATGTTTACAAAAGTATGTTTTCTCATATCTACTTTTTGAAGTAGAAGGTATATCCTTTGCTTGAAGCCGATCAAACTGCCCTAGTTAAATTTTCCGAAATTTTTGATGTGTTCTTTGATTTTCAATATAAATTTGAGTGGTTTTGTAATTGGATCCTAAGCTAGAGTCGTCAGTATCCAACTCTATGCTAACCATCGTATCGTTAATCGCCCTGTCTTTTATAACTATCGCAGTTGTGAGCTCTTGAGTCTAGTTCTTATCCAACTGAATCGTAAAACTGTTAAACTATACTTTTAACTAAATCTGCATTTGATTTATCTGATAAACCAACCATTCCATTGTTTTGTTAGAATTAAGTTTGTTCCAAGAAGATATAATTATTAGCGTGTTTGGTGATGAAAATATGACTTGTGTCTTGAAAATTAAAATTTAAGCATTTTATTTCAAGCCTGTGATAATAATCTTTTAAAATTACCATTAATATACTTGACAAAATTCGGAGACGAAATTGGACACGTGAGGTATATAGATAAATTGCTGCTTGTGAAACAAGAAGTAGAAGTCAAACTGAAAATTCGAGCATTTTATTGCAAGTTTGTACCCAATAATCTTCTCAACTTACCGTTGATTTTATCATTCATTTCAAACAGGCAGTTAAAATATTCTTCACCAAATTTTCTGAAACACTTCAGAAAAAACAATTCACGCGATGAAACAAAGAAACAGTCAATGATGTGGCAAAAATTAAATAAAAATTCAAACCACTTCACTACTTCTACGCTAAAACCCTCTACCTCACCCTGCCACGACGAGTGGTAGCAGAAGGTATCAACAAGCAATCGCTATCGCACCGTCGGTTGATTTCCTTAGAATTTATAGTGTAAATTAAGAGCAGCTCACACGGGGGGACACTACACAACAAAACTAAATTATTCTAGTCTTCTTCTTAGAAATAGAGAGTGGATGCCGTAAAAATTCACGTCGAAATTGGGTTTCTACGACATGTACTTACAAACAATATTTGAAATTTGGTATTTGAAAATAGTATATTGAGAGAAATAATTGCACAACCATGCATGAAAAATAGCATATTTGTGACAGTTGATATTGTGTGTAGGACGGGAGGAAATAAAAAAAAACTCTAGCGCACCTGAACCGCTAGAAACACTAATGTTCGAAGAACAGTAGAAGAATCGTGCAGGTTTTGAGTGCATATTCCACCACATGTGCTGCTTATTACGGCCAAACTGTTTCAAATGCCACGTTTTACTTTCGTCTTAAGAATGCATTATAACTCATATGGTGCAAGGTTTCAGATATTACCACTGGCATGAATTTCAACGTTTATGAGAGCAAAACACGGGTTAATTATATTCGTTATCAGTTGCTTATTTCACATAATTTTGAAAGCAGCATCTCATATAACATCAATGAAGAAAATGCTCAGTGCCTGCAGCACTGTAACTGAAGTTGGTGTTTGGGGCTGCGATCCGAAAAATTTGCAGCACTTTGCGAATTGTAACATCGGTTATTTATTTTCATTGTAAATGTTTCCGGTATGTATACTAACTGTAAGCATTTATTGATACAAAAGAAGCACAACCGACTCGTGCTGGCAACCTTTCGCCAGTATCAAAGCCAAGAATATATCAAATCTGCTTCACGTTGTTTAATTACATTCGAAGTTATAGGAGTATTAAGAAATTTAGGGTTACCTGCAGCTAGTTTTTTCAAATGATCGAAAGCTTAATATTTGCTGTTTATTGTCACTACAATATCATTACCATTTGAAAATTCTACGATAAAACCGCTTAATAAAGATATTGCAATTAAACACAAAACCAACAATAGCTGGCAACCCTATCGTGTCTTTTCAACCAAATTTGGCCTGAATAATGTTTATGACAGGTTTCATTAATTGTATGAAATTCGTATTGATTTCATGACTGCACTGGAAGTTATAGTGCAAAAAGTTTTATTTTCCTGAGCGAATTTTCAAAACCAAAGACACAAAAATTACCATAGCTGGTAGCACCAATCAAATTTTTCAACCAAATTTCCACCAAACAGAGATTAGAGTTAGGTTTAGCTTCTGTGTCAATTTCATGAAAATCTGGTAACTTATTCACATTTCATAGGGCAAAAAGCAGTTTTTTTTCTTTGTAATTTTTCAAGATGGCACCACTGGCACAGAGTTGCCCACAATTCAAAATCGCTTCTATCAAATCTGGTCTTACTTAAGTCCAATGCATTCTGTAAATTTTAGCTGTATCTGATTATTGGTTCGTGAGTTTCCGTGAACAGAAGTTTTTGATGCTAAAAATATAGGTTAACTGGGAGAGGGTTACCGTTCTTGTCCGACATGAAATTTCCAAAGTTTTATTTTGAACGTGTAGATAAAACATAAGATTTATATACAGATTGGTTTTATTGTAAGAAACGGACATTTTTTTGAATATTCGATGGTTTGAATGTTTTCACTTCCAAATTTTTTTTTTCAAAATGAAGACACCAAAATTATCATAGCTGGCAGCTCCAACCGAATTTTTCAACCAAATTTCTACCAAACGTGGCTCAAAGTAAGGTCCAGCAATTGTGTAAGTTTCGTCAAAATCGAACGATTCAATCAGAATTTATAGGGCTAAAAACAGTTATCTTTTTTAGTGGTTTTTCAAGATGGCACCACTGGCACAGAATCGCCCGCATTTCAAAATCACTTCTATCAGACCTGGTCCTATTTAAGGTCAATACATGCTGTGAATTTCAAATAATTCTGCCCATCGGATCGTGAGTTTCCGTGAACAGAAGTTTTTGATGCTAAAAATATAGGTAAATTGGGCAAGGGTTGCCAGGCGTGCCCGTAATACCATATCTTTTTTTTTTTTTTGGTTATGTAAACAAAGCACAAGATTTACATATGAAAGGCTTAATTTTGAAAAAACGGCATTTTTTCAAGAGAGACGATGATTTGGAGGTTTTCACTTTCAGTACCTACCCTACCTACAGGGTTGCCAGCACGCTCATTAAAAGCCACACAAATCTACAACTAAATAATATCAATATGTTCTGAAAATTTGGTAATGATTGAATAGCTCTGTCAAAAGTTATCGAAATTTAAAAATTTTCAAATTTTCCCGTCCTCTTTTTAGGCACCCAGCGCACACATAGGGTTAAAAAAGTCCAAAGCATTATCCGATTCATATGTAAAACACGTTAGAAATTTATTTTATTAACTTTTTTTTTGCGAAAATCATTTGTGCACGAAATAATAGGTATATTAAAAATATCACTTAAATGCCCGCCGGCGCGAAAATGTTTACAATAACTGACATTTAAAGAGACCTGGACCTATTCTGCATATACACCAATGTATCCTGAAAGTTTCAGCTCAATCGAATGGCGCGTTCCCGAGATTATCTCACTGAAATTTTTTGTACATATATATATATATATATATATATATATATATAGAAATATGAATTTTTGGCCGAATCGATTTTAATACTAATGTTCTTCGAACATTAGTAAAAAACTCTAGCACACCTGAACCGCTGGAAACACTAATGTTCAAAGAACAGTAGAAGAATCGTGCAGGTTTTGAGTGCATATTCCACCACATGTGCTACTTATTACGGCCAAACTGTTTCAAATGCCACGTTTTACTTTGGTCTCAAGAATGCATTATAACTCATATGGTGAAAGGTTTCAGATATTACCACTGGCATGAATTTCAGCGTTTATGAGAGCAAAACACGGTTTAAATATATTCGTTATCAGTTGCTTATTTCACATAATTTTGAAAGCAGCATCTCATATAACATCAATGAAGAAAATGCTCAGTGCCTGCAGCACTATAACTGAAGTTGGTGTTTGGGGCTGCGATCCGAAAAATTTTCAGAACTTTGGGAATTGAAACATTGGTTATTTATTTTCATTGTAAATGTTTCCGGTATGATTACTAACTGTAAGCATTTATTGATACAAAAGTAGCACAACTGACTCGTGCTGGCAACCTTCTGCCAGTATCAAAGCCAAGAATATATCACATCTGCTTCACGTTGTTATATTACATTCGAAGTTATAGGAGTATTAAGAAATTTAGGGTTACCTGCAGCGAGTTTTTTCAAATAATCGAAAACTTAATATTTCCTGTTTATTGTCACTACAATATCATTGCCATTTGAAAATTCTACGATAAAACCGCTTAGTAAAGATATTGCAATTAAACACAAAACCATAGCTGGCAACCCTATTGTGGCTTTTCAACCAAATTTGGCTTGAATAATGTTTATGATAGGTTCTATTAATTGTATGAAATTCGTATTGATTTCATGACTACACTGGAAGTTATAGGGCAAACAGTTTTATTTTCCTGATCGAATTTTCAAAACCAAAGACACAAAAATTACCATAGCTGGCAGCACCAATCAAATTTTTCAACCAAATTTCCACCAAGCAGAATTTAGGGTAAAGTTGAGCTACTGTGTCAATTTCATGAAAATCTGGTAAATTATTCACATTTAATAGGGCAAAAAGCAGCTTTTTTTCTTTGTAATTTTTCAAGAAGGCATCAATGGCACAGACTTGCCCACAATTCAAAATTGCTTCTTTCAAATCTGGTCCTTTTTAGGTCCAATGCATTCTGTAAATTTCAGCTGTATCTGATTATTGGTTCGTGAGTTCCCGTGAACAGAAGTTTTTGATGCTAAAAATATAGGTTAACTGGGAAAGGGTTACCGTTCTTGTCCGACATTAAATTTTCAAAGTTTTACTTTGAACGTGTAGATAAAACATAAGATTTGTATACAGATTGGTTTTATTGTAAGAAACGGACATTTTTTTGAATATTCAATGGTTTGAATGTTTTCACTTCCAATTTTTTTTTTCAAATTTAAGACACCAAAATTATCATAGCTGGCAGCTCCAACCGAATTTTTCGATCCAATTTCCACTGAAGTAAGGTCCAGCTATTTTGTGAATTTCGTCAAAATCGAATGATTCAATCAGAATTTATAGCGCTAAAAGCAGCAATTTCTTTTAGTGATTTTTCAACATGGCCCCACTGGCACAGAATCACCCGCATTTCAAAATCACTTCTATCAGACCTGGTCCTATTTAAGACCAATACATTCTGCGAATTTCAATTAATTCTGCTCATCGGATCGTGAGTTTCCGTGAACAGAAATTTTTGATGCTAAAATATAGGTAAATTGTGCAAGGGTTATCAGGTGTGCCCGTTATACCATATCAAATTTTTTTTATTGTCTATGTAAACAAAGCACAAGATTTACATATGAGTGGGTTTTTTTTTGAAGAAACGGCATTTTTTCAAGAGAGACGATAATTTGGAGGTTTTCACTTTTAGTGCCTGCCCTAGCTACAGGGTTCCCAGCACGCTCATCAACAACACACAAATCTACAACTGCACAAATCTACAACTAAATAATACAAATATGTCCTGAAAATTTCGTAATGATTAAAAGTGTCAAAAATTATCGCAATTTAAAAATTTCAAAATTTTCCCGTTCTCTTTTTAGGCACCCAGCGCACACATGGGGTCAAAAAATTCCAAAACATTATCCGATTCACATGTAAAACACGTTCGAAATTTATTTCGTCAACTTTATTTGTGCAAAAATTATATGTGTACGAAATAATAGGTATATTAAAAAAATCTCTTAAATGGCCGCCGGCGCCAAAAGGTTGAGAATAACTGACATTTACTGAGACCTGGACCTATTCTGCATATACATCAATGTATCCTGAAAGTTTCAGCTCAATCGAAAGGCGCGTTCCCGAGATTATCTCACTGAAATTTTTTGATGATATATATACACATATATATATATATATATATATATATATATATATATATATATATATATATATATATATATATATATATATATATATATATATATATATATATATATATATATATATATATATATATGTATATGTATATATATACATATATATATATATATATATATATATATATATATATATATATATATATATATATATATATATATCGAAATATGAATTTTTGGCTGAATCGATTTTAGTACTATTGTTCTTCGAACTTTAGTAAAAATTTACGTAAAGTTTTTGTATTTTACAACAAAGTTTCTTGAATAAATCGGTAATATCTGCACATAATATCTTTGCAGAGAGGGTTTTAAATAATTTCATTATGTTGCAGTTGCTTTTCATCACTCCGGAAGAAATGCCGCGTGGTTACAGTTTAAGTGAGGGAGAAAAGCCAAAAATAAAAGCATGTAAAGACTGTGGCGTCTCTAACAGCGAAATAGCTAAACACAATAGGTAGATCTCACTGCGTCGTGAATAATTTTATAAACTTAATAATTTTAAAGGAGAACAATGGCACAAAAATTCGATCATGACGTAAACCAACTATATCTGAGAGTGACAAATGCCAAATATTTTCAAAGGCAACGCAGTTACACCTTACAGCTGCTGAGATTAAAGCTTGGGTCAGACATCGCTACTTTTACTGCGCAGTTTTTAGGTTGCAAAAGCAAAAACTGCTAACTCTCTTCACACATAGTGGGTGCAACCCGCTTCTTTTACTGCGCGCAACCGGGTAGCTGCAACTTCTTGCGAAGAAAACTGCAAAGGTGTTCACACATAACTCGCAGTTTTTGCTGCGGGCAACCTCTGTTGCAGTATTTTACTATTTAGTTTGTTATGAAGCTTCAACCAGTTGTGTTAGTATGTATTTCGATGATCCAGAAGTGTTGGCTGCGGCTTGTTTAGTTATAGTTTTAAATAAACGAAAAAAGAAAAGCAAAAACAGAAGCTGCTGCGTGAGGACGTGGATCGCAAATAGAGAATACTATGGAGCTGTGCATTGTTTGTTAAATGAATTGCGTTTAGATGACGAAGCATTTTATAAAAACTTTTTGAGAATATCGGGTAGTGATTTTGATGAACTTCTACAACTGGTGACTCCTTTAATAAAAAAAAGACACTTGGATGAGAAAATCAATAAGCCCTTCCTTTAATTATTTAAACAAATTTAAACAAATTTGATTTGAAACATTAGAATAGAATGATTAATGTAAATTTTATTTATCAGTTTTTAATATTCAAGTTAGATTTTGCAAAATAGCTATAACATAGACTTATAATTAGAATAAACCGTATCGCCCATAACTTCTCTGAATTAAAAATGCTCTTCCTTCAATCAAAGATACTGTGTCTTTCGTCCAATTGTATTTAGCCATATCCTATTTGGTTAAACAAAATTAATATTCTACCATTTACAAATTTTGAAATACATACCGTAAAAAATACTAAAATTGCTATCACTACCGTACACACAATACTGTCACTTTTCAAGGCACTAATTGAATCGGCAATAACAAAACGACAAGCTACGTCTGCGGCTGCAGACGCAGCTGCAGCAAAGTTTCAACCAAATCAATATTTTTTTGCTGCACTTGCAACTCATTGAAAAGCTCTTCATACATAGCTACTTTTTAAGCTGCAAGTTGCGACCGCAGTCTGGCTGCAGGTACAGTTTTCAAGGTTTCTACATTGATCACAAAACTGAATTTTTTTTTTTGCTGCGCAACGCAAAAAGTAGCGATGTCTGACCGTAGCTTAAGGCTGAATTGAAGTTGCCAGTGACCACCAGACGCATCAGGCAAATCAAGCATAAAAATAAAAATGCGGTCTGGACAAAACGTGTTAAAAAACCAATGCGTAATGAGGGACACAAAACGGCCAGAATGGATTTCGCCAAAAACTTTATAAATTATAACATAGAGTGGAAGAAAATTGTGTTTAGTGACGAAAAGAAATTTAATATGGAGAGCCCAGATAGTTGCCAATTTTATTGGCATGATTTACGAAAGGCTCCGGAAATAAGAATGAGCGGGAATTTTGGGGGTGGTTCTGTTTTGGTATGGGGAGCGTTTTCCCATCATGGTATGTTTCCATTGGCATGGGCTCCGACTCGTATGAACTCGGCAATGTATACAGAGTTATTAGAAGATATGCAAATTGACAACGCCGAAAAGATTATGGGACCGGATTCAATCTTCCAACAAGACAACGTGGCTATCCACGTTTTGAAATATACCAAACGCTGGTTTAGAGAAAAGGATATACCTTTGCTTGATTGCAGCCCTGATGTGAATCCCACAGAGAGCCTATGAAAACAGCAATTAAAGCAAAATTGGATTGAATTGAAGAAAATATTATAAAAAAAATTATTTCATCAATCATTATCATCATTAATTGAGGTCCTCCAAGAGAAAGAAGGATACACCAAATATTAATTAATCATAAAGAACTCCAGTTTAGTAGATATATCGGCAATACGAATCTGGATTTATATTTATTTCCTCCAAATTTTTACTAATGTTTGAAGACCATAAGTATTAAAATTGCTTCGCCGAAAATCGTCAATATATATATATCTATATATATATATATATATATATATATATATATATATATATATATATATATATATATATATATATATATATATATATATATATATATATATATATATATATATATATATATAAATATATATATATATATATATATATATATATATATATATATATATATATATATATATATATATATATATATATATATATAGAATTCAGATATCTTAAACTTTTTGCCGGCGGCGGGCATTGAAGTGAATTTTCAGGTACTCCTATATTTCCAAGCAATGTAAGTTTTTGTTAAAAGAAAAGTATATAAGTAATGTTTTAAGTTTGCTTATGATAAAGAAAAGGAAATTTTGAGCCTTGTGTAGGCGCTGAGTGCCTAAAGGCAAAAAAAATTTTTCAAATTTCGACTTGTCATAACTTCTAAGAAAAACAATGGATGATCGTAAAATTTTCAGAGCGTATTGATGAAGACAAGAAGTAAATTCACATGGACTTTCAGGAGTGTGCAAGCAACTCTGTAACAACAGCAGGCTCCTGAACGAAAATCTTTCAAATCATCTAGTCTCCTGAAAAATTTTTGATTTTTGAAAGTAAATTCAAATTATTGATAAATTTTGACTTTTGTCCAGCATTTCAAATAAAGTATTTCAAAAATTCCGCGGTAAAAAAGAACGGCAACCCGAGATCAAACTTCTTTATTTTCAGCACTCAAAACTTCCGTTCAGGAGAACTGACGATCGGATAATGCGATCAATATGAAATGTACAGAACATGTTGGTATGAACCAGGACTAGGTCTGATAGAAGTGATTTTGAAAAACGAGCAACACTTGGGCAGTGGTGCTATTTGGAAAAATCACTGAGAAAAAAAACTGGTTTTTGGCCTATGGCTTCCGAGTAAGCCACCAAATTTTACCGAAATTCACCCAGTAGGTGAACCTTACTCTAAGATAGATTTCATAGAAATTTGGTTGAAAAATTAGTATAGAGACGCCAGCTGCGGCAATTTTTGTCTCTTAAATATTGTAAGTTTGTTCAGGAAAATAAAGGTTTTTTCGCTATAACTTCCGATGCGGTGATGAAATCAAAACGAAATTCATGTGAAAAGCATATCTTGTTGCTTTTTAAATTCTGTAGAAATTTTTTGAAAAACCGTGAAAGGGTTGCCAGCTATGATGAATTTCGTAATTTATTGACATTTTTTTATCGAGCGAAGTTCTGATAAAATGTCCAAATGGGAATGATCCTGCAATTACAATTAACAACAAATATTTACGTTTCAAAAATTTAAAAAGTTTGGACGATGGTAACCCTAAAATTCTATTCACTCCTATAACTTACAGCGCAGCCATTCAATCGAAACGAAACTCATATGGTGGGTTAAACATAACGTGAAGCAGCTTTGGTGCTAGCACATGATTAACAGCACCGGACAATTTCGTAAATATTGCACCAACAGATGCTTTCACTTTCTATTCATAATCAAACCATTTACAATAAAATAAGCAACCGATATTTGAAAGTTCCGAGTTTTGGAAATTTTATTGTTTGTTACTTGAATCTATAACCAAGTTTATTAGCTTATTCATCTACATCATCCTCTTTCTATGGTAAGCATAATTTATGACAAACGACTTCGATTATATAAAAGCACTAAAAGATTATATAAAAGCAAAGCATCTAAGTTATACATCTATATGCTTTTAGAATCGTCAAAAATTGGTGCAACTGCACCAAATTGTTTATATAATGTTATTTTATTTGAATAAAGCTCTTTGTTCTATAGGTTCCAGTACAGTCATGGTATCATAACGAAATTTATATGGCAAATTAAAATTATTGTAGATAATAATTAGTATAAATCTAGTTTGAAAAACAATAAAAGGGTTGCCAGCTATGATTGTTTTTGTATTTTTTGACATAGCTTTAGTAAGTGATTTTATCATAAAGTTTTGAAATCGTAGTATTCTTGTAGTTAAAATACACACCAAATACTAAGATCTAGAAAGTTTAAAAGCTCTTGCGATTGGTAGCCCTAAATTTCTTTTTATCCCTATAACTTCCAATGCAGTGATCGGATCAATACGAAATTCGCAGAGCAAGTTGACTTCAACGTGAGGCAGATATGACTTATTATCGGCTTCGGTGCTAGCAAAGGACTGCTAGCACGAGGTGTTTTTGTTATTTTTGTACCAATAAATGCTCGCATTAAGTATTCACATCGCGAATATACAATATATAGCAATATATGACAATACATACAACATATAAAATGTAAGACAATAACAACAATATAACAACAATATATAAGACAATATATAACAATACACTCAAAATCTGCACAAATCCTCTACTGTTCTTCGCACATCAGTATTTCTAGCGGTTCTGATGCGCTAGGGTTTTTTTTAAATTTTCTTTCCATATTTCAACTAAAATTATCTTCATTTTCTTATTTATGTTTGCTTTTGTTATTGTGACTAATATAATAGGACTTAAGTTTAATTAAAAGTCTAGCGCATCAGAACTGCTAGAAAAACTAATTTCTGAAATTCGTTCTCATCGGAGGATTTCATCGAAAGTTTCAGCTGTTAAACGTTGTTGGAGGCTGCCATCCGCAAAATGTTCAAAACTCGGAAAATTTAAAAATTGGTTTCTTATTTTTATTGCAAATGCTTTGCATATGAGTTTGTAGTTTGAAGCATCTGTTGGTGCAATATTTACGAAAATGGCTAATGCTGGTTACCCTGTGTCAGCGGCAAAGCAAAATATATATCAAATCTGCTTCACGTTAACTTAAACCCAAACAGTAAATTTCGTTTGGATTGAATCACTGCGCTAGAAGTTATACGGGTGAAGAGAATTTCAATGTCGCCACCCTCAAAACTTTTCAAATTGTTAAAGCGTTAATATTTGTTGCTTATTTTTATTGCAATATCATTCCCATTTGCAAATCTAATGACAAAATCGCTCAATAAAGAAATTCCACAAAATTACGAAAAGGGTTATAGCTGGCAGCTCTTTTTTGATTTTTGTACGAAATTCCTATGAAATTAGGCTCACGTTAAGGACCATTTACTGCATGATTTTCGTTTTTATTTCTACACTGGACCGGAAGTTAGAGGGGAAAAAGCTGTATTTTGGTGAGCAAATTTGCAAGATTTAGTAGACAAAAATCACCATAGCTGGCAATTCTATTCTAATTTTTCATTCAGTGTTTCACCAAATGTTACATAAAGTAAGATCCAAGTACTGTGTGAATTATGTTAATATCTGATAGCTGAATCGCAAGTTATAGTCCGGAAACTGGTTTTTTTTTCTCAGTGATTTTTCGAGATGGTACCACTGCCCCAGAGTTACCCGTATTTCAAAATCACTGCAATCAGACCTGGTCTTAGCTAATACCAATATGTGTAGAAAATTTCGTGATGATCCGGGAATCCGGTCGTCAGTTCTCGTGAACAGAACCTTCGAGTGCTGAAAATAGAGGTAATTTGGTGATGGGCTGCCGTTCTCGTGGAAATCGGAATTTTGAAAATTTTAATTTGACATGAAGCACAAAGGTTAAGATATATCAATGATTTGAATTTTTTGTCAAAAATCAAAAATTTTTCAGGAGGTCAATGATTTGAAGGATTTTTTTTCGGGAGCCTACCGTAGCTAGAGGATTACCCGCACTATCTTGAAAACCTATGTGTGTTAAATCTTAGTCAACATCAATATGCTCTGGAAATTTAATGATGATCCAATGTTTTGTCAGAAGTGATGACAAATCAAAATTTGCAGAAAAATCTCTGCTTACTTGTAGGCACGCTGCACCCACACTCGGCTAAAAATTTCCAATTTTTCAACATTGACAAGAGTATTTTTTCTAATATCGTGAAATTTCTAATATCGTGACTCCTAGCGGCTGCTGTTCACTTCGTCGAACGGTAACGTAGCCATCCACCAAACAAAACACATCGGAATGCAATATCATTTGGAAAATGCCTCTGAGCGTAAAGGACGTGCACCAGGGGCGGCTCGTCGTTGTACGCAAAGGAAGCAGTGCTTCCCTTGCTAAATATTCCCTATACAAGAAAAATAGCTTAACAATACATATTGAAATTCAAAGCAAATCAATTGATTTTATATGAATTAGCATCCAACATCAATAATTATAAAATTTACGAAACTCAAAACACTATTTATCTCACACACGAGATAGTTCTCACAGCCAAAGTACCTTAAAAGTAGTTTTACAGCAACGCGACAGGATATCTTGCGTTTGAGTGAAAACCTCAAGCATCTGGTACCATTCTTAGCCAGAACGCTCAGTTCATTGCAGCGTATTGAAATATGCTACACAGAACACTAAAGTGATCTTGCCTCAATGCACGTACCGTGATGTGTGCATACACCCCATTGCAAGCATCACGCAATCGATGGTCTTAAACACTTCGCAATGAATGTTCCCGAATAGCAGCGCGGACGCTGTTCAGCTCACCGCGTCTTCCTGAGTAGAGAAAATCAAAAACCCCTCGCTTATTCAGCCGCTAAATGGCCCAGAAATATTTGTGAATGGACGCAGCACGATTTGTAGCGTACTCTGTTTGGTTTCTATTTCGCTACAGAACTTGGAGCTGGTATGCTTTGGGTGAATGAATTTAGGATGTTGTTTGCATGTATGAATACTGTAATGATTTCGTTGTTTAACACAAGATGTTATTTGTATGTTTCGTTTCTGTAATGGATTTATTACTGAGTTCAAGAGTTAAATGTTTGCTGCAGATTTAAGTTCTTTTGATTTGTCTGTTTGTTTCTTTGTGCTGAAAGTGCGTAAGTTAGTATTGTAATGATTAAAGAAAGATAGTGGCTTTTCACTTAAATAGCACAAGAGTATTAACGTTCGGCATACAACGTGAGGCTATTTCAACCCTAAATCTTAAAGACATGAAGCTGATTTTATGGAAGAGGTATGAAAGTATTTTTTTAAATAAATGCTTTGTGTTTTATTATTACTTGCTTGTACAAAGTATAAAAGAAATATTCGAGCACGTTCTGTCTAATATATGTATACACAGAATAGATAAAATGCTTTATGAGGTAAATCTAACCCCACCTTGTATGGGTGAGGAGTTATTTTCACGTTGTTTGCCGAAGGTTTAATTCATTTTGTCTTGAAAATTGAATTTAACCATAGAACATCTACTGCGGTATATTTTTCTATTAGACTATTTGAATAGATAAAAGTACTTTATAGATTCGTGGTGACCAGGACCACTAATTTTCACTTTTTATTAAAAAAAAAATAGCTTTAATTTGCAATATGTTGCATTGTAATTTGTAATCTTGCACCATTTAAATATTGCTGAGATTGATGGTGATCATAATGAGTAGAAAAGTCCCTGAATCAAACAATTGGAAATTGAATGCAACTTTTGATGTATTTGCTGCGCTGAAATTCCTACTTGTTTATTCTGGAAAACTATGCAAAAATATATCTGCTTCCCCGAGTCTTAAAGACACGAGCCGCCACTGACGTGCACTGTATCTGGGCGTTAAATGCTTTTAAGCAATGATGGGCATTGGGATGAAAAAATGTGTAGCAGATATTGTTAAAAAAAGTAGCAAATTCAGAAAAAAAGTAGTCGAAATTAGACATATACATATATAGTGTATAAAAAAGCCGAGAAAAACGACTTTTTCTACTCAATCCCCTCATCTGTCCAAGATTGCTTGATTGCATTCGAATGCATTAAACTGAAGCGTTTATCGATAGATAATGGTAGCGTATACAGCACACGTTTAGTCCGCGGACTATACACCAAATTTCACCTAAATTTTTAAGTCCACGTGCTGTAAACACTCAGTATCCGACCTTAATTAAAGTCGGTCCACGATTTCAAGTGACCTGACCTAAAATAGGTCGTGGACTATATACCGCTGTAAGCACAACCAACCTAAACATTGATCTTTGCGCTCCTATTAATAATGTATGTATGTTGAATATAAACTCATAACATTCCTCTTTGACACAAAATCATTGAAATAAACATGTTTGAGAGGCAAATGAAACGATAAATACAATGTATGAACGAAAATTAAACTAAATGACAGCTGTCATGTACGAACGAGGACTAAATTCGACCTTAGCAAATTTGATGACTAAGTTCATTTAGTCCACGCTTTAGGTAAAGTCACATTTGGTCCGACCGCTGTATATCCCACCAATATATAACTTGTATGGGCTATTGTGATTTGAACCAGAATATTTGCAGATGATCAAAATCGAAAAAAAACCCTAGCGCATCAGAACCGCTAGAAATACTAATGTTCGAAGAACAGTAGAGGATTTGTGCAGATTTTGAGTGTATTGTTATAAATTGTTGTTATATCGTTGTTATTGTCTTATATATTATATATTGTATGTATTGTCATATATAATGTTATATATTGTATATTCGCGATGTGAATACTTAATGCGAGCATTAATTGGTACGAAAATAACAAAAACACCTTGTACTAGCAATCCTTTGCTAGCACCGAACCCAAAAATAAGTCAAGTCAACCTGCTCTGGGAATTTCGTATTGATCCGATCACTGCATTGGAAGTTAAAGGGATACAAAGAAATTTAGGGTCACCATTCGCAAGAGCTTTTAAACTTTCTAGATCTTAGTATTTGGTGTGTATTTTCACTACAGGACCACTACAATTTGAAAACTATGATAAAATCGCTTACTAAAGCTATGTCAAAAAATACAAAAAAAATCATAGCTGGCAGCCCTATCATTGTTCTACTGAATATTGTCTACAATAATTTAAATTTGCCATATAAATTTCATCATGATACCATGACTGTACTGGAGTCTATAGGGCAAAGAGCTTTATTCAAATAAAATAACATTATATAAACAACTTGGTGCAGTTGCATCAATTTTTGACGATTCTAAAAGCATATAGATATATAACTTAGATGCTTTGCGAGTCGCTCTGTGACCGTCAAAGTGTACAGAAGGTGTAGCAATTCCGTGAATTTAAATAAGTGTCAAAGTGTATCCCATCTATACTTTATCTCTTATACTATTGTGTCTACCAGTAGTGGATATCAATTTCGCATATCACGGCTAGCGGGAACCTGAAAAGAAGTCGGGATTCATCTCCCGATGTATCACTCCTACGGGATCGGTTAAAATTCAAAAAATTGGATCCAAATAGCCTTATGGCTCAATATTCAAACCGGTATAGCGTGCTAGCAAACTTGAATTCAACTCAAGTTTCTAGCGGCACAAACCTCAAGGAAAAACGCAACGCGAACATCACAGCTTCAAAAAGTGGAAATAAGTCAGCTGAAACCATGACAGAAGGTGAGTCTACATCAAAACGGCCTAAACCGCCGCCGATCGTAGTGTCAGATCTCCAAAGAGCATCAGTTATGGCCTTGCTTGGCAGTATTTCCATTACGAAGTTCGCACTGAAGCATATGGCGATCGGAATCAAAATCATTGTAAAATCCATCGATGATTACTCAAAACTTCACAAACATTTAATCGAGAAGAAAGTAAATTTTTTCACTCACTCTCGAGCTGACGAGAGGCCAACTAAATTCCTTCTAACCGGTTTGCCTGAGATGCCAGCAGACTCTCTCAAACGTTATCTGGCCGCCAACCATGATCTACAATGCCTAGACATCAAGCAAATCCAAATCGACCCAGACAGAAGGCGCTTTCAAGACCAGACAGTCTACATTCTATATTTTCAACGCGGATCAGTGAAACTCCAACAGCTGCGTAGCATCAAAGCTGTTATGAACACGATAGTTCGCTGGGACTACCAGCGAAGAAATCAAAATCAGCCAACTCATAGAGTGAGAGCCAGCGCCTGCCAGACTTACGTCATAGTATAAAGGCTAAAATTTTGTGGGTGTATTCTCACTACTGTAGGTAAGAAAGTTCGGGGGTTACAAACCTTGACTAACGGTGGCTTATACAGGTAGCAGGTTACAAAGGTGTGCAAAAACCGGGCTTACTTACGTTAAAGTATAGCGTCTGGGATTTTGATATTATATTTAAATAACTATTTTAAGTCATGGTTTAAGAAGCCAGACGCATCCGAAGGGTCTAACGCTACAAATACACCGAGAAAGCGTTGCCCATGAATATGTAAGAGAATATTATTATTAGTACTAACTACGACCTTTAGAGCTTAGTGAAGTTAAAAAATAATAAAATTTGCATCTATACTTACATATATGTATGTATATATAACTTTCCTCTTTCGAAGGTAAAAGTATACTGTCCTACTAAGCATAAACGTTCTATGTACATTTTATTACTTTCGAGATATTCAATGATTTGTGTTTTGATTTGTGCTGGATAGACTGAGAGCCAGCTATACGTCAAAGTATAAAGGCTAAAATTTTGTGTGAGTACTCTCACTACTATAGGTAAGAAAGTTCGGGGGTTACAAACCTTGACTAACGGGGGCTTATACAGGTAGCAGGTTACTAATACGTGCAATAAACTGGCTTATTTATGTTAAAGTATAAAAGCTGGTATTTGAATGTTATGTTGAAACTACTATTTTAGGTCAATGTTTAAGAAACCAGATCCATCCGAAGGGCCTTACACTCCCAAAGACTTTCTATAAGGTCAAATACATCCACCCTTAAAACGAAAGCCCATGTACATAAATATATGTTAGTACTCAAATAATAAGAATACTTATAATTACCTCTACAATTATTGTATTTACATTTTTCAAAGGCTTCAAATATTGTGCCAATATATACATAATTAATACTTATTTAACAACGTTGCAATAATTTAATCATCGTCGTTTTCATTATTTTCACCATCTCCATCATTTTCATCATACTCCCAATCATGGACTTGATCGCTTTCATCGGTTTCACTGCTGCCACCATCTGATATGTCTGTAAAAAAAACAAGTTTATTAGATTCTAAGTAAGTAATTAAAATTCATCGTTTCATTAAAAAAGTAACTGGCGGAGTTTGTAGTGCATCACTAACGAAGTTCAGCAATTGATCGCCTTCGAACCATTTAAATTTATATTGGTTGTCATTTATGATCCATCCATAATTTTCCGGGTTGTATATGTGCGGGTTCTTCAAGTGAGCATCCATATGCTTGCAATATATTTTGTCCTTAAGACGTGCTGAATTAGCTCACTTTTACATGGTGGTAAATTACTCGCATCGAAATTTCTTAATTTTATTTGGAATGACTCATTTACATCTGCGGCTCACTTGAAGAACCCGCACATTTACAACCCGGAAAATTATGGATGGATCATAAATGACAACGAATATGAATTTAAATGGTTCAAAGGCGATCAATTGCCGGACTTCGTTAGTGATGCACTACAAACTCCGCCAGGTACTTTTTTTAATGAAACGATGAATTTTAATCATTACTTACTTAGAATCTAATAAACTTGTTTTTTTACAGACATATCAAATGGTGACAGCAGTGAAACCGATGAAAGCGATCAAGTCCATGATTGGGAGTATGATGAAAATGATGGAGATGGTGAAAATAATGAAAATGACGATGATTAAATTATTGTAACATTGTTACATAAGTATTAATTATGTATATATTGGCACAATATTTGAAGCCTTTGAAAAATGTAAATAAAATACTTGTAGCGGTAATTATAAGTATTAGTATTATTTGAGTACTAACGGGATCGTATCGAAATCTCAAATCACAAAGTCCCGAATCAACAAAATCCCGTATGTTTCGAAATTCCCGTATTCCAAAATCCCGAAATACAAAATCCCGAAATTCAAAATCCCAAAAAACAAAATCCCGAAACTCAAAATTTCGTGAAATGAAACCTATTCATATAATTATATAACAAAAACAGTGATTCAAGTTTTTATTTGGGAAAAAATTTCAACATAGAGACATATTGTACGCGATTCTTCTTAAATAATTGATTGTTTCAGTTTCAAACCTTTATTTTTATTATTTTTTTTTTATTTTTTTGGTACCTTGCCAAATTTTCCTTCTCTGATTCTTTCTAATTTTAGCTTTCGTCATTTTAGATACAATAGCTACAAGAGCTGAAGGAAAAATCCCGTAATTTTGCATAATATAGAATCAGGCGCGGCGCCGCGCAAAACTACGGGATTTTTTACTACGGGATTTTGTAATACAGGATTTTGTCTTACGGGATTTTATGTTTCAGGATTTTGTAATGCGGGATTTCGTAATCGGGATTTTGTAAACGGGATATTGTCATACGAGATTTTGTACCCAACCCAGTACTAACATATATTTATGTACATGGGCTTTCGTTTTAAGGGTGGATGGATTTGACCTTATAGAAAGTCTGTGGGAGTGTAAGACCCTTCGGATGGATCTGGTTTCTTAAACATTGACCTAAAATAGTAGTTTCAACATAATATTCAAATACCAGCCTTTATACTTTAACATAAATAAGCCAGTTTATTGCACGTATTAGTAACCTGCTACCTGTATAAGCCACCGTTAGTCAAGGTTTGTAACCCCCGAACTTTCTTAACTACAGTAGTGAGAATATTCACACAAAATTTTGCTTTGGTGCTAGCACATGATTAACAGCACCGGACAATTTCGTAAATATTGCACCAACAGATGCTTTCATTTTCTATTCATAATCAAACCATTTACAATAAAATAAGCAACCGATATTTGAAAGTTCCGAGTTTTGGAAATTTTATTGTTTGTTACTTGAATCTATAACCAAGTTTATTAGCTTATTCATCTACATCATCCCCTTTCTATGGTAAGCATAATTTATGACAAACGACTTCGATTATATAAAAGCACTAAAAGATTATATAAAAGCAAAGCATCTAAGTTATACATCTATATGCTTTTAGAATCGTCAAAAATTGGTGCAACTGCACCAAATTGTTTATATAATGTTATTTTATTTGAATAAAGCTCTTTGTTCTATAGGCTCCAGTACAGTCATGGGATCATAACGAAATTTATATGGCAAATTAAAATTATTGTAGATAATAATTAGTATAATTCTAGTTTGAAAAACAATAATAGGGTTGCCAGCTATGATTGTTTTTGTATTTTTTGACATAGCTTTAGTAAGTGATTTTATCATAAAGTTTTGAAATCGTAGTATTCTTGTAGTTAAAATACACACCAAATACTAAGATCTAGAAAGTTTAAAAGCTCTTGCGATTGGTAGCCCTAAATTTCTTTTTATCCCTATAACTTCCAACGCAGTGATCGGATCAATACGAAATTCGCAGAGCAAGTTGACTTCAACGTGAGGCAGATATGACTTATTATCGGCTTCGGTGCTAGCAAAGGACTGCTAGCACGAGGTGGTTTTGTTATTTTTGTACCAATAAATGCTCGCATTAAGTATTCACTTCGCGAATATACAATATATAGCAATATATGACAATACATACAACATATAAAATGTAAGACAATAACAACAATATAACAACAATATATAAGACAATATATAACAATACAATCAAAATCTCCACAAATCCTCTACTGTTCTTCGCACATCAGTATTTCTAGCGGTTCTGATGCGCTAGGGTTTTTTTTAAATTTTCTTTCCATATTTCAACTAAAATAATCTTCATTTTCTTATTTATGTTTGCTTTTGTTATTGTGACTAATATAATAGGACTTAAGTTTAATTAAAAGTCTAGCGCATCAGAACTGCTAGAAAAACTAATTTCTGAAATTCGTTCTCATCGGAGGATTTCATCGAAAGTTTCAGCTGTTAAACGTTGTTGGAGGCTGCCATCCGCAAAATGTTCAAAACCCGGAAAATTTAAAAATTGGTTTCTTATTTTTATTGCAAATGCTTTGCATATGAGTTTGTAGTTTGAAGCATCTGTTGGTGCAATATTTACGAAAATGGCTAATGCTGGTTACCCTGTGTCAGCGGCAAAGCAAAATATATATCAAATCTGCTTCACGTTAACTTAAACCCAAACAGTAAATTTCGTTTGGATTGAATCACTGCGCTAGAAGTTATACGGGTGAAGAGAATTTCAATGTCGCCACCCTCAAAACTTTTCAAATTGTTAAAGCGTTAATATTTGTTGCTTATTTTTATTGCAATATCATTCCCATTTGCAAATCTAATGACAAAATCGCTCAATAAAGAAATTCCACAAAATTACGAAAACGGTTATAGCTGGCAGCTCTTTTTTGATTTTTGTACGAAATTCCTATGAAATTAGGCTCACGTTAAGGACCATTTACTGCATGATTTTCGTTTTTATTTCTACACTGGACCGGAAGTTAGAGGGGAAAAAGCTGTATTTTGGTGAGCAAATTTGCAAGATTTAGTAGACAAAAATCACCATAGCTGGCAATTCTATTCTAATTTTTCAGCCAATGTTTCACCAAATGTTACATAAAGTAAGATCCAAGTACTGTGTGAATTATGTTAATATCTGTCTTATAATCGCAAGTTATAGTCCGGAAACTGGTTTTTTTTTCTCAGTGATTTTTCGAGATGGTACCACTGCCCCAGAGTTACCCGTATTTCAAAATCACTGCAATCAGACCTGGTCTTAGCTAATACCAATATGTGTAGAAAATTTCGTGATGATCCGGGAATCCGGTCGTCAGTTCTCGTGAACAGAACCTTCGAGTGCTGAAAATAGAGGTAATTTGGTGATGGGCTGCCGTTCTCGTGGAAATCGGAATTTTGAAAATTTTAATTTGACATGAAGCACAAAGGTTAAGATATATCAATGATTTGAATTTTTTGTCAAAAATCAAAAATTTTTCAGGAGGTCAATGATTTGAAGGATTTTTTTTCGGGAGCCTACCGTAGCTAGAGGATTACCCGCACTATCTTGAAAACCTATGTGTGTTAAATCTTAGTCAACATCAATATGCTCTGGAAATTTAATGATGATCCAATGTTTTGTCAGAAGTGATGACAAATCAAAATTTGCAGAAAAATCTCTGCTAAATAACTATTTTAAGTCATGGTTTAAGAAGCCAGACGCATCCGAAGGGTCTAACGCTACAAATACACCGAGAAAGCGTTGCCCATGAATATGTAAGAGAATATTATTATTAGTATTAACTACGACCTTTAGAGCTTAGTGAAGTTAAAAAATAATAAAATTTGCATCTATACTTACATATATGTATGTATATATAACTTTCCTCTTTCGAAGGTAAAAGTATACTGTCCTACTAAGCATAAACGTTCTATGTACATTTTATTACTTTCGAGATATTCAATGATTTGTGTTTTGATTTGTGCTGGATAGACTGAGAGCCAGCTATACGTCAAAGTATAAAGGCTAAAATTTTGTGTGAGTACTCTCACTACTATAGGTAAGAAAGTTCGGGGGTTACAAACCTTGACTAACGGGGGCTTATACAGGTAGCAGGTTACTAATACGTGCAATAAACTGGCTTATTTATGTTAAAGTATAAAAGCTGGTATTTGAATGTTATGTTGAAACTACTATTTTAGGTCAATGTTTAAGAAACCAGATCCATCCGAAGGGCCTTACACTCCCAAAGACTTTCTATAAGGTCAAATACATCCACCCTTAAAACGAAAGCCCATGTACATAAATATATGTTAGTACTCAAATAATAAGAATACTTATAATTACCTCTACAATTATTGTATTTACATTTTTCAAAGGCTTCAAATATTGTGCCAATATATACATAATTAATACTTATTTAACAACGTTGCAATAATTTAATCATCGTCGTTTTCATTATTTTCACCATCTCCATCATTTTCATCATACTCCCAATCATGGACTTGATCGCTTTCATCGGTTTCACTGCTGTCACCATCTGATATGTCTGTAAAAAAAACAAGTTTATTAGATTCTAAGTAAGTAATTAAAATTCATCGTTTAATTAAAAAAGTAACTGGCGGAGTTTGTAGTGCATCACTAACGAAGTTCAGCAATTGATCGCCTTCGAACCATTTAAATTTATATTGGTTGTCATTTATGATCCATCCATAATTTTCCGGGTTGTATATGTGCGGGTTCTTCAAGTGAGCATCCATATGCTTGCAATATATTTTGTCCTTAAGACGTGCTGAATTAGCTCACTTTTACATGGTGGTAAATTACTCGCATCGAAATTTCTTAATTTTATTTGGAATGACTCATTTACATCTGCGGCTCACTTGAAGAACCCGCACATTTACAACCCGGAAAATTATGGATGGATCATAAATGACAACGAATATGAATTTAAATGGTTCAAAGGCGATCAATTGCCGGACTTCGTTAGTGATGCACTACAAACTCCGCCAGGTACTTTTTTTAATGAAACGATGAATTTTAATCATTACTTACTTAGAATCTAATAAACTTGTTTTTTTACAGACATATCAAATGGTGACAGCAGTGAAACCGATGAAAGCGATCAAGTCCATGATTGGGAGTATGATGAAAATGATGGAGATGGTGAAAATAATGAAAATGACGATGATTAAATTATTGTAACATTGTTACATAAGTATTAATTATGTATATATTGGCACAATATTTGAAGCCTTTGAAAAATGTAAATAAAATACTTGTAGCGGTAATTATAAGTATTAGTATTATTTGAGTACTAACGGGATCGTATCGAAATCTCAAATCACAAAGTCCCGAATCAACAAAATCCCGTATGTTTCGAAATTCCCGTATTCCAAAATCCCGAAATACAAAATCCCGAAATTCAAAATCCCAAAAAACAAAATCCCGAAACTCAAAATTTCGTGAAATGAAACCTATTCATATAATGATATAACAAAAACAGTGATTCAAGTTTTTATTTGGGAAAAAATTTCAACATAGAGACATATTGTACGCGATTCTTCTTAAATAATTGATTGTTTCAGTTTCAAACCTTTATTTTTATTATTTTTTTTTTATTTTTTTGGTACCTTGCCAAATTTTCCTTCTCTGATTCTTTCTAATTTTAGCTTTCGTCATTTTAGATACAATAGCTACAAGAGCTGAAGGAAAAATCCCGTAGTTTTGCATAATATAGAATCAGGCGCGGCGCCGCGCAAAACTACGGGATTTTTTACTACGGGATTTTGTAATACAGGATTTTGTCTTACGGGATTTTATGTTTCAGGATTTTGTAATGCGAGATTTCGTAATCGGGATTTTGTAAACGGGATATTGTCATACGAGATTTTGTACCCAACCCAGTACTAACATATATTTATGTACATGGGCTTTCGTTTTAAGGGTGGATGGATTTGACCTTATAGAAAGTCTGTGGGAGTGTAAGACCCTTCGGATGGATCTGGTTTCTTAAACATTGACCTAAAATAGTAGTTTCAACATAATATTCAAATACCAGCCTTTATACTTTAACATAAATAAGCCAGTTTATTGCACGTATTAGTAACCTGCTACCTGTATAAGCCACCGTTAGTCAAGGTTTGTAACCCCCGAACTTTCTTAACTACAGTAGTGAGAATATTCACACAAAATTTTGCTTTGGTGCTAGCACATGATTAACAGCACCGGACAATTTCGTAAATATTGCACCAACAGATGCTTTCATTTTCTATTCATAATCAAACCATTTACAATAAAATAAGCAACCGATATTTGAAAGTTCCGAGTTTTGGAAATTTTATTGTTTGTTACTTGAATCTATAACCAAGTTTATTAGCTTATTCATCTACATCATCCCCTTTCTATGGTAAGCATAATTTATGACAAACGACTTCGATTATATAAAAGCACTAAAAGATTATATAAAAGCAAAGCATCTAAGTTATACATCTATATGCTTTTAGAATCGTCAAAAATTGGTGCAACTGCACCAAATTGTTTATATAATGTTATTTTATTTGAATAAAGCTCTTTGTTCTATAGGCTCCAGTACAGTCATGGGATCATAACGAAATTTATATGGCAAATTAAAATTATTGTAGATAATAATTAGTATAATTGTAGTTTGAAAAACAATAATAGGGTTGCCAGCTATGATTGTTTTTGTATTTTTTGACATAGCTTTAGTAAGTGATTTTATCATAAAGTTTTGAAATCGTAGTATTCTTGTAGTTAAAATACACACCAAATACTAAGATCTAGAAAGTTTAAAAGCTCTTGCGATTGGTAGCCCTAAATTTCTTTTTATCCCTATAACTTCCAACGCAGTGATCGGATCAATACGAAATTCGCAGAGCAAGTTGACTTCAACGTGAGGCAGATATGACTTATTATCGGCTTCGGTGCTAGCAAAGGACTGCTAGCACGAGGTGGTTTTGTTATTTTTGTACCAATAAATGCTCGCATTAAGTATTCACTTCGCGAATATACAATATATAGCAATATATGACAATACATACAACATATAAAATGTAAGACAATAACAACAATATAACAACAATATATAAGACAATATATAACAATACACTCAAAATCTGCACAAATCCTCTACTGTTCTTCGCACATCAGTATTTCTAGCGGTTCTGATGCGCTAGGGTTTTTTTTAAATTTTCTTTCCATATTTCAACTAAAATAATCTTCATTTTCTTATTTATGTTTGCTTTTGTTATTGTGACTAATATAATAGGACTTAAGTTTAATTAAAAGTCTAGCGCATCAGAACTGCTAGAAAAACTAATTTCTGAAATTCGTTCTCATCGGAGGATTTCATCGAAAGTTTCAGCTGTTAAACGTTGTTGGAGGCTGCCATCCGCAAAATGTTCAAAACCCGGAAAATTTAAAAATTGGTTTCTTATTTTTATTGCAAATGCTTTGCATATGAGTTTGTAGTTTGAAGCATCTGTTGGTGCAATATTTACGAAAATGGCTAATGCTGGTTACCCTGTGTCAGCGGCAAAGCAAAATATATATCAAATCTGCTTCACGTTAACTTAAACCCAAACAGTAAATTTCGTTTGGATTGAATCACTGCGCTAGAAGTTATACGGGTGAAGAGAATTTCAATGTCGCCACCCTCAAAACTTTTCAAATTGTTAAAGCGTTAATATTTGTTGCTTATTTTTATTGCAATATCATTCCCATTTGCAAATCTAATGACAAAATCGCTCAATAAAGAAATTCCACAAAATTACGAAAACGGTTATAGCTGGCAGCTCTTTTTTGATTTTTGTACGAAATTCCTATGAAATTAGGCTCACGTTAAGGACCATTTACTGCATGATTTTCGTTTTTATTTCTACACTGGACCGGAAGTTAGAGGGGAAAAAGCTGTATTTTGGTGAGCAAATTTGCAAGATTTAGTAGACAAAAATCACCATAGCTGGCAATTCTATTCTAATTTTTCAGCCAATGTTTCACCAAATGTTACATAAAGTAAGATCCAAGTACTGTGTGAATTATGTTAATATCTGTCTTATAATCGCAAGTTATAGTCCGGAAACTGGTTTTTTTTCTCAGTGATTTTTCGAGATGGTACCACTGCCCCAGAGTTACCCGTATTTCAAAATCACTGCAATCAGACCTGGTCTTAGCTAATACCAATATGTGTAGAAAATTTCGTGATGATCCGGGAATCCGGTCGTCAGTTCTCGTGAACAGAACCTTCGAGTGCTGAAAATAGAGGTAATTTGGTGATGGGCTGCCGTTCTCGTGGAAATCGGAATTTTGAAAATTTTAATTTGACATGAAGCACAAAGGTTAAGATATATCAATGATTTGAATTTTTTGTCAAAAATCAAAAATTTTTCAGGAGGTCAATGATTTGAAGGATTTTTTTTCGGGAGCCTACCGTAGCTAGAGGATTACCCGCACTATCTTGAAAACCTATGTGTGTTAAATCTTAGTCAACATCAATATGCTCTGGAAATTTAATGATGATCCAATGTTTTGTCAGAAGTGATGACAAATCAAAATTTGCAGAAAAATCTCTGCTTACTTGTAGGCACGCTGCACCCACACACGGCTAAAAATTTCCAATTTTTCAACATTGACAAGCTTATTTTTTCTAATATCGTGAAATTTCTAATATCGTGACTCCTAGCGGCTGCTGTTCACTTCGTCGAACGGTAACGTAGCCATCCACCAAACAAAACACATCGGAATGCAATATCATTTGGAAAATGCCTCTGAGCGTAAAGGACGTGCACTGTATCTGAGCGTTAAATGCTTTTAAGCAATGATGGGCATTGGGATGAAAAAATGTGTAGCAGATATTGTTAAAAAAAGTAGCAAATTCAGAAAAAAAGTAGTCGAAATTAGACATATACATATATAGTGTATAAAAAAGCCGAGAAAAACGACTTTTTCTACTCAATCCCCTCATCTGTCCAAGATTGCTTGATTGCATTCGAATGCATTAAACTGAAGCGTTTATCGATAGATAATGGTAGCGTATACAGCACACGTTTAGTCCGCGGACTATACACCAAATTTCACCTAAATTTTTAAATCCACGTGCTGTAAACACTCAGTATCCGACCTTAATTAAAGTCGGTCCACGATTTCAAGTGACCTGACCTAAAATAGGTCGTGGACTATATACCGCTGTAAGCACAACCAACCTAAACATTGATCTTTGCGCTCCTATTAATAATGTATGTATGTTGAATATAAACTCATAACATTCCTCTTTGACACAAAATCATTGAAATAAACATGTTTGAGAGGCAAATGAAACGATAAATACAATGTATGAACGAAAATTAAACTAAATGACAGCTGTCATGTACGAACGAGGACTAAATTCGACCTTAGCAAATTTGATGACTAAGTTCATTTAGTCCACGCTTTAGGTAAAGTCACATTTGGTCCGACCGCTGTATATCCCACCAATATATAACTTGTATGGGCTATTGTGATTTGAACCAGAATATTTGCAGATGATCAAAATCGAAAAAAACCCTAGCGCATCAGAACCGCTAGAAATACTAATGTTCGAAGAACAGTAGAGGATTTGTGCAGATTTTGAGTGTATTGTTATAAATTGTTGTTATATCGTTGTTATTGTCTTATATATTATATATTGTATGTATTGTCATATATAATGTTATATATTGTATATTCGCGATGTGAATACTTAATGCGAGCATTAATTGGTACGAAAATAACAAAAACACCTTGTACTAGCAATCCTTTGCTAGCACCGAACCCAAAAATAAGTCAAGTCAACCTGCTCTGGGAATTTCGTATTGATCCGATCACTGCATTGGAAGTTAAAGGGATACAAAGAAATTTAGGGTCACCATTCGCAAGAGCTTTTAAACTTTCTAGATCTTAGTATTTGGTGTGTATTTTCACTACAGGACCACTACAATTTGAAAACTATGATAAAATCGCTTACTAAAGCTATGTCAAAAAATACAAAAAAAATCATAGCTGGCAGCCCTATCATTGTTCTACTGAATATTGTCTACAATAATTTAAATTTGCCATATAAATTTCATCATGATACCATGACTGTACTGGAGCCTATAGGGCAAAGAGCTTTATTCAAATAAAATAACATTATATAAACAACTTGGTGCAGTTGCATCAATTTTTGACGATTCTAAAAGCATATAGATATATAACTTAGATGCTTTGCGAGTCGCTCTGTGACCGTCAAAGTGTACAGAAGGTGTAGCAATTCCGTGAATTTAAATAAGTGTCAAAGTGTATCCCATCTATACTTTATCTCTTATACTATTGTGTCTACCAGTAGTGGATATCAATTTCGCATATCACGGCTAGCGGGAACCTGAAAAGAAGTCGGGATTCATCTCCCGATGTATCACTCCTACGGGATCGGTTAAAATTAAAAAAATTGGATCCAAATAGACTTATGGCTCAATATTCAAACCGGTATAGCGTGCTAGCAAACTTGAATTCAACTCAAGTTTCTAGCGGCACAAACCTCAAGGAAAAACGCAACGCGAACATCACAGCTTCAAAAAGTGGAAATAAGTCAGCTGAAACCATGACAGAAGGTGAGTCTACATCAAAACGGCCTAAACCGCCGCCGATCGTAGTGTCAGATCTCCAAAGAGCATCAGTTATGGCCTTGCTTGGCAGTATTTCCATTACGAAGTTCGCACTGAAGCATATGGCGATCGGAATCAAAATCATTGTAGAATCCATCGATGATTACTCAAAACTTCACAAACATTTAATCGAGAAGAAAGTAAATTTTTTCACTCACTCTCGAGCTGACGAGAGGCCAACTAAATTCCTTCTAACCGGTTTGCCTGAGATGCCAGCAGACTCTCTCAAACGTTATCTGGCCGCCAACCATGATCTACAATGCCTAGACATCAAGCAAATCCAAATCGACCCAGACAGAAGGCGCTTTCAAGACCAGACAGTCTACATTCTATATTTTCAACGCGGATCAGTGAAACTCCAACAGCTGCGTAGCATCAACGCTGTTATGAACACGATAGTTCGCTGGGACTACCAGCGAAGAAATCAAAATCAGCCAACTCATAGAGTGAGAGCCAGTGCCTGCCAGACTTACGTCATAGTATAAAGGCTAAAATTTTGTGGGTGTATTCTCACTACTGTAGGTAAGAAAGTTCGGGGGTTACAAACCTTGACTATCGGTGGCTTATACAGGTAGCAGGTTACAAAGGTGTGCAAAAACCGGGCTTACTTACGTTAAAGTATAGCGTCTGGGATTTTGATATTATATTTAAATAACTATTTTAAGTCATGGTTTAAGAAGCCAGACGCATCCGAAGGGTCTAACGCTACAAATACACCGAGAAAGCGTTGCCCATGAATATGTAAGAGAATATTATTATTAGTATTAACTACGACCTTTAGAGCTTAGTGAAGTTAAAAAATAATAAAATTTGCATCTATACTTACATATACGTATGTATATATAACTTTCCTCTTTCGAAGGTAAAAGTATACTGCCCTACTAAGCATAAACGTTCTATGTACATTTTATTACTTTCGAGATATTCAATGATTTGTGTTTTGATTTGTGCTGGATAGACTGAGAGCCAGCTATACGTCAAAGTATAAAGGCTAAAATTTTGTGTGAGTATTCTCACTACTATAGGTAAGAAAGTTCGGGGGTTACAAGCCTTGACTAACGGGGGCTTATACAGGTAGCAGGTTACTAATACGTGCAATAAACTGGCTTATTTATGTTAAAGTATAAAAGCTGGTATTTTGAATGTTATGTTGAAACTACTATTTTAGGTCAATGTTTAAGAAACCAGATCCATCCGAAGGGCCTTACACTCCCAAAGACTTTCTATAAGGTCAAATACATCCACCCTTAAAACGAAAGCCCATGTACATAAATATATGTTAGTACTCAAATAATAAGAATACTTATAATTCCCTCTACAATTATTGTATTTACATTTTTCAAAGGCTTCAAATATTGTGCCAATATATACACAATTAATACTTATTTAACAACGTTGCAATAATTTAATCATCGTCGTTTTCATTATTTTCACCATCTCCATCATTTTCATCATACTCCCAATCATGGACTTGATCGCTTTCATCGGTTTCACTGCTGTCACCATCTGATATGTCTGTAAAAAAAACAAGTTTATTAGATTCTAAGTAAGTAATTAAAA
>OX376373.1:109108355-109163355 GCA_947369275.1 Nemotelus nigrinus
GGGGATAAAATATAAGTTGGGACGATTGAAATCCCCTAGGAATATTATTTTGTTTTTTCATTCAGAGACGTTGTAATGGAAGATATTCATTCACAGAAATGTTTGTAAACTGATTCGTCCGATCTGGGTGGAATATAGGCCAAACTAATATAAAGGAAAAAGTTATTCAAAGAAACACGAATAACAAGGTGTTGAAACAATACATTGGGGGTGGTGTCAATAATCTCACTTGAAAGTGTGTTGCTAACCACCAGCATAACCTCAACCGCCTCGCATTTGACCTGTGGAACAATAGTCACGATCGCTTCTGTAAATTGTCCAACTGCTATCAAGGATCTTTCATTCTTATAGGAATCATTTAGCCATGTTTCTGTGAAGGCGAGTAAATTAAAGTGGCGGGATTTTGCGTCAAGATATAATTTATTTAATTTCCCTCTCATGCCACTACAATTGTGGTAAAAGAGTCTGAGTCCATGTAAAAGAAGGTGTTATGTTAGGATAAATGCCTAACAGAGTTGACTGCTTTTCGACGAGAAGCAGTTGTCATCAAATTTTCAAAAGAGGCAGTATTCGTAGTTGCCTCTGCAGAGGCGACATAGGTAGCCAGCTGGCTAGAGGGTTAAGAGGAGCTAATTATTGGCTACGTTGTTGTTTGTATTTTGAAGGGAAGAAACGGAAGCAACAATAGGATGTGGTATTAATGGATGTTACGAGTATAAGTAATTTGAGGATTTTGAATGGATGGACATTTGCGGGTATTAGGAACATTATTTGAATACAATTTTTTCTTACAGTGTTAGGTACTTCTTACGGCTATTGTTGGTCCTTCGATTCTTCCAGGAGAAAATCTAAAGCCATTCCTGCCGAATTTGCTGTTACTTCCGTCTAAAGTCATGTACATCCAGGCATATTTTGAGGGAATGAAAACCTTGTATCGTTTCTGTGAGTTGTGTTTTCGTTGTGGTAGTTTGGTGATAAAATAATCATTGATGTGGAGTCCAGCTTCGAGGAACGTATTCAACCATCCTTGATCAGCAGTGGGAGGAATAACTTTGACGAAAAACGCTACTTTGTCGGTATCAACTGGTAAATGGAAGCGTGATCCTTCGTATTGGCAAGTTTCATTATATTTGTTTATTTTTTAATGCGACTGTCTCACTCATTTTTGACCAATATGTACCAAATTTATATATTGGCTTGGCTGCAGTAGAAGTCAATTCTTTGGTAGGAGACGAAGCCATGTCTTTTGTAGTCACTTTTGGCATGTTGCTGTTAATTTCGGCCATTGAGAGCTCATGGAGAAGCGAATGTTCGTAAATAGCTGGCTGATTATTTATGTTTTCCAATGGTTTTATATATATATATATATATATATATATATATATATATATATATATATATATATATATATATATATATATATATATATATATATATATATGTATATATATATACATATATATATATATATATATATATATATATATATATATATATAGTTATATATATATATATATATATATATATATATTTATTAGATATATATATATATATATATATATATATATATATATTATATATATATATATATATATATATATATATATATATATATATATATATATATTTATATATATATGGAAATATGAATTTTTGGGCGAATCGATTTTAATTCTAATGTTCTTCGAACATGAATAAAAGAAACATGCATGTGTTGTTGCCATTTCACAGCCATTCTGTTGAATCAGCGTGAGCTGGTTTGTTTACCAACATAAATGCTTTCATTCGCTTTATCATGTGGTCATCTTATAACCACAGCTAGAGTCCAGATTTTTGATTCCACTCATGGCTTAGTGGGTAAGGCGTCTGCTTTACGTTCATGAAACCATGAGTTCAAATCCTTGTGGAATCAAAAGATTTTCATTTTACACTTATATGTAAGTGGCTAGAGAAAGATTATGTATATGCAGAATAGGAAATTCAATAAGGAAAGTATTACTATGAGCGTAGATGGCATAGTTCCAGCTCCCCGGACCCATACCTCCGCCTTTCAGGTAGACTGAAGAGACTTTACAATTTATTTGCTTATATTTCACTGCATTTTTGACATTCGGTTAAATTGACCATTTAGTGCTCTTACTTTTTTAATTACACTATATGATAAAATGTGTATCACTCATGAAATTTACTATAAATACAGCAACATGATCCCGACTTGTCATTATTCAGTCGAAAGTCGCAGCAATCAGTCGAATCTCTTAGCACCGCGGAAATGTCGAAGTTCTTTATTAGCAAAGAGTACTTTGTGTATGTGAAGCGTTTCAATATGAAAGGTCGACGAATAGAGTTCAACATAGTTGTACCACCGAAAAATATTGATGAACTATCGTGGATGAAAGATGCCGTTGAAGACATAATCAAATACTCTACTGAGGAAGTTGACCCGGATGACATGATAGGGATAACCTTTTGCGGAGAAAGTTTCAAAGAAAAAGGACCCAGATGGATGAAATTTAGACCCGCGTCTGCTGTTTGTATATAAGATGTATGGGGATTAATTTCAAAAATATTCCATTGTAATTCTGAAGGCTTGAACACAGATACATTTTGCCTACAAATTGCATCAGTTAATTTACCTAAAGGTAAAGGAAGTAATCGAGCTCGAAAATATAATACGTTTTCTGAAGAGTGTGCTTTGAGGAAAGTTATAGTGACGATAGGCAATAAGGATAATCTATCTTTACCACGAGCACTAGTTGTGGCGCTATCTTTTGCTGATAAAGATCCTGATTATAGAAAAGTTCAAAGAGATATTGGGAAGGTGCAGACAAAACAAGTTGCTGAGCTTTTGGAGAGATCGAAAATCATCATACCTATTGAGGGTTCTGGTATTTTAGAGTTACAACAGTTTCAAAGCTACCTGAAAAACTACAAAATCATAGTGTATCGATACGGAAGTAAAAGACGAGATGTAATGTTTGAAGGAGTCACATAGGGCAGACATTATATTAACTATACCATGACGGACACTATAATGTTATTACCTCTCTGACAGCAGCATTGTGCTGACTATATTATTACAAAGAAAACGTAATAGATACCTTTGTGAAGAATTTAATGGATGCTTGGAAAAAATTTAAAAAGGTGATTGTAATCGCACATAACGGACGAGCATTTGACCACCAATTCATATTAAAGTATTTATTTGAAAAACTGATTTAAAGCCGAACTCAATAATGCGCGGTACAAAAATCCTTATGATGCAAGTGGACAATATAAAATTCATAGACTCGTTGAACTATTTCCCTATGGCTCTTTCTCAACTACCGTAAGCTTTTGATTTGCCGCCTGTTTACAAAAAGGGCTATTTCCCTCACCTATTTAACACCGTGAAAAATGAAAATTACATTGGCCCACTCCCGGGGAAAAAGTATTATGCCCCAGATACCATGAAAATTGAAGAACGCCATGTATTTCTCAAATGGTACGAGGACCACAAAGGCGATGAGTTTGATATGCAGCGTGATTTGCTCGAATATTGCACTAGTGATGTACAAATTTTAACAGAAGCATGTCTGAAATTCAGGAAAATGATGATACATGAGTGCAGTGTGGATCCGTTTATTGAAGCCACAACAATCAGCGTGCAATTTAGTTTTTAGACGAAACTTTCTCGAGCCTGATACAATTGCTAGCCAAGATAGCCAAGAAACGGCTATCGAGGTGAAGATCGTCAATCGAAAAAGGCACTACAGTGGTTGATATGGGAAGAGAGTCAACGTCAAATGAAAATTTTACATTTAGCTAAGTAAAGAGAAGCAGTTTTATATGGTGTTAAAGTTGATGGCTTTTGCCCTGAAAGAAATCAGGTATTTGAATTTCATGGCTGCTATTATCATGGACATCCTGTATGCTTAACTAATGCTCGCGATCACCCGCTACACGATGACCCCATGGAAGTTAACGGGATTTCCCAATAGGGTGACAAAAAAAATGAAC
Source organism: Nemotelus nigrinus (assembly GCA_947369275.1). NCBI lineage: Eukaryota > Metazoa > Arthropoda > Insecta > Diptera > Stratiomyidae > Nemotelus > Nemotelus nigrinus. The sequence goes on from OX376373.1 coordinate 109,112,355, forward strand.
AATTTACAAATTACTTGGCGAATTTGAAATAAAACGCAATCTTCTTTAATTATCGTTTATTTCTCGACGTGTCGACAACAACTGACTTAAATGAAATATGATTTGCCTCTTTATAACATTTCGAAAGCATACGTAAACAATTTACATGAATCTACAAAATTTAACCTGACTCCCGAGTTCAACTTCTTGATGACGACGCGACATGTGCATGAATTGCAAAAGAACATTACACCTGTCTGCAAAATCTGGGAAAATAATTGTGTGCGAACGTGCAAGGTACGAAAATGCAATATAAGCTGAAAATAGCGTGTTAACTCCTCCCTCCTTAAAATCTGTGTCTCACAGATTAAAAGGATAATTTGATTGGATTAGGGTAAGTGTAACTCAGATTGGATTCTGGTAATTTCAACTTAATCCCGCTCTGATAAAAAAGATAAATGAATATTACTGCCAAGGTAGTTAAGAAGATAACGGTTGCCGCATCAGAAGCAATAGAAACCACGTTATCGTCTTGGATTTTGTTTAATTTTTCCAAACTATCCAAATGTAATGTATGCAAATATTCCAGATTTAATTTAATACCCTTTTAGGTTATTTTTCAAGACAGGAGGAAGTGAATAGAACTTTTTAACTTCAAGGCTCGCGTATATTGTGTCATTAATTTGGATCGAATCATTTTGGAAATTTACTAAGAATGTACCGTTTAATAATTTTGATGAGTTGGTATGAATGATTTTCCCATAGAAATTTGTAAGAAATACCGAATTTGAATCGATCATTTCGACTATCGGTTTATTGTGAAACTCATACTCACAATCAGCGTCAAGACCATCCAAAACTTGTGTGAGACAATTGTTTGCACTAAGTTCTTGAAGAAAACGTCTCTCGCAAATGGTCAGATCACGAATATTGAGACAATTGCCATCTATGCCAACTTTTCCGATCGCTTTAAAAAGAAGTTAGAGTAAGTGACATGAATCATTTTATTATTTTGAATCGTCGGTCGAATAAAAACATGGTTAAACTCCGTAGTTTCAGTTGTAGGTAGGCAGACGACATACAGGAGGCGAGATTCCTTTACCAAAACCATCGGTTTTGCGTATTCTATGGCTTCGATCTCATTTTGGTAGGGAAGCGTTTCCATACGAGATAGAAGGATGTTAATTTCTTCATTGTCCAAAAGATTGGAATTCACTATACCTTAAGACGCAAGCTGGACTGCAAAAACAATTTCCCCAATTTCGTCCTTGAGTATGGTTAACTTGTTAAACAGTACTTATTCGAATTTAGCGTCGGTCCTTGCATTAATATCTGCCACTATCATGTTGTAGGTATCTACAAGCTCTGTAGATACTTTAGAAATATATTGGTTAATTTTATATTGCTTGTTGCTGTTTTCTATGATCTTATTTTGGGATTTAACTATATCGTCCCAGTCGGTAGCGTCGGGATTTCCTGCGATCCACTTCCAGGCGGATCCAATCCAGTTTATAGCGCGCTTTGGTTTCCTTTTACTCTTCAGTTGATTCAATTGCCTTGAAATAACAGATAGCTGCTGGTTAAGCTGTGGTCGTAAAATGCTAATTTTGTTAATTCGGTGTTGTATGACAGGTTCGATGTTTCCCAGGGTATCGTCGTATTGCTTTAGGTCGATAGTATGAATGATTTTGAAATTGCCGTTGATAATCTTCCCTAATCCTAATTTCATCGTCATGATGGGACCGTTGTATTCATAGATGTCAACAATAGCGCAAGCGCTGCCCAGGATTACTCTGAAAAAGATGAAATATTTTTTAGATGGGACTTATGGACTTTCCTTCCAGTGTTAGTAGTTATCGTGACTTTGTTATCCCTTGATACTGTTTCTTTCTTATAAAGAGGCTTATGCTTATATTTAATCTGTTTATCGATCTTATATACTACGTCACCAGGTTCGTATGTTCTTGGCTTTGTTCTTTTCCTGTTGTGGCTCTTCAATTGATTTTTTTGTTTCCGTACGATTTCTTCTTATAAATTTTCATTGAGTTTGGCCTTGAAATTATGCAGTAGCTGGTAATTTATACGTTGAGAGCGATTAAAAAATATATCTACCGGTTTTTTTCCAGTTAAGGAGTGAAACGAACTATTGTATCGGTCGACAGAAATGCTTACGATTTCCTTTGCGGAAAGATCTGGGTATTCTCTGATAAGACACCTTACGATTTCGAGGATTGTTGAATGAAGCCTTTCAATTGTGCCATTTACCTCACTCTTTTGTGGTGGTGTTAGATATACCGTAATGCCCAATTCCTTCAAAAGGTTGTGAATTATCGGGCTAATAAAGCCACCCTCGTTATCGGAGGTTAGAATTCTGGGGACTGAGAAATAATGAAGAACGTTTAGTATCTTTTTGCGTAGGTGCAGTGCAGATTTATCATTTAAGTGAAAAAATTTCGCGAATTTGCTGAACTTGTGTGATATATTTCTCCCCCATGATCTCCCTATATATCTATGTGTAGGATTTCTGTCGGATATTCGGGGATGGGTGTTTCCTGTAATTCCGGCTTGAGTGGATGGCGGTCATACTTGCTGGTATTGCAGACTTCGCAATTTTTTGTATATTTGCGGATCAGGCTGGTCATTTTCGGAAAGTAGTACTTTTCCAGGATCTGCTTCTGATTCTCACGATGGTTCCTGTGAGCTCTGCGATGTTCCTGTTGAATAATCCGCAACTGGTTGTCTTCTTGAGCTATGTCCTCCGCCACACGCTGCGTGATTCGTATCTTGAATTAAGAAAAGTGTTCTGTATAAATATCCTGCAAAAGCTGTATAAAGTGTTCTGGAATCTTAATCCCGTTTATAATGTTAGGAGAAAGTGTTTCCTTTAGAACTTTTACTAATGCTTCCTTGGTTATTTTATTTAAACGCATATAGTGCCTATGGAACCCTGCATGCGGTTGTTCATATGCATTTATTTCCTTGCCTTCAGATAGGATGATTTGTTTTTTGAAAATATTTATAGGGGCGTTACAGAATGGAATAAGATCGGTGTTGTCTTGGGACTCACTATGGGCAGTTGAAGAGCTTGAATTCAGCATATTTATTTCGAGTGGCAACCTAGATAAAGCATCTGCTACGCAGTTACTTTTGCCAGGTCTATAAATTAATTCATAGTTATACTCTTCTATTCTGGCCTTCCAGCGTTTGAGCTTCGCATTGTGATTCGCGTTGCTTAGAGCAAATGTTAACGGCTGGTGATCAGTCAAGATTTTAATCTTTTTTGCCCCGTACAGGTAAGTTCTTTATTTGTCGAGTGCCCAGACTATCGCCAAGAGCTCTTTTTCGTTGGTTGCGTAGCTCTCTTCCGTCTTATTAAGTGATCTAGATATATAGATTATTGGTTTGTCCTTCGCGAAGTCACCTTGGGACAACACGGCACCAATTGCGTGGCTTGAAGCGTCAGTTGTAAGCAAAAATGGTTTTTCAAAGTCTGGAAATGCCAGTATTTCAGAAGAAGTAAGTAATGATTTCAAGGTATTGAATGCTTCGAGTTGTGGGTTGCCAAATTCGATATCTCTATGTTTGGATTGGTTGGCTCTAACCTGCGCATTTTCACCACGAGTAAGGTTGGTCAATGGTTTCGCTATTTTTGCGAAATCTTTAATGAATTTCCTGTAATAGGACGCCATGCCCAGGAAGGCTTTTAAGTCCTTTAAATTCGATGGAGGCTTCATTTTCCTAATAGCGGAAATTTTCTCTGGATCAGGAAGAATTCCTGCAGCCGAAATAATGTATCCTAAAAATTGAACTTGACTTTTGAGAAAAGTCGATTTTTCTAAGTTAACTTTTAAATTTGTTTTTTTTAATTGTTCAAGAATTGTTTCAAGGTTTCGAAGGTGTTCTACCTCGGTTTCCCCTAGGATAATTATGTCGTCGGTGTATACGAAACAAATTTTGCCAACAAACGGCTTCAAAACATCATCAATCATGCGCTGAAAAATGGCTGGCGCGTTTTTGAGACCGAAAGGCAGTCTCGTGAATTCATATTTGCCGTTTGCGGTCGAGAAGGCAGTTTTTTGAATGTCGCTTTCTCTCATCCTGATTTGGTGAAACCCAGAAGTAAGATCGAGAGTAGTGAAGAACTTCGATTTCCCAATGCTGGCTAATGTATTGGTAATATCGGGTATTGGGTACGCATCCGATGTAGTGACGGCGTTAAGCCTTTTGAAGTCGACGACTAGACGATATTGTTTTTCACCTAACTTATTGGGTTTCTTGGGCACGATCCATATTGGAGAATTATAAGGGCTCTTTGATGGGCGAATAATTCCATCCTGTAGCATCCTTTCGATTTGTTTCTCGACCTCGTTCCTCAAGTTTACAGGGTATGGGTAGGACTTGACGTAGATGGGATCCGATGTTGATGTCTTTATCTCGGCCCTTACGCTTGTTTCCACTGTTTCAGCGTCAGTGACCGGTCCAAAAATTTCAGAATATTTCCTAAGTATTTTGTCCAAATTATCTTTAGTCTGCTGATCTAAATGATTGTTTACAAGATCCAAATTATTCACTTGTTTAGATCTTTTTGCTTTTAGAGGTATTTTAATGTTCGGAGATATTTGTAAAATATTGTTTTTCCTATCTATAATCGCGTCTAACTGTTTGAGGGTATCGTCACCAATTATACCGTCAAACGATTTTAATCCTGGTAGAACGTTAAAATTCAAAGTCGTATCATTCCCTGCTTTTTTGAAAAATTGACCTGAAACTTTTTTGGTGATGAGTATTTTACCTGCTGCTGATTGTATATTAAATGGAGTTTCTACGTATTTGGCATTAAAGGAAAATTCTGGAGCAATAAAGTTTTTATTTGCGCCAGTATCAACCAAAAATTTTAGTATCTGACCATTACGCAAGACATACTCTAAGTATGGTACGCTGGAAAGGCATCCATCATAAAATTTACCTGACCATCATCATCCTCAACATTGTCGTGATTTTGAGACTTGTTACGCCAGTGCGTAGGGTAAATCAAATTGTATGTATTTTGAAAAAAATTTAAATTGTATGTATGATGGAAATAATGAAATTGATAAAAGAATGTTTTTCAAGTAGATAAATAATAATTTAGTCGAACTCACGTTCGTTTTTAGTCCTCTTCATTTAGTGGAAATTGATTTACTTATTAGATTATGGCTATGGCTCTATCTCATTTTATAATAACTTTAAATAGCCTTTTAAAATATTTAGCTTACTTTAAAATAAGAACACGAATCGAAATGAAAAAAAATAGAAATTGTAGTGATGATGGTCATGGTCAGTCATTGTGCCGCGACGAACTTGGACTCCCCGGTGATGGAACCGAGCACTCCCCGCCAAGCCAAGCCTTCGCCGTCGATGTGTATGAGACGATCGGCGAGTACCTGACCCGGAAGCGAGCAACCCACAGCGCAGCTAAGGGGCCAAGCGGAAATCACGGCAGCCGACAGCCATCCCCAGCCGCATACCACTGAACGGTCTAACTTGGAAATTTAAAGCCAGCCTTGCGAAAAACAACTACGTATCTAACCTACATGTCTTGCTATTAATCTATCTTCAAGTTTTGGATCGAAGTGGAGCCGGGTGCACTAATTCAGCATGATTCAGCTAATCGAAAACGGAATACTAATAGATTTGACGCCTTCCAATATCCACTCATTCGGCAAGCCATTGCAATCCATCCGACCGACTACTCCAGCCTCCAATTAGTCTGAATATAACGACAACAACCGGTGGTAGCTTCACCGTTCTCGTCGATGCACAAAACCCGGTAGAGAATCTGAAGAAAATCATCGCGGAAAAGCAGAAAGTGGCTAAGGATCGTACTTGCCTGTTACATCGTGAACGTGAACTCCACGCTGGTACACTCAGGGATAATGGACTAGCTGAGGGATCGAAAATTATATTAATTCCCAACGTAGAAACTGGTTTGTTGGAACAAAGACCAGAGAACACTGTGATGCAAGCATTGGAATCATTGAATGATGCACAAGTAAATGATTTCCTTAGCGGCAAGACTCCATTGAATTTACGTATGCGTCTCGGCGATCATATGATATTAATCCAATTGCAACTGAGCAGTGTGAATCCATCGAGTCCCTCGCATACAAGTTCACGATCTCGTTCAAGTCAAAGAAGCAGTAGCAGTAAGTCGTCATCATGGTCGTCAGCTGCAGCAGCGTCGGCGACTGCATCGTCGCTTAGTAATATTATTGGTAGTAGCAATCAGATTCCTGGAAACTCGCAACAAACAATTCGGAAATTAGAGACAGATACAAACAATACTCGCCATCGTAATAGTAGTTGTTTAGGATGAGAGACATTGACTTCTTCGCGATTAGCAGCAGCAGTAAATAGTATCAATGCTTCAGAAGCATGTGGGGCAGGTGATTCCTTTTCTGGCGAGGGAAAAGCGGAGACAGTGCGTAGTGATTTGTGGACAATTTCGACACCGCAACCGTTGCCATCAAATAGTGGCTCAGGCGTCTGTTCGACGGCTAAGGAGGAAACACGAACGCTTTCAGAATGTTGCACATCGATTAACAATTCCCACCATTTTTTTCATCATTTCGAACGCGTTGAGTCCAGGCCGGTTCAAGGAGCGAAATAGTTGGGACGGATATAAACACGAATCACTCCGGGAAATACTTGACGGACAACTGCTAACGAACAGCAGCGATCCAAACGACCAGTCGGACAACAGTCCCCGCTTTCACAATGAAAACCATTTTGTCCGCGACGCGATGATGGCCAGTTTTAATGAAGACGCATCAATCGCCCAAGCCAATGTCCAGCCATAAATGATCACAGAATGAACACGGTGGAAAATTGATAGAATGACAAATCGAGCCATATCGCTTGTCAACGAAATGTCAAAGGGCGATCGAACCGCCACAAAGCGGCGAACGAAAAGTACTAAAAGAACTAAGGGTGCGTTCCGATCGCTGCTACTGCGGGAAAATGCACTCGGGAATGCGCGTGTAGCATGTACTTGGGCCAATGCACCCGCCAATATATCTCTAATGTATCTTCCCGACAACGGAATTTGCAGATACCGGAGAAGCGGTATCGACAATAGCGAAGCGAGGCCCTGTGGGAGTTGATCTGGTGTTGGATCATCCTATTCGACTGGCGACGACGGTAAGCTAAAGACGATAGTAAGATCAGAGCAGGAACTAATTGGAGAATTTTTTGCATATGGTGAGCGGTCACGACGAGGTGTTTGAAGAGATCGGAATTTGGAAATTGTACATTGGATTGAGCTGGGAGGCGATCTGTGGTGCTAAAATACGAGTGACTTGTAGCTTCTTTTGGCGACGACACCGACGAGCAGCGAGTGCTATAACGAATAACCAGTAGAGGCGGCTATACGGGGAGTCCCCCTTCTGGAAAGCAGTGATAACGATTCGACGAGATAAATCCGATTGGAAAGTAGTGCAGGTAGATGATTTTGTAATTTAGACGTAAGGAAGTAGTACTTGTAGGAGCTAGTGAAAATTGTTGTTAGTGATTCGCGGCGCCGGCGATAGGGATTGTTAATGGTTGGAAACGTTTGCATTGAATCAATATAATCTTTGTACATAGAGTGTAACGCTGGTGTATTAATTCTTTCTCTTCCGCTGATTGAAGTGGCAGCCGTCGCAAACTTCTCGCTTCGAAGCGACGGTCCGTGGAGGCAGGTTCGGCAACGAAGCGAGTGGCGCCCACCCGCGACCCTTTTCCGCGAGCATTAGCCGCCCGAAACCTGCCGCCTTTGTATTCCCGCTGGGGATGAAGAGTTTTGACCGAATCGGAAAGATCCGTGTAATAGACTGCTCAAAATAGTTTTCATTATATGAGTTCTGTAAAGCTAAATCATCACAAATTTCAGATGAGTCATTGCATGCTGATTTTTCTTCAGTTTCTAAGTTAAATAGCCGGTGCAATTTTTTGGGGTAAGCAACGGAGTCGTTTGAACGCTTTGTAGCCTGATTGTAATGAGGTCTATTCATGTAGTCCACCTGTTTGGTTTGTACAGATTTATCAATATCCATCGGGACAGCGGGTTTTGGATAGCTAGGTCTTGGCGGGGATGAGTTTTGCACGTTTTGCTGCGCATTCCTTGGAATGTTATAAACTTGATTACGAAGAGGCGCTCTTAGACGAGGATACGTAGCTATATTGGGATCGTATTTGTTTGAATCAATTTAAGCAGAGAAAAATTGGTTTACTGGGGCCGAAATGGAGTTATTCACGTATTTTTGATGAATTTGATAGCTTCTGTAATTCAAATTCTGAAATTCTAAGCAAGAACCGTATGCCTCTGGAAGAGTTTGGGGTTTTTGCACAGTTAGCATTCGGGATAAATCTCCGTTGAGACTGCGTATGAAAACATCGAGCGCACGATTTCGATAATTTTCAGTTAAAGCAATCACCGTTTCTTGAGAATAATCTTCGGTTTTGATTTTATTAATTAGAAGAGACAGTTGATGGTTTACTTTGACGTAAAACTCGTCAACAGTTTTATGCTTTTGCGACATAGAATGCAGTTGATGTTCTAAGGTCTGTACATCACGCTTATCGGCATAATGTAAAGAAAGATGCTTAACCAACTCTCATCAAATATATTATATGAGATGAGAGCCGCATCCGCCGCGCCTCTTATTTTTTGTCTGATGTGACGCAGAATTGCCCGGTAGATAGATTTGTGTCGCACTATTTCGTGATCACTGAGTATAGTCTCAACACTATGCACCCAGGATACGTACTGCACAGGATTTCCTTCAAATCCCTGCAGATCTCTCACGCAATCAGGTAACCTTTTGATTTCTTCAAGGTCCTGCTCTGCTTTAGGTGTGGCAGAATCTATCTGCGAGAAAGAATTCGTTGGATAGAATCTTGCGTTTTGCTCACCAACCTACTCTCGAGTTTCTTGCTTATTTCGATTTGTGCATTTATTGCACCCGTTAATTGAATAAGGGTTTGTTTGATTTCTTCCATCTTAAGCGAAATAGAATTCAATAATTCTATAAATCACGATACAACAAGGCACGAAAACACGAAACACTCGCAAGTTGAACTCGGTTTACACAATAATCACAATAATAATAATCAATAATCAATTCACTTTCAAGTAATCACAATAATAATCAATAATCAATTTAATTTCAAATGGATAGATTTTTAATTCAAATGGATACAGTTGTATATTTTATTTATGTGAAAAACTCTTAATATTAATAATGAAATATAAAAAATATTTGAAAAATGTTGGCAGTTATTGTCGAAAAGAGGCAAACTTACATGGTACAAGTTAATATATTCATTGTTGATTGCAGAGCACCGTATTGTTCCTTTTCGGCACCGACCGTTGATACTTGGGGGCTGCCTACTGCGGTACGAATACTCCTTGCCCTCGTGATATCGTCTTTTATTGATAAAGCCTTCCGCTCAAGTTGCTGCTGATCCTTACGATTTTTCGAATAGGCGTTTCGCACACGTTGCTCCTGATCCTTACGAATTTTCGAATGGGCGTTTTGCACACGTTGCTGCTGATCCTTACAAATTTTCGAATAGGCGTTTCGCACACTTTGCTGGAACTTCCTTTATCAAAGACACTTTTCACACACGTCGTTTCGCGCGGGATTGACTTGCTCCGCGGATTTACAGAAAAGATTGCTGTTCAACCGTTCGCGTAACTATTATGCTTCGGGTAGCACGGATAACTGTGTTCTCATGGGAACAGTTTTTTTTAGCTCGGGCGCCAGTTAACGGGATTTCCCAATAGCGTGACAAAAAAAATGAACAATTTACAAATTACTTAGCGAATTTGAAATAAAACGCAATCTTCTTTAATTATCGTTTATTTCTCGACGTGTCTACAATAACTGACTTAAATAAAATATGATTTGCCTCTTTATAACATTTCGAAAGCATACGTAAACAATTTACATGAATCTACAAAATTTAACCTAACTCCCGAGTTCAACTTCTTGATGACGACGCGACATGTGCACGAATTGCAAAAGAACATTACACCTGTCTGCAAAATCTGGGAAAATAATTGTGTGCGAACGTGCAAGGTACGAAAATGCAATATAAGCTGAAAATAGCGTGTTAACTCCTCCCTCCTTAAAATCTGTGTCTCACAGATTAAAAGGATAATTTGATTGGATTAGGGTAAGTGTAACTCAGATTGGATTCTGGTAATTTCAACTTAATCCCGCTCTGATAAAAAAGATAAATGAATATTACTGCCAAGGTAGTTAAGAAGATAACGGTTGCCGCATCAGAAGCAATAGAAACCACGTTATCGTCTTGGATTTTGTTTAATTTTTCCAAACTATCCAAATGTAATGTATGCAAATATTCCAGATTTAATTTAATACCCTTTTAGGTTATTTTTCAAGACAGGAGGAAGTGAATAGAACTTTTTAACTTCAAGGCTCGCGTATATTGTGTCATTAATTTGGATCGAATCATTTTGGAAATTTACTAAGAATGTACCGTTTAATAATTTTGATGAGTTGGTATGAATGATTTTCCCATAGAAATTTGTAAGAAATACCGAATTTGAATCGATCATTTCGACTATCAGTTTATTGTGAAACTCATACTCACAATCAGCGTCGAGACCATCCAAAACTTGTGTGAGACAATTGTTTGCACTAAGTTCTTGAAGAAAACGTCTCTCGCAAATGGTCAGATCACGAATATTGAGACAATTGCCAACTATGCCAACTTTTCCGATCGCTTTAAAAAGAAGTTAGAGTAAGTGACATGAATCATTTTATTATTTTGAATCGTCGGTCGGATAAAAACATGGTTAAACTCCGTAGTTTCAGTTGTAGGTAGGCAGACGACATACAGGAGGCGAGATTCCTTTACCAAAACCATCGGTTTTGCGTATTCTATGGCTTCGATCTCATTTTGGTAGGGAAGCGTTTCCATACGAGATAGAAGGATGTTAATTTCTTCATTGTCCAAAAGATTGGAATTCACTATACCTTTAGACGCAAGCTGGACTGCCAAAACAATTTCCCCAATTTCGTCCTTGAGTATGGTTAACTTGTTAAACAGTACTTATTCGAATTTAGCGTCGGTCCTTGCATTAATATCTGCCACTATCATGTTGTAGGTATCTACAAGCTCTGTAGCTACTTTCAAAATATATTGGTTAATTTTATATTGCTTCTTGCTGTTTTCTATGATCTTATTTTGGGATTTAACTATATCGTCCCAGTCGGTAGCGTCGGGATTTCCTGCGATCCACTTCCAGGCGGATCCAATCCAGTTTATAGCGCGCTTTGGTTTCCTTTTACTCTTCAGTTGATTCAATTGCCTTGAAATAACAGATAGCTGCTGGTTAAGCTGTGGTCGTTAAGTGCTAATTTTGTTAATTCGGTGTTGTATGACAGGTTCGATGTTTCCCAGGGTATCGTCGTACTGCTTTAGGTCGATAGTATGAATGATTTTGAAATTGCCGTTGATAATCTTCCCTAATCCTAATTTCATCGTCATGATGGGACCGTTGTATTCATAGATGTCAACAATAGCGCAAGCGCTGCCCAGGATTACTCTGAAAAAGATGAAATATTTTTTAGATGGGACTTATGGACTTTCCTTCCAGTGTTAGTAGTTATCGTGACTTTGTTATCCCTTGATACTGTTTCTTTCTTATAAAGAGGCTTATGCTTATATTTAATCTGTTTATCGATCTTATATACTACGTCACCAGGTTCGTATGTTCTTGGCTTTGTTCTTTTCCTGTTGTGGCTCTTCAATTGATTTTTTTGTTTCCGTACGATTTCTTCTTATAAATTTTCATTGAGTTTGGCCTTGAAATTATGCAGTAGCTGGTAATTTATACGTTGAGAGCGATTAAAAAATATATCTACCGGTTTTTTTCCAGTTAAGGAGTGAAACGAACTATTGTATCGGTCGACAGAAATGCTTACGATTTCCTTTGCGGAAAGATCTGGGTATTCTCTGATAAGACACCTTACGATTTCGAGGATTGTTGAATGAAGCCTTTCAATTGTGCCATTTACCTCACTCTTTTGTGGTGGTGTTAGATATACCGTAATGCCCAATTCCTTCAAAAGGTTGTGAATTATCGGGCTAATAAAGCCACCCTCGTTATCGGAGGTTAGAATTCTGGGGACTGAGAAATAATGAAGAACGTTTAGTATCTTTTTGCGTAGGTGCAGTGCAGATTTATCATTTAAGTGAAAAAATTTCGCGAATTTGCTGAACTTGTGTGATATATTTCTCCCCCATGATCTCCCTATATATCTATGTGTAGGATGGGGATGGGTGTTTCCTTTAATTCCGGCTTGAGTGGATGGCGGTCATACTTGCTGGTATTGCAGACTTCGCAATTTTTTGTATATTTGCGGATCAGGCTGGTCATTTTCGGAAAGTAGTACTTTTCCAGGATCTGCTCCTGATTCTCACGATGGTTCCTGTGAGCTCTGCGATGTTCCTGTTGAATAATCCACAACTGGTTGTCTTCTTGAGCTATGTCCTCCGCCACACGCTGCGTGATTCGTATCTTGAATTAAGAAAAGTGCTCTTTATAAATATCCTGCAAAAGCTGTATAAAGTGTTCTGGAATCTTAATCCCGTTTATAATGTTAGGAGAAAGTGTTTCCTTTAGAACTTTTACTAATGCTTCCTTGGTTATTTTATTTAAACGTATATAGTGCCTATGTAACCCTGCATGCGGTTGTTGATATGCACTTATTTCCTTGCCTTCAGATAGGATGATTTATTTTTTGAAAACATTTATAGGGGCGTTACAGAATGGAATAAGATCAATGTTGTCTTGGGACGCACTATGGGCAGTTGAAGAGCTTGAATTCAGCATATTTATTTCGAGTGGCAACCTAGATAAAGCATCTGCTACGCAGTTACTTTTGCCAGGTCTATAAATTAATTCATAGTTATACTCTTCTATTCTGGCCTTCCAGCGTTTGAGCTTCGCATTGTGATTCGCGTTGCTTAGAGCAAATGTTAACGGCTGGTGATCAGTCAAGATTTTAACCTTTTTTTCCCCGTATAGATAAGTTCTTTATTTGTCGAGTGCCCAGACTATCGCCAAGAGCTCTTTTTCGTTGGTTGCGTAGCTCTCTTCCGTCTTATTAAGTGATCTAGATATATAGATTATTGGTTTGTCCTTCGCAAAGTCACCTTGGGACAACACGGCACCAATTGCGTGGCTTGAAGCGTCAGTTGTAAGCAAAAATGGTTTTTCAAAGTCTGGAAATGCCAGTATTTCAGAAGAAGTAAGTAATGATTTCAAGGTATTGAATGCTTCGAGTTGTGGGTTGCCAAATTCGATATCTCTATGTTTGGATTGGTTGGCTCTAACCTGCGCATTTTCACCACGAGTAGAGTTGATCAATGGTTTCGCTATTTTTGCGAAATCTTTAATGAATTTCCTGTAATAGGACGCCATGCCCAAGAAGGCTTTTAAGTCCTTTAAATTCGATGGAGGCTTCATTTTCCTAATAGCGGAAATTTTTTCTGGATCGGGAAGAATTCCTGGATCCGAAATAATGTATCCTAAAAATTGAACTTGACTTTAGAGAGAAGTGGATTTTTCTAAGTTAACCTTTAAATTTGACCTTTTTAATTGTTCAAGAATTGTTTTGGTTTCCTTTTACTCTTCAGTTGATTCAATTGCCTTGAAATAACAGATAGCTGCTGGTTAAGCTGTGGCCTTAAAATGCTACTTTTGTTAATTCGGTGTTGTATGACAGGTTCGATGTTTCCCAGGGTATCGTCGTTCTGCTTTAGGTCGATAGTATGAATGATTTTGAAATTGCCGTTGGTAATCTTCCCTAATCCTAATTTCATCGTCATGATGGGACCGTTATATTCATAGATGTCAACAATAGCGCAAGCGCTGCCCAGGATTACTCTGAAAAAGATGAAATATTTTTCAGATGGGACTTATGGACTTTCCTTCCAGTGGTAGTAGTTATCGTGACTTTGTTATCCCTTGATACTGTTTCTTTCTTATAAAGAGGCTTATGCTTAGATTTAATCTGTTTATCGATCTTATATACTACGTCGCCAGGTTCGTATGTTACTTTAGAAATATATTGGTTAATTTTATATTGTGTTACGTTGTAACAATGTGTACGAATACGTGGAAAAGGAAAAAAATATATAGCCTTCCACGGGATCACTCCACCACTCCACTAAGTAGGAATTTGTGACCACCACTCAGTAGGAATGATTGTTAGGGCCGTGGTAACACCCGACTTGTGTCATATACTTGTCGGTTGCTAACCACCTAGCTGATAAGTTAATTTTAATAATACTTACGTTACGCACCGGATTGGTTATGTACATACTCGGTCCCATTCCAAGGAGCTCATAGGCCCGTCAAACGGCGTAATCCTTTCCACGTTGCGTCTCGAGATCAGACCCGTCATCATCGTCCGACAAATAAATCGCCGCTCCCGGCTTAACAGTCGGATTCTTATTTTTGTGTACTTGTTCTTGATGGCAGCAATCGATACGTCACTCTTCCGCAGCGTCACAACTCCTCAAAGACCGTCGAGGAACGGGCAACTTGCGATATGGCCCCGAAGCGAGTGCTCGGTTCGGGGCAGCGCACGCCGCTGAGGCGAGTACCGGACGAGCTGGAAGGAACAGATAAAATGGTCACAAAATATCGTGTCCTGGATACACAAGGAATAAAAAAAAACAGAAGGTAGAATACTTATCTAATTACCACCCGCAGAAGTCCACTTCAACGCGCCCTGATGGACCCTTTAACGCTGGAGCTGCAGGGTATCGCCGGATACATCCGCCACAGCTAATCAGTGGAATCCTCCAGCACTTAGTCCCCGCAGATTCACTCCCGATCACTCGCTACGCGAATAAAATAGCCACCCTCGTCAGAAACAGCCACGTTAAACTCACTTTCGACAGCCACAGGTTGATTGACAACTTGATATCAACAGATAGAAAGACAGCTGGAAAAATACATAACCCAAACGTCAACAAAACCCAGGGGTGTACTCAAACCCGACGACCACGGTAAATTATGGTATGGTAGCTAGTGGAAAAAAATTATCGGATAGGTGTGAATCCTCGATCGGCACCTGTGGAAAGAAGTGCATTCACCCAGTCATACGGGAAAGGAGAAAGTACGGGACTCGAACGAGAAAAGAGAAAGCAGCGGTACCGGATGGAGGAAAATTTTCCATTCTTTGTGTGACGGCGAAGGCGAGCAGACGTTTAATTTTGGAAAATCATCAGGTACAAAATTTCTTTGTGTGACGGCGAAAGCGAGCAGTCAGTTAATTTTTGGAAAATCATCAGGTACAAAAATTGTTTGTACGACGGCGAAAGCGAGCAAATGGTTAATTTTTGGAAAATCATCAGGTACAAAAATTCTTTGTGTGACGGCGAAGGCGAGCAGACGTTTAATTTTGGAAAATCATCAGGTACAAAATTTCTTTGTGTGACGGCGAAAGCGAGCAGTCGGTTAATTTTTGGAAAATCATCAGGTACAAAAATTCTTTGTACGACGGCGAAAGCGAGCAAATGGCTAATTTTTGGAAAATCATCAGGTACAAAAATTCTTTGTGTGACGGCGAAGGCGAGCAGACGTTTAATTTTGGAAAATCATCAGGTACAAAATTTTTTTGTGTGACGGCGGAAGCGAGCAGTCGGTTAATTTTTGGAAAATCATCAGGTACGAAAATTCTTTGTGTGACGGCGAAAGCGAGCAGTTGGTTAAGTTTTGGAAAACCATCAGGTACAAAAATTCTTTGTGTGACGGCGAAAGCGAGCAGTTGGTTAATTTTTGGAAAATCATCAGCTACAAAAATTCTTTGTGTGTCGGCGAAAACGAGCAGTCGGTTAATTCTTGGAAAATCATCCGGTACAAGAAAAGTGGTACAAGAAAAGTGTTAATTGGATTCTTGTTGCAACGGCGGAAGCGACCAGTGGACCATATTGGCAGGTCAGGCCCAGACCCAGGTACGAATGAGAAGATTTCTTTAAGCGACGGTGAAGGCGTTCGGAGGAATATTTTTGGGAGATAAAGACATAGGTACGACGAGGAACATCCTTGGTGTGTCGGTGGAAGTAAAAAAAAGGACTTCTGTTTAAGTAAAAAAGTGGCTAATCGAAATCGGGTTCCGGCGGGATTTGAACCCGCGATTCTGCGTGAGCCATTTTCTTTTTCCGACCCGGAAATCGGGCGTTGCATTGAACGTTCGTGTCGCGACGGCGACGGTGTGAAGCGGAAGGTAGTTCGGGAGCGAAGGTGGTAGGAAAAAAAGGATTCCGGCCAAATAACAACGTGCCTATTCGAATTACGAATCCGGCGGGGATCGAACCTGTGATCCCCGTGACGTCCGAGACATACGGCGAGACGGTTAATTGGAAATAAGGCCGTTCGTTTCGTACCGGCCCTGTAGTGCATAGGCTAGCGCGCCTGACCGAGAACCGGGCGGTCTGGGGTTCAGAACTCCATCCATGCTGATGAAGTTGGGAGCCTAGGAAGATTCTTTGTGCGACGGCGAAGGCGAAGGCAAAGGCGAGCAATTAACGTATCTGGTCGTGAAAAAACGCGCCCATAACTGAACCGGGACTCGGCTGGAGACGGGGTTGGCTTTTTGACAAGTTTTTTTGGTTCGACTAAAAGGAGGAAGAAGGTTAGTGCCTATTTTAGAATAGTTGCAAGAATTTATTTAGCTCTAAGTAGTTCAGAACAGAAGCAAGAGAAAATTTACAAAACCTTTCGCATATCTAGTATTTTTAAAAACATTTTCTTGTGTAAATATTCAGATTGTTACAGTGAAGTGGCGGATTTCGGTAGTTGAAGCGATAATTAGAGTAAGCTAACGTAGCGAACGGCGTTAGAATTGAATTGTTTCTGCGTTAAGAGAATCGCGAAATCGCGGAGGTTGTAAAAATAAAGATTTTGTTTCTAATTTACGAGATCATAGTTATTCCTCGCGCAAGAAGGTGGTTAAACGATCGTTTCGCGGTTTGGTGGTTCGGCGAAAGAGAAATAGAGGGCTCGTGCTTTACGCAGCAGCGACCCCCATTCCCAGTTCTCTTGATCTCGGTGAGCCGTAAGCTCACTAGGCGGCTCGCGGTCCATTATTGGGGTGAGTGAGTCGCGCCCACGCCCAGTCTCCTGAGCGAACCCGGGACCCAAACGGACCAAGCCGGGGGTCACTACCCCCTCAATTAGGCGGGGAGGGTAACAAATTGGCGCCCAACGTGGGGCCCTAACTAGCGCGCGGAAGGACCAAAATTTTGCGATATACGATTTCGGAAATCGTGTGAAACGTAACAAGTTTTAGTGACAGTATAATTATATCGAAATCCAGAACTTAGGCTCAGAAGCGAAGATCAACCCCGGAGACGAGTGGCTTCCAAGTGGGAGCGGTTCCAGAGACGACCAGTAGGAGGTCAGAGTGATCGTTTTTTACATACGGATACCTGGGAGATAGAAGCAAAAATAATCTTATATGAATTTTTGCAAATAGTGTATCATAATAGTAAGAAAATAATATATAGCGGTTAGCATCAAAATATCGTACTTGGTATTTCTTTTAGCGTGTATATTTGTATTATTATTTGATATAAGGGGCTGTAATCTCATACAGGATGTCAAACCACGCCAAGATCCTGATCGACGGGCTAAACAAGGACGAGTTAGCCTATGAATTGGAAGTTAGGGGCCAGCAGGCTGGAACGGTGGAGATCATGCGGAAGACACTTCGGGTTGAACTGAGGGCGGAAGCGTCGATGGACACTCCTTTGGTGTCTGTGCGGGACTACCCGTACTCTCTTGAGGAGGATATGACGGCCGTGAAGGATAAATTGGTGGAAATACAGGCACTCATAGCGGGATTTTCTGGGAAACCACAAACATCGGAATTCTTGAAAATCAAAGCGAAGATAGAGTTCGGCATGCGGCGACTGGGGAATGCACAACATGAAGGAGGGATCATGAGTGACGAAGCCAACAAATTATGAGTGCATTTGATCATGGCTATGGGGGAACTTTTGGTTAAAGCGGAAGGAGAAGATGGTGAGTTGGAAGCGGAGTCGGAACCAGACAATGGAAGTATTGGCGACCGCAATGGACAGAACCAGGGTGACGAGCCTGCGAGGGAAGCCGTCAGGATCAGAGAGCCAATCCAAGATGGGGATGGACCGGGGAACTCATTATTTTCCACACCCAGAGTGACTGTTGGGGCGTCGAAAGGACAGGATGTGGCTAAATGGGGACTTCGCTATAATGGCGATTCTGGGTGCTTGAGTGCCTTTCTGGAGAGAGCCGAAGAGTTGCGAGAAGCCAGGGGAGTATCAATAAGGCAGTTATTCCAGTCAGCAGTCGAGTTATTTGAGGGGAAAGCGCTGATTTGGTATCGTGCAAATCGGACGCGCGTCGACTCTTGGCAAGAGCTGTTTGCGGAGATGCGCGCCGAGTTCCTGCCTCCAGACTACGACGACCGGCTTCTCATGGAAATAGGGAGACGCACTCAAGGGCCGGATGAAACAATTGGCGTATACGTGTCAGCAATGGAGGGGTTGTTCCGAAGCCGTGCCACTCCTTGCACAGAGGAAGAAAAATTGAAGATCCTTCGCAAGAACATAACCCCGTTCTACCAAACCCAATTGGCGCTGACACCCGTGAAGACCATTGCGGACCTAGTCAAAGTTGGACGCTCGTTGGAGGCAACACGAGTCACGGTGGAAGCATATATGCCACCCCTACGCGGAAATCCCAACGACTCCTAGAACCGGATCTGGCGTACGTGGGAGTTAATCCTGGATCAAACCGTGCCTCCTTACAGAGAGAAGAAATACGCTGTTGGAACTGCCAAGGTCTCGGGCATACGACCAGAACTTGTTCAGAGCCTCAGAAGTGCTTTGGTTGTGGCCGAGTGGGGTTGAGGAAGACAACCTGTCCTAATTGTCGAGGAGCGCAAAATCCAGGGCGAAATTTCAGAGGTCATTCCGATACAAACCAGGGTAGATTCAATTCCCATTGAAGTACCGGTAGAGTAGGGCCAGTAACCTCAACATGCCAACAGTGGGGAAACGGGCGGTGTGCTCAGTAGGCGGCAGCCTGAGCACTAAACCGGTAGAAAATGAACCCGCGGTGGGCGCACAGGTTTGTTACTTATTAAACAGGAAGCAAGGGGATAATAGGCCATATATTGAGGTGGAAATTTTAGGTCACAAGTTCCTTGGGCTTGTGGACTCGGGGGCTTCCCATTCGGTGATGGGTGGAGAAGGATGGCGGGTTTTGGAACAGCTGGGAAAGGAGCTGTTATAATGAATAATCAGGGGTGCTTAATCGCGGGAACAGTGGCCATACCGGTGAAGCTTGAGGGGAAGGTGGATTGGTTAAGAGTGCTGGTGGTCCCAGAGCTCCCACATCCTTTAATACTCGGGAGAGACTTTTTGCGACAGTTTGGACTGGTTATGACTCTGAGGAAAGAGCACTGGGAGTTCTTTGGAACGTTAGAGGAAGGAGGGACAGAACAGCTGAAACCGAGAAGCCACTTGACCGAGAAGGAAGAAAGCATACTGGTGCAGAAGGAGTTTGAGGATATGGGGGAGGGTATTGGCTGTACAGACAGAGTTGAACATGTCATCCGGACTTTGGCACCACCGATAAAACAGCGATATTACCCTGTTTCGCCTGCGGTTCAGCAACATGTTGATTCAGAGCTGAACGAAATGCTAGCCCAAGGTATCGCCGAGCCATCCTCTAGTCCCTGGGCTTCGCCCATAATCCTAGTCAAGAAGAAAGATGGCAAATATCGTTTTTGCGTAGACTACCGCAAACTGAATGCAGTCACGGAGCATGATGCCTATCCATTGCCATATGTGTCGGCTACGCTGGATAAATTACGGGATGCAAAGTACTTGTCATCGCTTGATGTTAAGTCCGCGTACTGGCAGGTGCCCATGGCAGAACAGTCCCGGAAATACACAGCCTTCACTGTACCACATCGTGGTTTGTTTCAACTTCGGCGGATGCCTTTTGGGGTTCAGAATGCACCGGCGACATGGCAACGTCTGATAGACCAAGTCCTAGGTCCAGATTTGGAACCGTACGTATTCACATATCTTGACGATATTATAGTGGTAACGCAAGACTTTGGGAAACATGTGGAAATTTTGAAGGAGGTATTTAGTCGCTTAAGGGAAGCCGGCCTTAAAGTCTCCAAGGAGAATTGCGAATTCGGCCGCCCATAACTAAAGTACTTGGGCTACTTCGTGGATGAGAAAGGCCTGAATGTGGATCCCGGTAAGGTGAAGTGTGTGATGGAGATCCCGGCGCCTACCAATGTGAAGGAAGTACGTCAGTTTATGGGAATGGTCTCGTGGTACAGGAGGTTTATTCCCGACTTTGCCACGATGACGGCACCACTGACGAACCTGCTCAAGAAAAACCAGAAGTTCGAGTGGACCCAAGACTGCGAGTCGGCTTTTACACAGGCAAAGGTGAAATTGTCAGCAGCACCCATCTTCACTTGCCCGGATTATAATCTGCCGTTCGTGATCCAGACAGAAGCATCAGACTCGGGCTTGGGGGCGGTGTTGTCGCAGAAGTATGCCGATGACGAGAGGGTAATATGTTACTTGAGTCGGTCCCTGTCGAAAGCGGAAAGACGGTATTCAACTACAGAGAAGGAGTGTCTGGCGGTAATTTGGGCAGTGGAGAAATTGCGGCCATACGTGGAAGGAGCCAAGTTTTCGGTAATCACGGATCATTACTCACTAGTGTGGTTGAATAATCTCAAGGATCCGATGGGACGTCTGGCCAGGTGGGCTGTGCGACTTCAACAATACCCGTTCGAAATCATTCATAGGAAGAGAAAGGAGCATCTGGTGCCTGATGCACTGTCTCGACTGTTGCCAGAGAATCAAGTGGCCGTGGTAGAAACCCAGGAAGACCGTTGGTATCTAGGATTGAAGGAGAAAATAGCTAAGGCCCCAGCGCCGTACGCGGATTGGAGAGTAACGAATGGACAGATATGGAAACATCTGCCAGGACGTTATCCGGAATTGGAGGGAGCAGAGGCGTGGAAGAGGGTAGTAACTAAAACGGAGAGAAAAGAAATTTTACAGAGGTGTCATGATGATCCCAGGGCGGGACACATGGGGATTAGTCGCACGCTGGGTAGGGTAGCAGCTCGATATTACTGGCCAAAGATGTCGACGGATGTGGCGATCTATGTTCGTAGATGCAAAACCTGTCAAGCTAATAAGGTGGAGAGGAAAGCTCCAGCGGGGCTCATGTCCTCTCGACAAGGGGAGCCACAGAAGCCTTGGGAGATGGTTTGCGTGGATTTGGTGGGGCCATTCACACGTTCTAGCCACGGGCATACGTTTATTCTGACCGTCCTAGATTATGTCTCCAAATTTACCTTGTTGTTTCCTTTACGGCAGGCGACGGCTTCTGCGGTAACTAAAGTCTTGGAGGATCAAGTATTCTTACTATTTGGGGCACCTAAGTGGTTAGTATGTGACAATGGTGTTCAGTTCCGGGGTAAGCAACTGCAACAAATGGTCACCAACTATGGGACCCAAATCAAGTATACTGCGCTTTATCACCCACAAGCCAATCCAGCCGAACGAAGGAACCAAGACATAAAGTGGATGCTACGATCTAACGTTGCGGAGAACTATTGGGCATGGGACCAGAATCTAGCAAAGATCGCATGCGCGCTCCGTACTTACAAACATGAAGTGACGCAAATCACTCCATATTTCTGTAACTTCGGCAGGGAGATGGTGACGTACCATGACGGCCAAGAACGGCCAGGAGAGGGGCAGGCAGCAGTAGAACCCGAAGCAAGGGCCGAAGAGCTCGCCAAAGTACGCACGGATGTGTTGGAGCGCATGAAACACGCAACTACGCAGAGTGATCATAGATATAATTTCCGCAGGCGTGAAGTAACGCTCGCGGAAGGAGAGGCCGTGTGGCGGAAAAACTATACCCTCTCGGACGCAGCAAAATTCTATTCGGCAAAGTTAGCGCCTGAATATGTGGGGCCCTTTTGGGTCAAGAAACGGGTATCAAGGGGGATCTACCTACTGGTAGATGGAAAAAGCCAGAATGCAGGATCATGGCACGTCAAGGATTTAAAAGAATATGTTAATTAAGAGGTTTCGAGGAAGGATCAGTCAGGACTTAGATGAGACAAATTACATAATCCTTAAAACCTAAACTAACAATCTAATTCTTAGGATCTAAATTTTAATTCTAAGTACGGATATTCAAACTTAAACAACTAAGCCTGGAAATCTTAACTTAAGCTATTAGTTTCAAGTAGTTAAACTTAATTCTCTAAGTTAAACTTAATTCTCTTAAACCCTAAATCGCCGCGGTTTCGTTCTTTCCGCTACCTGTTGCTGATATTGCTCGAAAATTCCTTTTCTTTCCTGGGGCGCTTGCATTCTGGGATCACTATCGTCCCTCTGCCCAAAGATCGTTGGATTTAGGCGCCCGATACTGTCGTCACGACAAGGAACCTAAAAGAAACCGTGAAAGTGCGATTTAGTATGAGAACTTGTGAAATAGCAATAGGCTGGAGAGACACAATCAACTGGAATTAGGGATAGCTAGATGGGAATCAGCGGGATTAGAGAGCTCTAAATAAAAGGAAAAGAAAATTAGCCATAACCACATAGATTTAGGTAGAATTTAGAAAAGTTATAGAGTTCTAGGTAGCATTAGATAGAAGCACAGAGAAACGTGGTACAAACATAGAAACATGGAATGAATTAAAAGTTAGTTTAGGTAAATTTTAGTTATTAGCTAACAGAAACCGTTTGGATAAAAGTCAACTTATTCGTTAAATTTTGAATTTCGAACAAGCTTAATTTAACAAATTAGAAAGACCCAGATACATCAAATGTAAATAGATACGAATTAGCTACATCAACTGAAAATAGATAAGAGCGAGCTAGATTAATCAAATGGAAATAGATAAAAATTTGCTCGCAAGAGCCAAACACTGATAGCATAAGGGGGGTATGAGGGGAACTACTACTAAAAAAAAAATAGAAAGTTAGTGAATAAAGAGTAATTGCTAGGGAGCAAGGATAGAAATTAGCGATTAGAGAGTAATTGTTTAAGAATTAGGGAAGAAACTAGCGAATAAAGTTTAATTGTTATGAAAGTTTAGATGTTATAATAGGGGGTAGCACACGGCGAGGGCTGACCCGCCAGATTTCCTTCCTGGGATAGAGGCGGATAAGCTTCTCTTACTAATGGACCACGCGGCGCGTCAAGCGATCTGTAACCACGAGAATAAACCAAACGATCTGTAACCACAAGCTAGAATTCAGATTTCGGGAAATCCTCTTGTGGTAAGGGGGGAGTTGTAACGTTGTAACAATGTGTACGAATACGTGGAAAAGGATAAAAAAATAAAGCCTTACTTACGTTACGCACCGGATTGGTTATGTACATACTCGGTCCCATTCCAAGGAGCTCATAGGCCCGTCAAACGGCGTCATCTTTTCCACGTTGCGTCTCGAGATCAGACCCGTCATCATCGTCCGACGAATAAATCGCCGCTCCCGGCTTAACAGTCGGATTCTTATTGTTGTGTACTTGTTCTTGATGGCAGCAATCGATACGTCACTCTTCCGCAGCGTCACAACTCCTCGAAGACCGTCGAGGAACGGGCAACTTGCGATATGGCCCCGAAGCGAGTGCTCGGTTCGGGGCAGCGCACGCCGCTGAGGCGAGTACCGGACGACCTGGAAGGAACAGATAAAATGGTCACAAAGTATCGTGTCCTGGATGCACAAGGAACAAAGAAAACAGAAGGTAGAATACTTATCTAATTACCACCCGCAGAAGTCCACTTCAACGCGCCCTGATGGACCCTTTAACGCTGGAGCTGCAGGGTATCGTCGGATACATCCGCCACAGCTAATCAGTGGAATCCTCCAGCACTTAGTCCCCGCAGATTCACTCCCGATCACTCGCTACGCGAATAAAATAGCCACCCTCGTCAGAAACAGCCACGTAAAACTCACTTTCGACAGCCACAGGTTGATTGACAACTTGATATCAACAGATAGAATGACAGCTGGAAACATCAACCGACCTCGGAAAAATACATAACCCAAACGTCAACAAAACCCAGGGTTGTACTCAAACCCGACGACCACGGTATATTATGGGATGGTAGCTAGTGGAAAAACTTATCGGATTGGTGGGAATCCTCGATCGGCACCTGTGGAAAGAAGTGCATTCACCCAGTCATAAGGGAAAGGAGAAAGTACGGGACTAGAACGAGAAAAGAGAAAGCAGCGGTACCGGATGGAGGAAAATTTTCCATTCTTTGTGTGACGGCGAAGGCGAGCAGACGTTTAATTTTGGAAAATCATCAGGTACAAAATTTCTTTGTGTGACGGCGAAAGCGAGCAGTCGGTTAATTTTTGGAAAATCATCAGGTACGAAAATTCTTTGTGTGACGGCGAAAGCGAGCAGTTGGTTAATTTTTGGAAAATCATCAGGTACAAAAATTCTTTGTGTGACGGCGAAAGCGAGCAGTTGGTTAATTTTTGGAAAATCATCAGGTACAAAAATTCTTTGTGTGACGGCGTAAACGAGCAGTCGGTTAATTCTTGGAAAATCATCCGGTACAAGAAAAGTGGTACAAGAAAAGTGGTAATTGGATTCTTGGTGCAACGGCAGAAGCGACCAGTGGACCATATTGGCAGGTCAGGCCCAGACCCAGGTACGAATGAGAAGATTTCTTTGTGCGACGGTGAAGGCGTTCGGAGGAATCTTTGTGGGAGATGAAGACGTAGCATCCTTGGTGTGTCGGTGGAAGTAAAAAAAAGGACTTCTGTTTAAGTAAAAAAGTGGCTAATCGGAATCGGGTTCCGGCGGGATTTGAACCCGCGATTCTGCGTGAGCAACTTTCTTTTTCCGACCCGGAAATCGGGCGTTGCATTGAACGTTCGTGTCGCGACGGTGACGGTGTGAAGCGGAAGGTAGTTCGGGAGCGACGGTGGTAGGAAAAAAAGGATTCCGGCCAAATAACAACGTGCCTATTCGAATTACGATTCCGGCGGGGATCGAACCTGTGATCCCCGTAACGTCCGAGACATACGGCGAGACGGTTAATTGGAAATTAGGCCGTTCGTTTCGTACCGGCCCTGTAGTGCATAGGCTAGCGCGCCTGGCCGGGAACCGGGCGGTCTGGGGTTCAGAGCTCCATCCGTGCTGATGAAGTTGGGAACCTAGGAAGATTCTTTGTGCGACGGTGAAGGCGAAGGCGAGCAATTTACGTATCTGGTCGTGAAAAAACGCGCCCATAACTGAACCGGGACTCGGTTGGAGACGGGTTTGGCTTTTTGACAAGTTTTTTACGTTCGACTAAAAGGAGGAAGAAGGTTAGTGCCTATTTTAGAATAGTTGCAAAAATTTATTTAGCTCTAAGTAGTTCAGAACAGAAGCAAGAGAAAATTTACAAAACCTTTCGCATATCTAGTATTTTTAAAAAGATTTTCTTGTGTAAATATTCAGAGTGTTACAGTGGAGTGGCGGATTTCGGTAATTGAAGCGATAATTAGAGTAAGCTAACGTAGCGTACGGCGTTAGAATTGAATTGTTTCTGCGTTAGGAGAATCGCGAAATCGCGGAGGTTGTAAAAATAAAGATTTTGTTTCCAATTTACGAGATCGTAGTTATTCGTGGCACAAGAAGGTGGTTAAACGATCGTTTCGCGGTTTGGTGGTTCGGCGAAAGAGAAATAGAGGGCTCGTGCTTTACGCAGCAGCGACCCCCATTCCCAGTTCTCTTGATCTCGGTGAGCCGTAAGCTCACTCAGCGACTCGTGGTCCATTATTGGGGTGAGTGAGTGGCGCCCACGCCCAGTCTCCTGAGCGAACCCGGGACCCAAACGGACCAAGCCGGGGGTCACTACCCCCTCAATTAGGCGGGGAGGGTAACAATTGCTTGTTGCTGTTTTCTATGATCTTATTTTGGAATTTAACTATTTCGTCCCAGTCGGTAGCGTCGGGATTTCCTGCGATCCACTTCCAGGCGGATCCAATCTTGTTTACAGCGCGCTTTGGTTTCCTTTTACTCTTCAGTTGATTCAATTGCCTTGAAATAACAGATAGCTGCTGGTTAAGCTGTGGTCGTAAAATGCTAATTTTGTTAATTCGGTGTTGTATGACAGGTTCGATGTTTCCCAGGGTATCGTCGTACTGCTTTAGGTCGATAGTATGAATGATTTTGAAATTGCCGTTGGTAATCTTCCCTAATCCTAATTTCATCGTCATGATGGGACCGTTGTATTCATAGATGTCAACAATAGCGCATGCGCTGCCCAGGATTACTCTGAAAAAGATGAAATATTTTTCAGATGGGACTTATGGACTTTCCTTCCAGTGTTAGTAGTTATCGTGACTTTGTTATCCCTTGATACTGTTTCTTTCTTATAAATAGGCTTATGCTTAGATTTAATCTGTTTATCGATCTTATATACTACGTCGCCAGGTTCGTATGTTCTTGGCTTTGTTCTTTTCCTGTTGTGACTCTTCAATTGATTTTTTTGTTTCCGTAGGATTTCTTCTTTTAAATTTTCATTGAGTTTGGCCTTGAAATTATGCAGTAGCTGGTAATTTATACGTTGAGAGCGATTAAAAAATATATCTACCGGTTTTTTTCCAGTTAAGGAGTGAAACGAACTATTGTATCGGTCGACAGAAATGCTTACGATTTCCTTTGCGGAAAGATCTGGATATTCTCTGATAAGACACCTTACGATTTCGAGGATTGTTGAATGAAGCCTTTCAATTGTGCCATTTACCTCACTCTTTTGTGGTGGTTTTAGATATACCGTAATGCCCAATTCCTCCAAAAGGTTGTGAATTATCGGGCTAATAAAGCCACCTTCGTTATCGGAGGTTAGAATTCTAGGGACTGAGAAATAATGAAGAACGTTTAGTATCTTTTTGCGTAGGTGCAGTGCAGATTTATCATTTAAGTGAAAAAATTTCGCGAATTTGCTGAACTTGTGTGATATATTTCTCCCCCATGATCTCCCTATATATCTATGTGTAGGATTTCTGTCGGATATTCGGGGATGGGTGTTTCCTGTAATTCCGGCTTGAGTGGATGGCGGTCATACTTGCTGGTATTGCAGACTTCGCAATTTTTTGTATATTTGCGGATCAGGCTGGTCATTTTCGGAAAGTAGTACTTTTCCAGGATCTGCTTCTGATTCTCACGATGGTTCCTGTGAGCTCTGCGATGTTCCTGTTGAATAATCCGCAACTGGTTGTCTTCTTGAGCTATGTCCTCCGCCACACGCTGCGTGATTCGTATCTTGAATTAAGAAAAGTGTTCTGTATAAATATCCTGCAAAAGCTGTATAAAGTGTTCTGGAATCTTAATCCCGTTTATAATGTTAGGAGAAAGTGTTTCCTTTAGAACTTTTACTAATGCTTCCTTGGTTATTTTATTTAAACGTATATAGTGCCTATGGAACCCTGCATGCGGTTGTTCATATGCATTTATTTCCTTGCCTTCAGATAGGATGATTTGTTTTTTGAAAATATTTATAGGGGCGTTACAGAATGGAATAAGATCGGTGTTGTCTTGGGACTCACTATGGGCAGTTGAAGAGCTTGAATTCAGCATATTTATTTCGAGTGGCAACCTAGATAAAGCATCTGCTACGCAGTTACTTTTGCCAGGTCTATAAATTAATTCATAGTTATACTCTTCTATTCTGGCCTTCCAGCGTTTGAGCTTCGCATTGTGATTCGCGTTGCTTAGAGCAAATGTTAACGGCTGGTGATCAGTCAAGATTTTAATCTTTTTTGCCCCGTACAGGTAAGTTCTTTATTTGTCGAGTGCCCAGACTATCGCCAAGAGCTCTTTTTCGTTGGTTGCGTAGCTCTCTTCCGTCTTATTAAGTGATCTAGATATATAGATTATTGGTTTGTCCTTCGCGAAGTCACCTTGGGACAACACGGCACCAATTGCGTGGCTTGAAGCGTCAGTTGTAAGCAAAAATGGTTTTTCAAAGTCTGGAAATGCCAGTATTTCAGAAGAAGAAAGTAATGATTTCAAGGTATTGAATGCTTCGAGTTGTGGGTTGCCAAATTCGATATCTCTATGTTTGGATTGGTTGGCTCTAACCTGCGCATTTTCACCACGAGTAAGGTTGGTCAATGGTTTCGCTATTTTTGCGAAATCTTTAATGAATTTCCTGTAATAGGACGCCATGCCCAGGAAGTCTTTTAAGTCCTTTAAATTCGATGGAGGCTTCATTTTCCTAATAGCGGAAATTTTCTCTGGATCAGGAAGAATTCCTGCAGCCGAAATAATGTATCCTAAAAATTGAACTTGACTTTTGAGAAAAGTCGATTTTTCTAAGTTAACTTTTAAATTTGTTTTTTTTAATTGTTCAAGAATTGTTTCAAGGTTTCGAAGGTGTTCTACCTCGGTTTCCCCTAGGATAATTATGTCGTCGGTGTATACGAAACAAATTTTGCCAACAAACGGCTTCAGCACATCATCAATCATGCGCTGAAAAATGGCTGGCGCGTTTTTGAGACCGAAAGGCAGTCTCGTGAATTCATATTTGCCGTTTGCGGTCGAGAAGGCAGTTTTTTGAATGTCGCTTTCTCTCATCCTGATTTGGTGAAACCCAGAAGTAAGATCGAGAGTAGTGAAGAACTTCGATTTCCCAATGCTGGCTAATGTATTGGTAATATCGGGTATTGGGTACGCATCCGATGTAGTGACGGCGTTAAGCCTTTTGAAGTCGACGACTAGACGATATTGTTTTTCACCTAACTTATTGGGTTTCTTGGGCACGATCCATATTGGAGAATTATAAGGGCTCTTTGATGGGCGAATAATTCCATCCTGTAGCATCTTTTCGATTTGTTTCTCGACCTCGTTCCTCAAGTTTACAGGGTATGGGTAGGACTTGACGTAGATGGGATCCGATGTTGATGTCTTTATCTCGGCCCTTACGCTTGTTTCCACTGTTTCAGCGTCAGTGACCGGTCCAAAAATTTCAGAATATTTCCTAAGTATTTTGTCCAAATTATCTTTAGTCTGCTGATCTAAATGATTGTTTACAAGATCCAAATTATTCACTTGTTTAGATCTTTTTGCTTTTAGAGGTATTTTAATGTTCGGAGATATTTGTAAAATATTGTTTTTCCTATCTATAATCGCGTCTAACTGTTTGAGGGTATCGTCACCAATTATACCGTCAAACGATTTTAATCCTGGTAGAACGTTAAAATTCAAAGTCGTATCATTCCCTGCTTTTTTGAAAAATTGACCTGAAACTTTTTTGGTGATGAGTATTTTACCTGCTGCTGATTGTATATTAAATGGAGTTTCTACGTATTTGGCATTAAAGGAAAATTCTGGAGCAATAAAGTTTTTATTTGCGCCAGTATCAACCAAAAATTTTAGTATCTGACCATTACGCAAGACATACTCTAAGTATGGTACGCTGGAAAGGCATCCATCATAAAATTTACCTGACCATCATCATCCTCAACATTGTCGTGATTTTGAGACTGCTCAAAATAGTTTTCATTATATGAGTTCTGTAAAGCTAAATCATCACAAATTTCAGATGAGTCATTGCATGCTGATTTTTCTTCAGTTTCTAAGTTAAATAGCCGGTGCAATTTTTTGGGGTAAGCAACGGAGTCGTTTGAACGCTTTGTAGCCTGATTGTAATGAGGTCTATTCATGTAGTCCACCTGTTTGGTTTGTACAGATTTATCAATATCCATCGGGACAGCGGGTTTTGGATAGCTAGGTCTTGGCGGGGATGAGTTTTGCACGTTTTGCTGCGCATTCCTTGGAATGTTATAAACTTGATTACGAAGAGGCGCTCTTAGACGAGGATACGTAGCTATATTGGGATCGTATTTGTTTGAATCAATTTAAGCAGAGAAAAATTGGTTTACTGGGGCCGAAATGGAGTTATTCACGTATTTTTGATGAATTTGATAGCTTCTGTAATTCAAATTCTGAAATTCTAAGCAAGAACCGTATGCCTCTGGAAGAGTTTGGGGTTTTTGCACAGTTAGCATTCGGGATAAATCTCCGTTGAGACTGCGTATGAAAACATCGAGCGCACGATTTCGATAATTTTCAGTTAAAGCAATCACCGTTTCTTGAGAATAATCTTCGGTTTTGATTTTATTAATTAGAAGAGACAGTTGATGGTTTACTTTGACGTAAAACTCGTCAACAGTTTTATGCTTTTGCGACATAGAATGCAGTTGATGTTCTAAGGTCTGTACATCACGCTTATCGGCATAATGTAAAGAAAGATGCTTAACCAACTCTCATCAAATATATTATATGAGATGAGAGCCGCATCCGCCGCGCCTCTTATTTTTTGTCTGATGTGACGCAGAATTGCCCGGTAGATAGATTTGTGTCGCACTATTTCGTGATCACTGAGTATAGTCTCAACACTATGCACCCAGGATACGTACTGCACAGGATTTCCTTCAAATCCCTGCAGATCTCTCACGCAATCAGGTAACCTTTTGATTTCTTCAAGGTCCTGCTCTGCTTTAGGTGTGGCAGAATCTATCTGCGAGAAAGAATTCGTTGGATAGAATCTTGCGTTTTGCTCACCAACCTACTCTCGAGTTTCTTGCTTATTTCGATTTGTGCATTTATTGCACCCGTTAATTGAATAAGGGTTTGTTTGATTTCTTCCATCTTAAGCGAAATAGAATTCAATAATTCTATAAATCACGATACAACAAGGCACGAAAACACGAAACACTCGCAAGTTGAACTCGGTTTACACAATAATCACAATAATAATAATCAATAATCAATTCACTTTCAAGTAATCACAATAATAATCAATAATCAATTTAATTTCAAATGGATAGATTTTTAATTCAAATGGATACAGTTGTATATTTTATTTATGTGAAAAACTCTTAATATTAATAATGAAATATAAAAAATATTTGAAAAATGTTGGCAGTTATTGTCGAAAAGAGGCAAACTTACATGGTACAAGTTAATATATTCATTGTTGATTGCAGAGCACCGTATTGTTCCTTTTCGGCACCGACCGTTGATACTTGGGGGCTGCCTACTGCGGTACGAATACTCCTTGCCCTCGTGATATCGTCTTTTATTGATAAAGCCTTCCGCTCAAGTTGCTGCTGATCCTTACGATTTTTCGAATAGGCGTTTCGCACACGTTGCTCCTGATCCTTACGAATTTTCGAATGGGCGTTTTGCACACGTTGCTGCTGATCCTTACAAATTTTCGAATAGGCGTTTCGCACACTTTGCTGGAACTTCCTTTATCAAAGACACTTTTCACACACGTCGTTTCGCGCGGGATTGACTTGCTCCGCGGATTTACAGAAAAGATTGCTGTTCAACCGTTCGCGTAACTATTATGCTTCGGGTAGCATGGATAACTGTGTTCTCATGGGAACAGTTTTTTTTAGCTCGGGCGCCAGTTAACGGGATTTCCCAATAGCGTGACAAAAAAAATGAACAATTTACAAATTACTTAGCGAATTTGAAATAAAACGCAATCTTCTTTAATTATCGTTTATTTCTCGACGTGTCTACAATAACTGACTTAAATAAAATATGATTTGCCTCTTTATAACATTTCGAAAGCATACGTAAACAATTTACATGAATCTACAAAATTTAACCTAACTCCCGAGTTCAACTTCTTGATGACGACGCGACATGTGCACGAATTGCAAAAGAACATTACACCTGTCTGCAAAATCTGGGAAAATAATTGTGTGGGAACGTGCAAGGTATGAAAATGCAATATAAGCTGAAAATAGCGTGTTAACTTGGATACCTTAAATCAGCGATATGAAGGAACAGTAGCAAAAACTGAACGTCTACGCGCACATGGGTACGAAGTAATTGAAATGTGGGAATGTGAATTCGATAGGCTTTTGAAGAGCGACAGTGAAATGAACTTTTTGAAAAACCATCCTCTAATGGTAAACACACCACTGAATCCCCGTGATGCCTTCTATGGAGGGCGTACAGGAAATGCTTTCATGTATTACAAATGCAAACCAGGAGAGAAGATAAAGTATATCGATGTTTGCTCGCTGTACCCGTGGGTTTGCAAAAATGGTAAATTTCCAATTAAGCACCCTAAATTATATATTGGAAATATTGACTGCTCTGAAATAAATTTTGAAAAAGTCGAAGGCTTAATTAAATGCAAGATATTACCTCCACAAGATTTACACCACCCCGTTCTCCCTGTCAAACAGAATAACAAACTTATGTTTACATTGTGTCGTACCTGCGGTGAAGAAAGAAATCCAAATCAACAGTGCCTTTATTCGGAAGCTGATAGGGTTTTGATAGGAACGTGGGTAATTGATGAAGTCAAGATGGCACTATGTAAGGGATATAAATTAGTAGAGACGTATGAGATATGAAGCTACAAAATTGGGCAATATGACAAATTTACAAACTCTGGTGGCTTGTTTACAGAAATGATGAATTAGTTTATTAAAATGAAACAACAAGCATCGGATTGGCCTAGTAAATGCGTCACAAAAGATGAAAAAGAAAAATATGTTCAAGATTTTCTGAAAAACGAAGGAATAAAGCTGGAATTTGATCACATTAACAGTAACCCGGGGCTAAGATCACTAGCTAAACGTATACTAAACTCCTTTTGGGGGAAATTTGGTCAGCACGAAAACCAACCCATGACAAACATTATAAATAGTCCAGCGGAGCTGTTTGCTCTATTAACCAACCCTGCAACTGAAGTATATCATCTACTCCCAGTCAACGAAGAAACTCTGGTCGTTAATTGGTGTTACAAGGAAGAAGCTACCGATACTCTTTCAACTGTTAATGTTTGTATAGCAGCAAATATTACCGCTCAAGCTCGGTTGAAATTATATAGCTATCTGGAGCAACTTGGTGAGCGGGTCTTATACTATGACACTG
Source organism: Nemotelus nigrinus (assembly GCA_947369275.1). NCBI lineage: Eukaryota > Metazoa > Arthropoda > Insecta > Diptera > Stratiomyidae > Nemotelus > Nemotelus nigrinus. The sequence continues at coordinate 109,145,362 of OX376373.1, forward strand.
ATTCTGTCATATACATTAGCAAAGATGGCGAATCTGATCCGCTAATAGGAGAGTTTGTAGGCAATATGACAGATGAACTGGAGTGTTACGGTTTGGGTAGTTACATAACTGAATTTGTGAGTAGAGGACCGAAAAACTATGCATATCAGATTTTTAGCACAAAGGACCACTCCATCAAAACCGTGTGTAAGGAAAAAGGCATCCGTTTAAATTTTGAAACATCCAAATCTGTTAACTTTGATGCAATAAAAAACATGATATTGAACCCTGAAAACGATAAGCCTATACACATCCTGTCACATAAAATTCATCGTACTGAATTCAGAGAAGTTATTACTGTCCCCGAAGTTCAAAAACCCTAGCGCATCAGAACCGCTAGAAATACTAATGTTCGAAGAACAGTAGAGGATTTGTGCAGATTTTGAGTGTATTGTTATACATTGTTGTTACACTGTTGTTATTGTCTTATATATTATATATTGTACGTATTGTCATATATATTGTTATATATTGTATATTCGCGATGTGAATGCTTAATGCAAGCATTTATTAGTACCAAAATAACAAAAACACCTCGTGCTAGTAGTCCTATCTGCCTCACGTTGAAACCAACCTGCTCTGCGAATTTCGTGTTGATCCGATCACTGCATTGGAAGTTATATGGATAAAAAGAAATTTAGGGCTACCATTCGCAAGAGCTTTCAAATTTTCTATTTGGTGTGTATTTTCACTACAAGACAAGTACGATTTGAAAATTTTATGATAAAATCGTTTACTAAAGCTATTTCAAAAAATACAAAAACAATCATAGCTGGCAACCCTATCATTGTTTTTCAAAATAGTTTTAGACTGAATATTGTCTACAATCATTTAAATTTGTCATATGAATTTCGTTATGATACCATGACTGCACTCGAGGCTATAGGGCAAAGAGCTTTATTCAAATAAAATAACATTATATAAACAACTTGGTGCAGTTGCACCAATTTTGGACGATTCTAAAAGCATATATATATATAACTGCTGATGCTTTGCTTTTATCAAATCTTTTAGTGCTTTTATATAATCGAAGTCGTTTGTCATAAATTATGCTTACCATAGAAGGGGGATGATGCAGATGAATAAGCTAATAAACTCGGTTATAGGTTCAAGTAACAAACAATAAAATTTCCAAAGCTCGGAATATGCATATGAATAGGAATATGCTCAGAATATATTGCTTATTTTATTGTAAATATAATAGTTTGCTTATGAATAGAAAATGGAAGCATCTGTTGGTGCGATATTTACGAAATTGTCCGGTGCTGGCAATCATGTGCTAGCATTATAGCTGCTTCACGTTGTGTTAAACCCACCCTATGAATTTCGTTTCGATTGAATGTCTGCGCTGTAAGTTATAGGAGTGAATTAAATTTTAGGGTTACCATCGTCCAAACTTTTTAAATTTTTGAAACGTAAATATTTGATGTTATTTGTCATTGCAGGATCATTCCCATTTGGAAATTTTATGACAACATCGCTCGATAAAGAAATGTCAATAAATTACAAAATTCATCATAGCTGGCAACCCTTTCACGGTTTTTCAACAAAATTTCTACAGAATTAGTAATGCAACAAGATATGCTTTTCACGTGAATTTCGTTTTGGTTTCACCACTGCATCGGAAGTTATAGGGAAAAACCTTTATTTTCCTGAGCAAATTTACAATATTTAAGAGACGAAAACTGCCGTAGCTAGCGTCTTTATATTAATTTTTCAACCAAATTTCTATGAAATTTATCTTCGAGTAAGGTTCACCTACTACGTGAATTTCGTTAAAATCTGATGGCTAAATCGGAAGCTATAGGCATAAAACCATTTTTTTTTCTCAGTGATTTTTCCAAACGGCACCACTACCACAGTATTGCCCGTATTTCAAAATCGCTTCTATCAGATCTGGTCCTAATTAATGCCAACATGTGCTGTAAATTTCATATTGATTGCATTATCCGATTGTCAGTTCTCGGGAACAAAAGTTTTGGGTGCTGAAAATAGAGGTAATTTGATCACGGGTTGCCGTTCTTGTTTACCGCGGAATTTTTGAAATTTTTATTTTGTTTGGTGGACAAAAGTCAAAATTTATCAAAAATTTGAATTTATTTTCAAAAATCAAAAATTTTTCAGGAGACTCGATGATTTGAAGGATTTGTTTTCAGGAGCCTGCTGTAGCTACAGAGTTGCCCGCACAGCCTTGAAAGTCCATTTGTGTTAAATTCTAGTTTACATCAATATGCTCTGCAGATTTAACGATGATCCATTGTTTTTCTTAGAAGTTATGACAAATCGAAATTTGAAAAAATATCCTTGCATACTTTTAGGCACTCAGCGCCTACACCTGGCTCAAAATTTTCAATTCTTGATCATAAACAAACTACAAACATGATAAGTTTTCATTCCTAGTACTTTTTTTACCAAAAATCTACACTGCTTGGAAATATAGGTGTACCTGAAAATTCACTTAAATGCCCACCGCCGCCAAAAGGTTTAAGATATCTGAATTCTAGCAAGTCATGGACCTACCTGTTATATACATCTATGTTCTCCAAAAGTTTCAGCTCAAACGAATCGGCCAGTCTAGAGATTATATCTCTTAACCGTTTTGCTGATATATATATATATATATATATATATATATATATATATATATATATATATATATATATATATATATATATATATATATATATATATATATATTTATATATGACGATTTTCGGCGAAGCAATTTTAATACTAATGTTCTTCGAACATTAGTAAAAATATGAGCCTACAGCCGACAAACGCAAATTTCTGGAAGACAACAGTTCCATACCATATGGATTTAAAAAACAATTTTTGTAGTTATAAAAATATGTATATTGTATTTTGCTTATAATTTGGAAATACACTTTTTTTCGTTTGTTTTGAAATAGCTTTTTAATTTTTGCAAAGCTGAAACTGTTTTTAAAACCTTACATCAAGAAAAAGAATCCCTTTTTATAGAGACATTCAAGTGTAGATACATAGATTCCAGCTATCAACATCTTTCTTGATTCCACGCACGTGTGAACAGTAATATTGAAACCATTTTGAAATTAACCACGCACACATACCCGGCATACATGTTTCATAGAAGAATGTCAGTAGCCGGCTTATATTAGATATAAGTTACACATAAAGAACTTGATATTTAAAGGAATTCCATAAAAAGTATTTTTCTTTTTGAATCAATATTCAACCAAAGATACCACATGCATGCATTCATATGTATAATAGCAACAATCAGATCGTATATGTATCCTCATCTTCCACATATTACTATTGGATACGGCAGATATAGTTTGCATGCGTTTTGCTTACACTTGGTCGATAGCCGATTACGTTAACTTTACCTGCATCCACTGCTTCATGTACGCCTGGTAGGCTAAATTCGAAATTAACTCTAGAAACTTGAGTAAAGTAACCAATATTTCAAACTCAAACAACTCGCACGTGTAAATTTCCAATTTCTTACACATGTATATTAATAGCATTCAGACCGTTTTGCCTCATTAGACATGCCTTATATGTTTTGAATGCATGATTCTATGAGTAGCTGATATGTCTACTTATACAAACCTATATGTATACTCCTATTCCATATGAGTAAATGGGATTAGGCAAGAATAGTTTGTATGCGTTTTCTTCTACTGCTTCATGAATGTCTGGTAGGTTGAATTCGAGAAATTAACATATCGTGTACCCCTTTATCAAAATAATAATTTGGAGTTCCTGTGACGTCATCAGTATACCAGTAGAGATTTCCAGCGACATCACCAGCTTGAGACGAAAGAATCCCTGAAAGTTCCCACGGTTATCAAAATTTTCCCAGGTTCCAATTATCAACTCTTTTAACTTAACGATAAATCAAAATGGGAATTCCTTATGACGTCACACATCAACGAAACCTGTTTGAAGGTCATCGCAATGTCATCAGAAAAAGTTAAACTTATCATGTTTGTAGTTTGTTTATGATCAAGAATTGAAAATTTTGAGCCAGGTGTAGGCGCTGAGTGCCTAAAAGTATGCAAGGATTTTTTTTCAAATTTCGATTTGTCATAACTTCTAAGAAAAACAATGGATCATCGTGAAATTTGCAGAGCATATTGATGTTAACTAGAATTTAACACAAATGGACTTTCAAGGCTGTGCGGGCAACTCTGTAGCTACAGCAGGCTCCTAAAAACAAACCCTTCAAATCATCGAGTCTCCTGAAAAATTTTGGATTTTTGAAAATAAATTCAATTTGTTGATAAATTTTGACTTTTGTCCACCAAACAAAATAAAAATTTCAAAAATTCCGCGTTAAACAAGAACGGCAACCCGTGATCAAATTACCTCTATTTTCAGCACCCAAAACTTCTGTTCACGAGAACTGACAATCGGATAATGCAATCAATATGAAATTTACAGAACATGTTGGAATTAGTTAGGACCAGGTCTGATAGAAGCGATTTGGAAATACGGGCAATACTGTGGTAGTGGTGCCATTTGGAAAAAATCACTGAGAAAAAAAACTGGTTTTTGGCCTATAGCTTCCGATTTAGCCACCAGATTTTAACGAAATTCACGTAGTAGGTGAACCTTGCTCGAAGATAGATTTCATAGAAATTTGGTTGAAAAATTAATATATAGACGCTAGCTACGGCAGTTTTCGTCTCTTAAATATTGTAAATTTGCTCAGGAAAATAAAGGTTTTTCCCTATAACTTCCGATGCAGTGATGAAATCAAACCGAAATTCACGTGAAAAGCATATCTTGTTAAATTACTAATTCTGTAGAAATTTTGTTGAAAAGCCGTGAAAGGGTTGCCAGCTATGATGAATTTTGTAATTTATTGACATTTCTTTATCGAGCGATGTTGTCATAAAATTTCCAACTGGGAATGATCCTGCAATGACAAATAACATCAAATATTAACGTTTCAAAAATTTAAAAAGTTTGGACGATGGTAACCCTAAAATTTAATTCACTCCTATAACTTACAGCGCAGACATTCAATCGAAATGAAATTCATAGGGTGGGTTTAACACAACGTGAAGCAGCTATAATGCTAGCACATGATTGCCAGCACCGGACAATTTCGTAAATATCGCACCAACAGATGCTTCCATTTTTTTTTATAGAATTTTATTTTATATATATTATTTTTAATATAATTTTTTTCTATAGAATTTTCCGAGAATTCGCTCAATGAACTGTACTTAGTACTGATTCAGTCAAAAAATAACTAACTTAAGTTGTATTTAATGTGTACCAATTTTTTCCTAGCTCAAAAAAATATTTCAATAAAAAAACCGATTTTTCCTTTCGAAGCTAGATATAAGATTATAACCTAGATTAAGATTTGACTGATAGACACTGAAGAAGAGGGCAGATTACCCTCGAAATATCGATATTTGTCACAAAATTCAATATATCTAGTTTAAAAATGAAAAATCGTTTTTTTTTATTAAAATATAACTTAAGTTATTAAAAAAACATAAACACTTACAGTGTAACGCTAATACCCTAATATAATAAACCCTTAGCATTGGGAACGAGCAGAATTTCCCGAGAATTCGCTCGCTGAACTGTACAGAGTACTGATTCAGCATAACAATTACAACAACTAAAAAGTTATTAAAAAAGACAAGTTAACAACAAACTACACGCAAATTGATGTCAAGTGGACGAGGGAGACATAGTAGCTCATCAGAATCAGAAACCGATACAGAGCATTCAATCTAATAGGAACAGTTCCCACATGCGATGGAAACCAGCGAGATATACGCAACTTTATTACTAATGTTCGAAGAACATTAGTATTAAAATCGATTCGGCCAAAAATTCATATTTCCATATATATATATATATATATATATATATATATATATATATATATATATATATATATATATATATATATATATATATATATATATATATATATATATATATATATATATATATATATATATATATATATATATATATATATATATATATATATATATATATATATATATATATATATATATATATATATATATATATATATATATATATATATATATATATATATATATATATATATATATATATCATCAAAAAATTTCAGTGAGATAATCTCGGGAACGCGCCATCCGATTGAGCTGAAACTTTCAGGATACATTGATGTATACGCAGAATAGGTCCAGGTTTCACTAAATGTCAGTTATTGTTAACCTTTTGGCACCGGCGGCCATTTAAGTGATATTTTTAATATACCTTTTATTTCGTAAACAAATAATTTTCGCAAAAATAAAGTTAACGAAATAAATTTCGAACGTGTTTTACATGTGAATCGGATAATGTTTTGGAATTTCTTTACCCCATGTGTGCGCTGGGTGCCTAAAAAGAGAACGGGAAAATTTGCAAATTTTTAAACTGTGATAACTTTTGACAGAGCTGTTCAATCATTATGAAATTTTTAATACATATTACTATTGTTTAGTTGTAGATTTTTGAAGCTTTAATTGAGCGTCCTGGCAACCCTGTAGCTACGGCAGGCACTGAAAATGAAAACCTCCAAATCGTCGTCTCTCTTGAAAAAATGCCGCTTCTTCAAAAAAAAGCCACTCATATGTAAATTTTGTGCTTTGTTTATATAGGCAAAAAATAAAATTTGATATGGTATAACGGGAACGCCTGGTAACCCTTGCCCAATTTACCTATATTTTTAGCATCAAAAACTTCTGTTCACGGAAACTCACGATCCGATGAGCAGAATAAATTGAAATTTGCAAAATGTATTGGTTTTAAATAGGACCAGATCTGATAGAAGTGATTTTGAAATGCGAGCGATTCTGTGCCAGTGGTTCTATCTTGAAAAATCACTAAAAATTATAACTGCTTTCAGCCCTATAAATTCCGATTCAATCGTTCGATTTTGACGAAATTCACACAATAGCTGAACCTTACTATAAGCCACTTTTGATAGAAATTTAGTTGAAAAATTCGGCTGGAGCTGCCAGCTATGATAATTTTGGTGTCTTAAATTTGGAAAAAAAATTCAAACCATCGAATAAAAAAAAAAATGTCCTTTCTTACAATAAAACCAATCTGTATACAAATCTGATGTTTTATCTACACGTTCAAAGTAAAACTTTGAAAATTTAATGTCGGACAAGAACGGTAACCCTCTCCCAGTTAACCTATATTTTTAGCACCAAAAACTTCTGTTCACGGGAACTCATGAACATATAATCAGATACAGCTGAAATTTACAGAGTGCATTGGACTTAAGTTGGACCAAATTTGGTAGAAGCGATTTTGAATTGTGGGCAACTCTGTGCCAGTGGTGCCATCTTTAAAAATTACAAAGAAAAAAGCTGCCTTTTGCCCTATGAAGTGTGAATAAGTTACCAGATTTTTATGAAATTAACACAGTAGCTGAACCTTACTCTAATCTTTGTTTGGTGGAAATTTGGTTGGAAAATTTGATTGGTGCTGCCAGCTATGGTAATTTTTGTGTCTTTGGTTTTGAAAATTCGCTCAGGAAAATAAAACTTTTTGCCCTATAACTTCCAGTGCAGTAATGAAATCAATACGAATGTCACGCAAGTAATGAAACCTATCATAAACATTATTCAGGCCAAATTTGGTTGAAAAGCCACGATAGGATTGCCAGCTATTGTTGGTTTTGTGTTTAATTGCAATATCTTTATTAAGCGGTTTTATCGTAGAATTTTCAAATGGTAATGATATTGTAGTGGCAATAAACAGCAAATATTAAGCTTTCGATTATTTGAAAAAACTCGCTGCAGGTAACCCTAAATTTCTTTATACTCCTATAACTTCCAATGTAATTAAACAATGTGAAGCAGATGTGATATATTCTTGGCTTTGATACTGGCAAAAGGCTACCAGTACGAGTCGGTTGTACTACTTTTGCATCAATAAATGCTTACAGTTAGTATTCATACCGGAAACACTTGCAATGAAAATAAATAACCAATGTTTCAATTCCCAAAGTTCTGCAAATTTTTCGGATTGCAGCCCCAAACACCAGCTTCAGTTACAGTGCTGCAGGCACTGAGGATTTTTTGCATTGATGTTATATGAGATGCTGCTTTCAAAATTATGTGAAATAAGCAACTGATAACGAATATAATTAACCCGTGTTTTGCTCTCATAAACGTTGAAATTCATGCCAGTGGTAATATCTGGAACCTTCCACCATATGAGTTATAATGCATTCTTGAGACCAAAGTAAAACGTGGCATTTGAAACAGTTTGGCCGTAATAAGCAGCACATGTGGTGGAATATGCACTCAAAACCTGCACGATTCTTCTACTGTTCTTCGAACATTAGTGTTTCTAGCGGTTCAGGTGCGCTAGAGTTTTTTTTATTATAGACAGCATACTACCTATTATAGAAAGTCTTGAACAACCTGTAAAAATAGTAATTCAAAACATTATCAGATCCAAAATAATTGGTAAAGCTAAAGAAAGAATAGATGCTTATGAAACAAATAATTGGGAATCAATTAAAACATTACTAATTCAATATTTTGATAACCCTAGAAGTAAAAGTCACTTATACGAAAAACTTGTACACGCTAGATTTACTACTCTTTCTCAATATTATGATTACATGATGACATGCTTATACCATTTAAATAATAAAATCAAAAACGAGATTCCAAATTTAGTTCAGCAAAATAAAATTATAAATACCAACAATAGTATGGCATTAGATATATATCGTGACAATTTACCGGAACCATTGAGAGGCATAATTGCTACTCAAAAACCTGTAACTATAAATAGAGCATTCTCTATACTAGTAGAAGCAGGATATTTACATTTCCAAGATCATAGAAATAAAGTTGAATTCAGCGAAAATCACCCTAATAAAAACCAACATAATAAAAATACCAATTATCAAAATTATAACAATCACCAAAACAATCATCGTTACAATACACAACATAGCAGTAACCTCAATCATCATAAATATACCAGAAATGATTATAGAAATAATAATCCCCCTACAAATCAAAATCATTATGAACCACGTTCATATAATGCACCTAGAGATAAAAATTACAAACAATCATATTATGCAAACCCAAACTACCCTTATAATAATAACAAAAATTATAATAATCAACAAACACCAGAACCAATGGAAATTGATAATTCAGCCACTTACAGGCATAATAGCATCGTTGAAGCCAACGATCCCTCTAAGTAGGGTTGGGACATCGACAACTCAACATCGATGTTCGATGTTTTATACATCGAAATCGTCCAACATCGATGTTAACGATGTATCGCCAAAAAAACATCGATGTATCGACGGAAATTAATGTTGGTTCTTTATTTACACTAGTTATTATAATATAGTGCAAAAATGAATTGAAATAATGCCTTTGTTTGATATTTTTCATATACTTCTATCAATAAAAAAAATAAAAAATGTTAATGGGAAAAATATTCATAAAATTAATTAATTCAAACTTGATACAATATACAAATAATATTCATACACTAAAATTATTTGGACCTCACTACATATATATGCTTAAACTACAAAAAATAAATAAATGAAACTTGGTGTTAAAACAATAAAGTACAACATATTAAAAATCTTTATAATATTAAATAATCTAATTTAATCTAAAAGAAATAATTGGGCAATGCAATGATGACATGAGTGCCAATTTATTTGCATAGCTCTCTAATAGCCTACTCTGATCAGATGCTATAATATTGCTTGCCTTTGAAAACAATCGTTCTGCAATTTGACAATCAAGGGTATACATGCTTAAACGTGGTTTGATTACGAGAGAATCGAAGGGGCTAATGGTGGAAAGTTATACCATCGATGTCCACTTCATTTCTACGATCTCACTGCATGAACTCAAAAGACAAGCTGGCAACCAAAACTGAGAATGACAATGGAATGAAATATGGAATAGCTAAATAACAGCGGGAGTGAACAGTAAACATCGAAAGGAAAACATCGATGTCAAAATAATATCGAAAAGCTAACATCGATGTTAAGCATCGAGGTGTTTCCGTTCGATACATCGATGTTTTTGAAACATCGATGTCGATGTCCCAAGCCTACCTCTAAGGATGGAGGAAATTCAAAAATAAAAACTAAAGCACAAATCCATCACCCTATTTCAAAATCGGAGCCAAGTACTTCGCAAAATTTTGAAGAAATTATAAATTTTTAAATAATGGCCTCGGATCAGGTTAAACATGTATTAAAGTAACTAAAATAAGCAATCAAAACCTAAAGTTACTAATTGACTCGGGTGCATCCCGCAGTCTTATAAAGGAAAAATTTATTCCTAATAATTGTAGTGCGGTAGATAATATACGGGGCATTTCACGTGAAGCGGACAACGAAAAAAAATCGAGGTTCTGGATTTCGTTCATACTGTGCATAATGGTACTTCTAGAAGATATGAATGTGGGTGCACAAGTTTTTGTTTCTATGAGGTTTAGTTGCCGAGTTATGGGCTTCTGAATAATTGACGCAATTGATAAAAGGTTTTTTTGGAAGCGGATTCTGAGATTCAAAATAAAATCTAAAAAACATTAAACATGATGATTGGTATAGAAAATTAGCTGTTCTTTTTAATTTTGAAATTAGATTTGAAAAACAAATTTTGTTTCCTGTGTGGAACCGGAAGTAAACACTTTAACTCGTAATTTGAATAATTTGGTCCAGGTTAATTTTGTTTATTTTTGTAACAAAACAAAGCCTAAAGTGTACTTATTTTATGATAAAAGTTTTAGAATGGGATGGCCAGTAGTTTAGGAGGTAGGTGAATTTCAATACATAAAAGTCGCATGGGGCGTGGTACCGGGAGCTTGATAATGATAGCAAGTGAATGTGAAAGCAAAATATTTGTAGTAAAACTATTATATATCACTTGTATCACTTACATATAGAAGATAAAATATTAAAAATTGCTAATGCTGATTAACTTAGTGAAAAAAAGGTACTTGTGTATGGGCAAATGAATTTACTTCACTAATTTTACAATTTTACTCTCGTTTCTTAAACTAGTTCTTTTTTTAATAACTAGAGGTGTTCCTACGATAAGTTTTTTCCTGCAGATTCGACATAATTTATTTTCTGCTAATATTCTTGGAATTTTTTTTAGGTCATTAGGCTTCCGATGAAACTTCAAATCAAATGGATTGAAACATCGATAGCCGAACGGAGACATAATGCACATAATTAAGACTCTTTAGCTTATCAGCGAAAGTAATAGTCATTGCAAGCGTTGAACAATAACTCGAAAAATAACGGAAAATTTGAATTGGTTTGGTGTCAAATATATTATATATGCGTCATATATTTTAATTAGGTTTTTATGGGAAAATAAAACCTTTTTCAAACAAGAGATGGCGCAACTAATCACATTTCAAATCAGTTTTTGTTTTCGAGCCAACTAGCTGCGCTAAGCAAGCTCTCGATACCACGCCCCATGCGACTTTTATGTATTGAAATTCACCTACCTCCTAAACTACTGGCCATCCCATTCTAAAACTTTTATCAAAAAATAAGTACACTTTAAGCTTTGTTTTGTTACAAAAATAAACAAAATTAACCTGGTCCAAATTATTCAAATTACGAGTTAAAATGTTTACTTCCGGTTCCACACAGGAAACAAAATTTGTTTTTCAAATCTAATTTCAAAATTAAAAAGAACAGCTAATTTTCTATACCAATCATCATGTTTAATGTTTTTTAGATTTTATTTTGAATCTCAGAATCCGCTTCCAAAAAACCTTTTATCAATTTCGTCAATTATTCAGAAGCCCATAACTCGGCAACTAAACCTCATAGAAACAAAAACTTGTGCACCCACATTCATAACTTCTAGAAGTACCATTATGCACAATATGAACGAAATCCAGAACCTCGATTTTTTTTCGTTGTCCGCTTCACGTGAAATGCCCCATACCCAAAATAACAATAAAAACGTAACATGGAGAATCACAAATTAATCATTAAATAACAGTAACTTCATTCCAAAATTTTAAATTGAAAAAAACTCTAGCGCACCTGAACCGCTAGAAAACTAATTTTCGAAGAAATTGTCTTTGAGTGACAATGTGGAAAGACGTACACTTTTTTGTAGAATCATATCAACCATTCCTTGTTCAAAGCAACAGAACTCAACTATAACACAAATGATGAAAATGTTCAGTGCTGGCAACATTTTCCCAACGAAGCAGCAAAAAGTTAACCTTCACAAGCTCATACTTAAATCAACTTATCCTTTGAATTTCGTTCTCATCGGAGGATTTCATCGAAAGCTTCAGCGGTTAAACGTTGTTTGAGGCTGCCATCCGAAAAATGTTCAAAACTCGGAAAATTTAAAAATTGGTTTCTTAGTTTTATTGCAAATGTTTTGCATATATGTGTTTGAAGCATCTGTTGATGCAATAGTTACGAAAGTGGCAAACGCTGGTTATCCTGTGTCAGCACCAAAGCAAAATATATTCCAAATCTGCTTCACGTTAAGTTAAACCCAACCAGTAAATTTCGTTTCGATTGAATCACTGCGCTAGAAGTTATACGGGTGAAAAAAATTTTAGGGTTATCACCCTCAAAACTTTTCAAATTGCCGTTCTTGTTTACCGCGGAATTTTTGAAATTTTTATTTTGTTTGGTGGACAAAAGTCAAAATTTATCAACAAATTGAATTTATTTTCAAAAATCAAAAATTTTTCAGGAGACTCGATGATTTGAAGGATTTGTTTTCAGGAGCCTGCTGTAGCTACAGAGTTGCCTGCACAGTCTTGAAAGTCCATATGTGTTAAATTCTAGTTTACATCAATATGCTCTGCAAATTTCACGATGATCCATTGTTTTTCTTAGAAGTTATGACAAATCGAAATTTGAAAAAAAATCCTTGCATACTTTTAGGCACTCAGCGCCTACACCTGGCTCAAAATTTTCAATTCTTGATCATAAACAAACTACAAACATGATAAGTTTTCATTCCTAGTACTTTTTTTACCAAAAATCTACACTGCTTGGAAATATTGGTGTACCTGAAAATTCACTTAAATGCCCACCGCCGCCAAAAGGTTTAAGATATCTGAATTCTAGCAAGTCATGGACCTACCTGTTATGTACATCTATGTTCTCCAAAAGTTTCAGCTCAAGCGAATCGGCCAGTCTAGAGATTATATCTCTTAACCGTTTTGCTGATATATATATATATATATATATATATATATATATATATATATATATATATATATATATATATATATATATATATATAAATATTTATATATATATATATATATATATATATATATATATATATAAATATATATATATATATATATATATATATATATATATATATATATATATATATATATATATATATTTATATATGACGATTTTCGGCGAAGCAATTTTAATACTAATGTTCTTCGAACATTAGTAAAAATATGAGCCTACAGCCGACAAACGCAAATTTCTGGAAGACAACAGTTCCATACCATATGGATTTAAAAAACAATGTTTGTAGTTATAAAAATATGTATATTGTATTTTGCTTATAATTTGGAAATACACTTTTTTTCGTTTGTTTTGAAATAGCTTTTTAATTTTTGCAAAGCTGAAACTGTTTTTAAAACCTTACATCAAGAAAAAGAATCCCTTTTTATAGAGACATTCAAGTGTAGATACATAGATTCCAGCTATCAACATCTTTCTTGATTCCACGCACGTGTGAACAGTAATATTGAAACCATTTTGAAATTAGCCACGCACACATACCCGGCATACATGTTTCATAGAAGAATGTCAGTAGCCGGCTTATATTAGATATAAGTTACACATAAAGAACTTGATATTTAAAGGAATTCCATAAAAAGTATTTTTCTTTTTGAATCAATATTCAACCAAAGATACCACATGCATGCATTCATATGTATATTAGCATCAATCAGATTGTATATGTATCCTCATCTTCCACATATTACTATTGGATAAGGCAGATATAGTTTGCATGCGTTTTGCATACACTTGGTCGATAGCCGATTACGTTAACTTTACCTGCATCTACTGCTTCATGTACGCCTGGTAGGCTAAATTCGAAATTAACTCTAGAAACTTGAGTAAAGTAACCAATATTTCAAACTCAAGCAACTCGCACGTGTAAATTTCCAATTTCTTACACATGTATATTAATAGCATTCAGACCGTTTTGCCTCATTAGACATGCCTTATATGTTTTGAATGCATGATTCTATGAGTAGCTGATATTTCTACTTATACCTATATGTGTACCCCTATTCCATATGAGTAAATGGGATTAGGCAAGAATAGTTTGTATGCGTTTTGTTCTACTGCTTCATGAATGTCTGGTAGGTTGAATTCGAAAAATTAACATATCGTGTACCTCTTTATCAAAATAATAATTTGGAGTTCCTGTGACGTCATCAGTATACCAGTAGAGATTTCCAGCGACATCACTAGCTTGAGACGAAAGAATTCCTGAAAGTTCCCACGGTCATCAAAATTTTCCCAGGTTCCAATTATCAACTCTTTTTTTTTTTTTATTCATACACCAAAACAAGGTACAAAATCACATATTACAAAAAGGACATCAAATTAAATTAAAATAAAAAAAAATTAAAAATTGAAAAAGTAAAGTAAAGTAAAGGAAAAAGTAAAAACAAACAAGTTAAATAAGTAAAAAACAAACAAATTAAAAAAAGAGTAACAAATAAACTAATAAATAGCAATCAATAAATAAACATTCACATAAAAGCTATAGCTTAAAGTTAAGGGTACGGATGGCATGGAAAAGAGAGGACTTGAAGGATGATTTGGAAATCGTAGGGGAATATAAATTGCTTATTCTGTTGAATTCTCTGCAGCATCTACTTACTGGCTCATTAGCTCCATATGTGGTCGAATGAGAATATTCTTTTAGGAAACGATTGGACCTGGTGTTCCTCACAGGGATATTTATCAAAATTTTATTATTCAGGAATTCTACATTAATAGCGCCTCTAATGACGTCGAATGTGAAGCAGGCCGATATCACCATTCTTCTGGAGGCTAGTGTCGATAGGTTTAAATGACCCAGTCGAAACTCATAAGGGGGTAGGCTATTAAAGTCATAAGGGTTGTATAGCTCTCGCAAGGCGAAAAGTAAAAATTGCTTTTGTATTGACTCGAGCCTGTCACTGTGGGTTTCAAAAGCAGGATTCCAGCTAATGCAAGCGTATTCGAGAATAGGACGTACGAGTGAAGTGTATAAAGATCTTGTGACCCACAGACTACGAAATTCCTTGGCTCGTCTTTTGATGAAGCCAAGTTGTTTGTTTGCACGAGAAAGTATTTTATCGTAGTGTAAAGTGAAGCGGAGTTTTTCATCTAAGATAACACCGACGTCAGCAATGTTATCAACTCGAGTTAGCACATTTTTACCGAGGAAGTACGTATTGTGTGTGACCGTGCATTTTCTGGAAAAACTAATAACCTGGCATTTATTAATGTTGAGAGAGAGCTTGTTTACATTGCACCAATGATCAAGGGAATCAAGTTTGGATTGGAGAAAGAGGGCATCCGATTTGGATTCAATGGTCAGATAAAGTTTGAGGTCGTCTGCATAGAGTAAATGAGGTATGCCTGCTAGGACGTCAGATAGGTCGGAAATAAATATATTGAAGAGAAGTGGACCAAGATGGCTACCTTGGGGTACACCAGAGGTAGCACTAATGTTTTTAGATAAAAATCCTTGAAATTTTACACATTGCGTTCGATCGCAAAGGTATGAAGTCAGCCAGCTGAGTAGAGACCCGGTAATACCGAATTTCTGTAGCTTAAAAATTAAGGTAGAATGGTCAACTCTGTCAAATGCCTTACTGAAGTCTGTGTAGACTGCGTCAATTTGGTAACCTTTTTCCATTTTGCATAGGACGTCTGAGATTGGGATTGTCAAATTCGTGGTAGTTGAGCGACCTTTTCTAAAGCCATGTTGTTGCTCGTTCAGGCGGGAATCAACTAGCGGAGACAATTTGTCGTATACTATCTTTTCGAAAAGTTTCGGAATCGAAGACAAAATGGCAATGCCCCTATAATTTTCAATACAGCGTCGATCACCATTCTTGAATATGGGTGTGACATAAGAAAGCTTCCAACTGGATGGAAAAACTCCTGACGAAAGTGATCTATTAAAAAAAATATGCAAAGGAGTTATAAGCTGCTCTACACACTTGCATAAAAAGATCGGAGGAAGAAGATCGGGCCCAGGACCTTTGTTGCAGTTGAGTTCCAAAATAGTTTTACGTATTTCATCGCGGGAGATTTCTAAATGGTTGACAAAAGCCGTTGGAGTTGAATTGGAGGAAGAAAGGTGTGAGTTTGTTA
Organism: Nemotelus nigrinus; assembly: GCA_947369275.1. Classification (NCBI taxonomy): domain Eukaryota; kingdom Metazoa; phylum Arthropoda; class Insecta; order Diptera; family Stratiomyidae; genus Nemotelus; species Nemotelus nigrinus. Next base: position 109,161,818 of record OX376373.1, read on the forward strand.
GGTCTGGTGCACTAAAAACTTTTTGCGAGTAGGTCACATATCTCTTTAGGGGAAGAAGACGTTGTATTATTCAGAAACATTGACGATGGATAGCCAGTAGTTTTTCGCTTCACATTAACGAAATCGAAAAAATTTTTCGTGTCCCGGACTATATTTTCGCCGTTTGACCTAATGTAAGTATTATAAGCCTCATGAGACTTTGCTGAAAATTGCTTAGCGACTTGATTATACTCTTTCTGAATAGCAGAACTAATGTCAGTATTTTCTTTAATCCGCTTATATAGTTTGTTTCTACGATTTCGCAAACGCCTAAGGTCTCTATCAAGCCATGGCTCAGACAATTTATTTCTTCTTTATCTTTGGTACATATCTTTCAACGGCGTCAAAAATTTTATTGTAAAAAGAGGAAATGGCTGTCTCAAGAACCTGAGTTGAAAGAATATTCGTCCAATCAATAGTATCAAGAACGTGTTTAATGCTTTCATAATCAGCATTACGGAAGTCAAATACAATTGAATTATTGTAAGTTTTTAAGTATGTGGAATTAGAAGTTGAAAGTTCTACTGACAGTGCTGTATGGTGTATACTGTTGCAAAAAAGATGCTCAGCGTCATTAGTTGGACTAACCACTACTTCGTCATAAGCATTCGTGAAGACTAGATTTAACCAATTTCCATTTTGGTTGGGGATGTGGGAAACCTGCTGTAAATCATTACCATAAAAGGCACTCGCAACATTGAAATCGTTGGTGTCTACCTGTTTGAAGGTCATCGCAATGTCATCAGAAAAAGTTCCCACGGTCATCAAAATTTTCCCAGGTTCCAGTTATCAAAGGTCATTGACCTCTTTCAACTTAATGATAAATTGAAAAATGAGAGTTTCCTATGACGTCACATGTCCACAAAACCTGTTTGAAGGTCATCTCAAGGTCATCAGAAAAAGTTCCCACGGTCATCAAAATTTTCCCAGGCTGAACTGTCCCAATACCTACTTATAGATGCTTAAGTGGAATTGTTTTTGCAGGATGATTAAGATTGAAAATTTTATTGAACTTTTTTTTTTGACAAAGTAGGTTTCGAAAGTATACACTGGTTTTCATCTGACACCAGCTCATACAAACTCGATTGTTTTGCGTTTTGCGGAGATGTTAAAATTTGTCACACCTAACGTAAATGAAAAATACTGATTTTCAACTGCAAGTGGTCACATCAGCCAAGTAAGCGCTGTGAGCATGTGTCTGGTGAGAATCAGTGCATACTTTCGAAACCACTTTGTCAAATAAACATTTTCTATAAAATTTTCAATTTTAATCATCCCGCAAAAACAATTTCACTTTGATTCTGCTTTCGGCGGCTTAGTTTCCCGTATCAATTATTCTCTGCTTTATCTATGCTGATGTATAGACACGAAGGAAACCATGATCATAAATCAATAACATTTTTGAGTATAAAGGTGCTATCATTTTGTGGGCAACATAATTAAAATATATGTAGGCGAATTTCATGTATATAACATTACATTATATAACATTACATTAC